>OZ014531.1:46976870-47350181 GCA_963966105.1 Volucella zonaria
GGTGATGAAAAGAGTGATAGAACAAGGCGAGACAGGGAACATTGCGTAGGAGTTCAGAGCTGTTAATTGAATTAGTGATATTGGCTTCACCTATGAGTTTTATCGCACAGTTTTGAATCCTATATAACAGGTGCAGAGATGTCTTAGGATCACCTGCCTAGATCTGGGCATTGTACTCCAATTATGGGCGGATGAATGTCTTATATATTGAGGCCAGATCAGAAGGGGGTGAAAAATTTCTTACATCGCTTGAGGAAACCTAAACATTTTGCAGCATTTTTGGCGACATCGAATATGTGATCATTCGAACGTAAGTTGTCACTGAAACACATAACGAGAATGGAAAGTTTTTCGGTTTCGACGATGCAAATGCCACTCTGTTGGTGGTTCCCCATTTAGAGATTCTGGTTATATCGGAATTTAATGAGCTTAGCAAACACTGTCCTTCCCATTCTACAGCTAAAGAGCAGGGACATGAGTCTGGGAACGAATATGGAAAGCAGATAGTACTGTCGTCGTACTCAAGTGGCGCTACAGTTCGGGGTGAACCTGGGCCTCAACTAACAAGCCTCTGCAGTTAATCCGGTCTTTAGCTAACTGCCTCCAGTTGCACACTCCAAGTTGGTTGAAATCTATTTCTATTTGTGCGCGCCACCTAAGTTGAGGTCTTCCTCTACTGTGTTATCCCTCCGTGTTAGATTCGAAGACTCTGCGTGCCGGAGCATTGGTGTCCATTCATTCTACATGTCCTAGCCATCTCAGGCGACTGATGCGTAGTTTTCTGACTGGGTCGATGGCGCTGTATAGGTGGTATAAGTTCGTCGTTGACTCTCTCCTCCAAAGTCCGTTAGCGCACACAGAACCGAATATTTTTCAAAGCATTTTTCTCTCGAAACGACTGAGGATGTCTTCATCCACTTTCTAATGGGTCCATGCTTCTGCGCCATAAAGTAGGACTGAGATCATCAGGGTTTAATACAGAGACTTCTTAGTTTTTCGGGGTAGGACCTTACCTTTTGCCTTCATAGCCCAAAGAAACAGCGATTTGCAGGCAAGAGTGATTCATCGTTTTATTTCTGCTGAGGTGTTGTTGGCAGAATTCATAGCAGAGCCTAGGTAGACAATGTCCTTTACTACCTCGAAATTATAGCTGTGGATTACGATGTTATATTCATAACATGTACTTAGTTTTGCCCTCATTTTTGCAGCTTCCGTTGCAATACTAGGGAAGGCACCGGTGACAGCCCGCTGGAGTATTCCAACTATGTCGATATCATCGGCTCACGATAGTAGTCGCAAAGACTTTTGCAAGATTGTACCTCCATTGTTCGGTTGTGAGGTCCGCATAATTCTTTTCAGGATGACGTTAAAGAAGTCCCATGATAGCGCCTCACCTTGTCTAAAACCCTTTTTGACATCGTAGGCCTCGGTTAAATCGTTACCGACCTTGACGGAGCAGCGAGCGTTCTCAATCGTGTTATACAGGTATGCCAAAACTAGACACGGCCATACCGAATATAGCTTACCTCTATAAATGCTGTCATATTCGGCCTTAAAATCGATAAATAGGTGGTGTGTATCGATTTGGACTTCTTGAGTTTTTTTCCAGAATCTGATGGAGTTTGAAGATTTGGTCGATTATGGACTTTCCTGGTCTGATAGGGACCAATCAGATCGTGGGCGAAGGATTTCAGACGTTCACAAAACATGGCAGATAAGATCTTGTATCCGATGTTGAGGAGACTAATACCTCTATAGTTGTCGCAGTTGAGGGGATCTCCTGTTTTGTGGATCGGGCATACGGTGCAGAGATTCAGTTTATCAGGCATTCTGACCAGATCTCAAAAACGCATCATTTCCACAAAGTCATTTCCAGCAGCTTTGTTGCTATCCTTACTTCGTTCTGGTCAGATGGACGGAAGTTTTGGTCTATTCTGCCTGACGGCGGCATGTTGGATTTTTTCGCCGTTATGCAGTCTGCAGATAAAGTTTTGTCATATTCTCAGCATCGACTGTGACTCTACTATTAGGTTTCCTTCTTCATCTCTACAGGCTTCTGTACGGGTCTTCTTGCCTTAACACTTAGAGCAGCTCTCGTTCTTCGTTGTATTACCTCTTTGTTTCTTATTCAGCTGCATGTAACATACTTGCCTGTATTCTTCACTAAACCAGGGATTTCTTGGTGATGAGACGTTGACAGCATTGTCAACTTGATGCTGGCGGCATAGAAGTCGCTGAGGGATTTCAGGATACGCGTTCGGCGAAGATTCTGGCGGTCTCTTACGATTGCAGCTTTTCTATATTATATCTTCTGACAATAGTTCTTCTTTGTTGAGTCGGTTGCCAGACTGGGTGTCGTGTAGGCTTATCATACCAACTGTCCCAAAAGCGATATCCTCCTTTCCTATTTGTCTTTGAGGAGCTCGTAGAAACATTTTTTGCTGGCGTCGTCTTTCTCTTCCGTATGGGCATGGGCGCATATTAGGCCTATGTTAGCGAATTTTATCTTCATACGGAGTGGCATAAGAGGCCCGCTCGCCCTAGATGGCGGCTTCTGCTAATTATTTGGCTGCACATGGCTCGTTCAGGGTCCAAATATTCCAAGTGCAAATCCGAAGATCGTTGTCGCTTAAACGTTTGCTGGGGTCGTCAGTAGTGAGTCCATTTTTATCCGAGGCCATTAGCTAGTTCGCCACATATTTGAACCTCTTTCGTATAGAGTTGTGAGCCCTATGACGGCGGGGGCCAATATAATGCTACCGGCTGGACATGCCATTACCATTGGCACTGTTGTCACCAAAGTAATATATTGGGTTAGAAATAGCAGACAAGCAACCATTGTTGAAAATTAAAAAGGGCACCGAAGACAGAGCGTAGCCCTGGGGCACACCAGCATTTATTTTGTGAATATTAGACTTGAAACCACCCAAGACAGCTTGAATTGACCTTTCCGAAAGGTAATTTCTAATCCATTGAAGGAGAATGTTTTCGACAAAATAGCCTGATGCCAATCTCTGCCAAGCGCCTTAGAAATATCATGTGCGGCTATCTTGCTTTCGCCAGATTGATGAACGCGTTGGTTTCACTTTTCGGTGAGACATGCAATCAAATCACCAGTGGATCTGTTGCTACGAGAACTGAACTGCCGGTCATTGAGAAGTTTTCATATTTCGAGATATTTCATGAGCTGACGGGTTAGGAGGAGAGAGAAAAAGATTCACCTTTTTTAGGGACAGGCTGGACAAATGCTGTTTTCCACCGGCTCGGAAAGAATCCTAAAGATAAGGATAGATGAAAAAGCTTAGGCAGTGGTTTTGCCAGCATGGGACGAGGAGGAAGAGGAAACAATCCTCCACCTACTCTGTACTCTGGCCAATAGGCCTAAGTTGGTCTTTTCAATAGCCACTTTTACCTACCTACTTACTTAACCCCTTGAGCACGCGGTACTTTAAAAAAAAAAAAATCTTGCAAGTGTAATCTTACAGCTCCATTGCTTTTTTGTGAAGACGACCAATTCTGTCTTCGTAGAGTTAACGCTAAGTTTAAAGCCTCGGCATACTGGAGAATATTAGAGTGTGTCCATGGGTGATTGCTAGACACATGAAGAGTAACATTGTCTGCACAGTGAAATTTTTGTGACACGGCGAGTAGATGCCGCACATAAATTCTGTCCTGTCCTGTCCAGTCCTGTTCAGTCCTGTCCTCAAAGCAAGGGATTTTGCGCCCTGTACCGAGGCCTGAATGGTGCTGTTGACAGAAAATCCACACACATCTCTTACGGAGCGCTCTAGATACTTGGCATCCTCTGCTTGTAATGTAGCCTTACCACATTACAGGGATCTCTGATGTGATGGAGTCGCCTTTCCCCCATATACTCGTGGGATCCAATTATGAATCAAACAAATATAAATACAAATAGCCTTTGGTCAGGTTGTCCTTCTGGTATGTCGGGATGTGACGTTTTATAAGGTTTATGTAAGCGAACTTAGCCTTTATGTGAATAGTCGGTAGGCATTCGCTTACATGGCTGAAGCTCAAGATTAGTTCCCGCATCCGCTGCGACTTCTGTTCTTGTCGCGCCGATTGTCTGCAATATCACAGTTTTTCGCCCTCCTTTTGTCCGGTACATCGCATCGCACTTATTGGATGGCGTTTATGTCTGCTTTATAACAGTCGAGGAACTCCGTTTGTTGTAAGTGTCCCGTGCAGATCCGAAGATCATTGCCCTTTGACAAGGGCCCCAGCCCAATTATCAAGGCTTCGCCCATTAATGACGTTGTCTAATAAAAAGCGTGTGCATAGCGAGGTACTAGTCTTATCGTAAACATCCTCAGATGACGGTTACAAGTTGCCGGTCATAGTTCCTGTTGGTGTCAGGACCACCCGTAGTCCCTACCAGGACTTAAATCACGGTACAATGGGAGTCAGGAGCCCTCCAGATCTCGGTCGGGGTCTAACTTGTTGAGGTAGGCCCGCTTGTGGGGGAGCGTCATAGTGGCTGTGTTTGAAGCCCAAATCGCGGGAAGGGTCTTCCTGTTGGTCTGACCTAATGTTTTAGGTCGGCCTCGACTTAAAACATTAGGTGGAACTTTTACATCCAACACAGTTCCGAATTGGTATTAAAGGATTGACGGAGAGCGATGACAAGGCGTATCCTTGCTCCCATGGATGTGTGGGCATCCTGTAAACTTAAGTCTACCCGACAGGTGTTTGCGTTAAAAACTAGAGACAATGTCCTCTGACAAGTTTGCCAACGGTGAATGCGTCGTTATCCTAGGCAGCTTGCTCCTCACATTTTTATATATTTCATGAGGTCTATGACGGTGTAGGCTAGAATAATACTACTGGTCGAGCACCATTGAGGAGTAGAGCAATCACTACGCTACGAAGATGATTGTTGTGCTCCTGGCTGAATCTACGTTATAGGACAGACAGCAGTTCCCTGATCAATCGCCACGTCGACCCGCATCAAAAGCATAATTTCCCTAAAAGAATCTTGAAAAAATTTAAAAACCTGAATCCTTCGGACAACTGTCGAAGGAAGGTGGCAGACCGATACCTGCCCAGAATCGGCTTCACTTAGTCCACAGTCAGGAGGCGTAGATACATATGTCGCGCCGTAAAAGTCATCTTTAAATGCAAGGAACTCCTTCCACTTTTGTGTATCATTCGTGGAACATGTCGACCGTATGTACGAGTATGGTTCCTTCAGAACATCCCAGGACTTCTTTCTGTCTGCTGGGTAGCTAAACGACCCACCAAAATGTTGGTTTTTCTATTCCTTGCACTTTATTAATTTTATAATTCGATATTTACAAAAGCATTTAATCATAGATATGTATGTAATGTATGTATATAGGTATAATGGTGAAGAAGAAAAACTCAATACATTCCCTCTCTTGACATAGACAACTCGGGACCGCCTCAAGGCCCCTTCCTTACGTATATGCGATGATTCTCTGTTATGTTTTGATGTGAATGTGTGTAATAAGTGTTTTCCATTGAATGCGTTGATTTGTGTTGGTTGTTGTTGTTGTTGTTGTTGTTGTTGTTTTTCTTTGACAAGCGTATCATGATTGGTAACATTGGTAAAGAGACGAGTTGCATCTGTTGGTCCTAATGCGAGTAGGAATATGCTGGAGCAGCAACTGATACATGAGACAAACTTGGTGCAGCTACTGCCAATTTGGGAATAAGTGGAGCGGCTAAGAGTTTTGGTGCACCAATATGCGCAATTGGAGCTAGCGAATGAATGGGAGCAATCGAATGAATTGGAGCAATTGGAGCCAAGACCTTAGCTATTGGAGCGATAGCTTTTACGACCTTTTGTCCTAGAGGATCACGTCGGACGACTGCATTGAATCCATTATGCGCATCAGAAGTGTAGTCGACTGTTCGGAGATATCCATCGGCATCGATTAAAGTGTATTGTCCTTGAACGATATCACCTTTACGAGATTCAGTCTGACTCTTGATATCACCGGTGTGGTCATCATGAACCGAGTATGAGAAATCATAATGAGCTGGAGCTTCAACTTCGACGGTTTTTACTAGAGGAGTGGCATATTTCAATACTGGCTTGGCGATGAGTGCTGGTGCTGCATGGATAAGTGGTGCATGTCCATGTGAAAGGAGTGGATATTCGATGGCTCCGGCAACGCCAACAATAACAAGTAAACCAAAGAACTGTGAATAAAGAAAATGTGATCATTTGATTGCGGTTAAATGATTTAAGGTGACAACGTTCGGTTTAGGTCTTACTTTGAACATTTTGAGTTGAGTTGAAAGTTTGCTTCAGCTGCTAGAGCACTGGTTCTGGTTGTTGATGCACAAGACTCCTAAGGTGGACTACGATTTTGGTCAATTAGTCGGGTGGCTTTTATACACGACCTAGCCGTTGGCTAAAGTGTATCATGGTATTCAATATCCATGGCGTGGAATGGAGTGCATTTGTGCTCTAGTTAAAGGCACATGTGGGGGTATACCATTTACTCGTTAGGTACTTGTTGGAGTGTCTTTCTTTCTATCTCTGTCTTTGTTTTGATCTGTGTAGTGCCAGTCAGGCTGGTCAGCACCTTCTTGTCTATCGTTGAAATTCATTGACGGAGATCCTAGAGCAGTTGGTCACCTCCTATGCAGATTTGTATGTGACATGTGCTCCATGTATCTCTTCACCTTTCGAATTGTAAGTTCGTTGGAGGTCTGGTTGTAAGTGAAGAAAACAAAACCAAGACATGGGCACACCTTTTGCTCTGCGGCTGAAGTCAAAGGAGAGAGAAGGTGTGCGTGTTTCAAGGAAAAACCTGAATCTCAGAATGGGGTGGATGGTAAGTGTATTCGTATTCCTTCTGGTGCTGTGTACTGGGGTTCCCTTTTCGCTTGAAGATATCCACAGCAATTATTACAAACTTCAACTTGATACGGTTTTAAGTCTGCGGCTATGGAGAGGAGTCACCTTGTGCGCCATGTATTGGGTGGTACTCGTACAATGAATTTGTTAGGTGGTGTGAGGCGATTGCTTTCATGATGCGTGTCAAGCGCCGAGTGCGTGAAAGAGTTTTAAGAAAGAAATTCGAACACAGGCTAAGTGTGCCATTTGGTATTTGAATTCGAACAGAGAATGGTAGTTTGAGTAGAAGGTCTCGATTTTGACGGCAATAGTTGGGTTTAGCCATTATTTTGGAATGCGAAATCGATTGAAAAGTGTTACAACTTGGAGGTTAGGACTTTTGTGAATGAATAAGAGAAGAGAAATACTCGTAGTGAATTGGTTGATACATGTGACGGAAGAACCCTACAAAATTTCATCTTTATTGGGTCGAGAGGTACAATTAAGTGCGAATATGAGTCAATGCAACCTAGCTTTCTTCCAGATTTTCCATGGAACAATGCTTACTGTCAAGTGTTTTCAGCTGGCTGTTATTTATCTGCTGCGAGATGGTTCAAACAGATGGAATCAGAGTATATGGAATAAATAAAGACGATGTCGTCAATGATTATGCAACGAAATGGAAAAAGGAAATCCCAAAGTTTGATCATATGGAAAAATTAGTACAAGGGACCTTCGTTTGAACTCAGAAAAAATCAAGACTGAAACTGTATGGATGTAAATCCTTCCAGAGTTCTCTTTTACTAGCCAATTGACCCCAAAGATATACTGATATTGCGGTTAAGGCATCATCATTATAAAAGGTCAGGAGCAGTTGGCCAAGTTCCATTTGATGGAATATGAGGCTGACTGGTTTGAAAAAACCTCTTGAAGGAGGAGTAGGAGTATCTCATTACATCACTCAGGGTCGTCATAATGTTAAGTCAGCGAACAACTTCATGGTGTTGTAGTAAACCCAAAGATAGAGGAGCATGAAGCAGATAGACAACCAACATGTATTGGAAACAGGATAATGAACTTCGAGCAACCCCATTTACAACAAAAAAAAAGTCTAAATTAGTGGCACGTCTGTATTCCGTGAACCATGTCCAGTCTTCCCAGCTCCGAACAGTGAGAGAATGGAAGACTTTTTCATTGGCAGAAAGGGTGGTGACACCAAATGTAACCTTTCTTGTGTTTTTGGTGTATGAGCTCGAACTTGAACCCTGAACTTCTGGGGAACTTAACCACAGTGCAATTCCCGAATCAAAGCAGATAAACATTGATGCAATGGTGAACTCCTGCCATTTTTCAGTTTATGTCTCCAGCAAGCAGATTTTGTTCACAAACCTCCAGGTGCAGAGAGTGATTCTCATAATTTGTTGGTTTGACTGACTTTCATTGATGTGGCAACAGTCTGGTAGATTTACCTTCAGGATCCAGGCCTTTTTGTAGACCCTGAGTTCTGAGTAAGAACTCAGAACCATACCTATTCGGCGTATTAGACGATGATAATAATTACTGCACCCCGTCGACCACCACCAGTCCTGAAGTGTTGCAAATAAATTTGGGCTTATATCATAGATAAGTATTGGCATCATAGTTACTTGGTTGCTTATGAACGTAAGTCATATCTAAACTTGATGATCTCGGGCGAGGTCTTATGTTACTTACATTGAGAGACGATTCATCTTCGTTTTCCCGATTTTTGCTTACTTTCCAAGAAAGGATGTTGCATATAGCCGCGTAGAGTCCAGTTTTTTGAATGTGAGGACTGTTCAACGAACCAGGTTGAATACATTACAAATATTGGTTTCCTGGGGAAATTTTTCGGCACAGCAATTTTTAGTGGATCAAGAGTTTTCTGGGTAGACCACTTTATTTGCGAAGTTTTGATTTCTGGATCGCAGGACTCTGTATAAATGCAAACAGTCTTTGCTTTGTATCGCTTTGTTCAGACTATTGTCATTGTCAGCTTTTCTGATTTGATGGAGGCGAAGAAGGAAATACCAGCTTCTAACCAATCTTCTCAGTTAGAATTTGTCGATGCACTCTATAAATATTCGAGCTTCCGCCAGAATATCGTATGTGGGGAAAAAAAATTCAACGGAAGAATGCCAGATCCTATTCCTCATGTCTTTTTAGAAAAGACGCAGCTGCAATTTCGGGGGACTTTTGACTCTCACATCGTCGTTATGGGAGCATAATTTCCAGGAACAAAAGAAAGGAGTACAGATGAGGAACATGGTTAGGCGAATAGAGAGACTCTTTTTAAGCCATGGTGTTCGAAGATATTACCAAAACTAAACAAAAAAACCGGAAACTTTCAAAGGCAAAGTAAGAAACAAGATATTTACGCCGTAGTCGATGCTGAGGAATAGGAAGGACCGTTTTTGCAGACTGTGAAATGGCGATGATGATGGAAATTCCGCTTTTATTCAGAATGAATCAATCAATTTGCCAATGCCAACGCCAACGCCGATTATCGGCGGCGCTATAGTCCAGGGTGAATCTGGGCCAGTCAATAAGGCTCTCCAGCTTCTAGAATGATATTTCGCCACCTGCTTTCAAAGCTGCACTCCAAGTTGGTTGAGGTCCTTTCCCACTTGCGTGCCCCACACTAGCTCCTGTCGGCCTCTATTGCGCCGTCTATCGGCTACTCGAATATTCTTTGGGCCTCTGTGGTGTTCCACCAGCCATGTCAGACGTTGGATTGGAAGGCACCTGATTAGAACAATATCACTGAATAGCGAAATGCCCAAGTGCTTCTTCTTCCACTTTCGACAAGGTCAAAGCCTATGCGCCATAGAGCAGATTGTCCACAAATGGTTTCAGATGCTCACACTTCTAGGCTAATGCTAATGCTAAGAAGAATTATTTCGCTATAGATGGCCCGGACAAACGGGTCTACGTTCTCTAGATAGAATAAGCGATTCTGAGATTCCATGCTTTGGACATGCTTTAATCTATCCATGTCTTACAGATTAGCTGATGCAATTATGCAGTCCGTCTGCGCCAGCGACTTATCATCGATATTGCTACAATAACTTCATCTAGGTCAGGTCGTTTTCGTTCAGGTTAAAAGGTTCATTCTGCTTTACAGCGGGATGTTGACCATCATCGCCATTATCCAGTCTGTAAAAGTATTCTTTCCATATTTTCAGCACCGGTTGGTTCTCAATTAATAGCTGCCGAGAAACCGCATCGCTTGTAAAGCGCATGAGCAGCTCTTGGCCTACAATGCAGCACAGCTTAATATGCTTTTCGTTTGGCTGCGCGTACCTGCCTACATTCATCGTCGAACTAGATGTTTCTTTGTGGCGGTGATTTAAAACCAATCAATTGTCAACATTATTTCCCTCCGTATCCGAGGCTGTTGCTTTTCTCCAAAACTTTTGGGGAAGTTAGCCTCAACCAGGAACCATTCCGTCGATGTTAAAAGATGTCAATAATTGACGGCTCAATATTGGCATCGCCTATGAGTTTTATGGCAGTTCAGTTTCGGGCGTATAAGTGTCTTTTATACTTAGGCCATATCATATGCCATCATTACTAGACATTTTGCAACATTCTTCGTTACATTCTAAAGGAAGTTGCCATTGATATCTATACCGATGCAGTGCTATACTCTTTGATGGCAACAAATACTTATCATTGAGTTTCGGAAGCATTTAATCTCACTCGAGTGATGGTAACAGACAAGACATCATGAATGCAAATTAAAAAGAACGTCGGAGATAGAGGAGAGCCTTGTGGTACACCAGAATTTATTTCGTGGATATAAGATTTGGAACCGTTAATGACAGCTTAAGTTGATTGAATTTCTAATCCATGGAAAAAGAGATCCATCAATCTAATGATCTCGGGCGAGGTGGACGCATTTTTGACATATGAGCCTGACACCAAACTCTTCCAAATGCATTCGAAATATCAAGTACAACTACTCGCATCTTGCTGTGGACCTGTTGCTAGTCATTGGTTATCGTGTTTCGAGAGCTTTCATGACCTGGCGGTTTATCAGCGATTCCATAGCTTCGGAAAGCAAAGGGGTAACAAAGGACAAGCAATGGGTTTGCAAGAGGAGGAGAATGGGCAAATGTTGCGTTCCATCTACTCGGGTAGGATTGATGAAAAAGCTTACGCAAACTGCCTTTGGTACACTGCAGTCTTTTTTGCCTCAATCTTTGGTCATGTAGAGATTTCACACGCTACCTAGACTTCGCCATTAATTTTGATAATGATACCAGCTATTCCGTGTTTCTCTGAGCTAAGGAGGCAATTGAATATTCTCCAAACACTGCAATCACTCCAAGTTCGCTTCTGTGACGAAGAATTATGGACATATATTGTTTTATTCCTCCTGCATAGACGATGAAAAGAACTGTTGTAGAAGTTATAAAATGACATCCTCTTAAGCCCAAACACAACTCTAATGATGGCTTGAAAATATCAAGCAGGTGAACGCAATCACACTGGTTCGGAAAATCTTGGTATCGACACGGGAGCAAGAGTGTAGTGCAAAAAGCCCAGGAGTCATGAGCGGCATGCGTAACTGAAAGCTGCTAATTTAAGGTCGAGCTTGATGGAGAGGCTTATTGATTGAGGCTAAAGTTCATCCTATATAGTAGCGCCTTCTAAAGTATGCAAAGTTTAGTAAAGGTTACCGGTCGCTGCATGCAAACTTAGGTGGACAACTGGTTGAGCATGCATACCGGTGAAACAGATTCATCCATTTCGGATCAAACTAGAAAGGGTTCCAAGGTTTGGATATCTCGAGATATGAAGTTGTGGCATATGTATTGCCTAAGGTGAGTGGTGTTTTACTGAATAAAAAAGTTTTCATAACCAATTGCACGCATCTGCAACACTTGAGTCTTGCGGATCTAAAATACTTCGAACCTCAATCTGTTGATATGTTTTTAGGTAGTGATATCTACGATGAGTGTATTTTGGATGATACCCGGCGTGCAAGCAGTGGGCTATTTTCTCTTAAGAAAGTTCTGGGAATTCGAAAATATTGCCGATTCTCATGTTTCCTTGGGTGAGGATCAATGATGTAAGGGCTTTTACAAGAATACTCAGGAGTGGGCAGAAAACGTCAAATATCTGGTGAGACTGCCACTTAAGATCGATATTAATTCATCTTGTTCTATCGGAACGTTAAGGTTGATTGCTTTAAAGCGCTTTCAGCATTTAGAAAGGCGTTTGCAAACGGATAGCCGGTTAAAGTGAGTTTATATCGAGTCTATCAATGAGTATTTAAAAATGGGACAGACGAAGCCGGTTCAGACTAGTAAAGATCAACACTGCGTCGTGGAAAATAATAATGGACAGCGAATTATTTGTTGCTACCTTCCCCATCATCCAGTTATGAAGGAGTCGTCAATGAGCCCAAAGATGCGAATTGTATTCGATGCATCTACAAAAACTTTAAATGGAAGGTCGTTCAATGATATTTTGGTTACGGATTACTTCATCAAGATTTATCTGCTATTCTTACCAATTGGCGTACTCTGAAATATGTATTCATGGCGGACATAGAAAAAATGTTTCGTCGGATCGATATGCATGAAGATGACGCACCGTATCAGTGTATGCTATGGAGGGCAAATCCTAGCCATTTGATTGAGGAGTATTATTGTTCCTCTGTTGTGTTTGGAACTGCTTCAGCTCCCTAAATGACAATGTGTACAATGCATCAATTAGTATCGATATCCGATGGCTGAAGAAGTCGTAAAGCAGCAATTCGGTTGAGAATTGATTAAACAGGAGCAGGTTATAAGCATGTTGCGTAGCGGTCGTTTCGAATTTCGAAAGTAGACTAGTAATGGTCCTAGGCTATTGGATAATATCCCTACGCAACACAGGCATACAAATGGCCTACTGGAACTCAACACATCGGATAATATCAAAGCCTTAGGGATGTATTGGGACCCATCAATTTTGATATCACAACCGATTCACCAACTAAACGGATAATGCTGTCAGCTATTGGGCCTCTCTTTGACCCACTGGGCTGCCGCAATTCAGTTATACTATCGGCGAAGATATTATTGCAATAATTATGGTTAAGCAATCGGCTGGGATGTGCAAGTACCGACACCAATTCAAAGTGCTTGGAAACGATTTGGTGATGGTCTTCCATCCATTATGCAGCTTGGAGCTCCACGACGCGATGGTTGAATAGCAATGGCGATTGGAGTGCCTACGAATTACTACACATATTTTGCGATGCGTCAGTGCATGCTTACTCTGCTGTTGCGTATGCTAGAATTTGCAAGAATTCAAGTAATTTGTTACGGGCAAAGTGTAAAGTAAGTCCCACGAAACCAAAAATAACTATCCCCCTAGTGGGATTATGTGAACCTGTTTTGGCCACTAAGGGTTTAAAATTTATAGAGCAACATTTGTGTATGGGTATGACTCTTTAAATACTTTCTTATAGATCGATTCTTCTATCGTCCTTAATTGGATCAGAGAAGATCCAAGCAGATGGAAACCTTTTGTTTCGAATCGTATTTGGAAAAGTATAGCTGAATCTTTTGTCAACCAGTGGCGGCACGTGGCTTCTGAAAATAATCCGGCCGATATTTCTAGTCGTGGGATAGCTCCATCCCGACTAGCAGATTGTAGTTTATGGTGGCATGGTTCAATGTTCCTTCAGTTACCATTTAAAGAGTGGCCCCAATCCACACTAAACATGTAAATCTGATTGAAAACCTTTTTAATTCTGAAACCTGAGACGCATAAAAATCAATTGCTTGAGAAATGGTCATCATTTTTTTAAAATGACACGAATGTTTGCATATGACTTGCGGTTTGGTAAAAACTGTAGTGCAAAAATTGCATCAAAATCAAACGGGAGATTAACAGCGCGACGCCTTCCCTTCCGAATGGAGTAATTTACCTTCAAGCCGATCATTCTCGGAAAACAGTATTTTGCGTCCACTCAATCCATTCTTTGATAAAGGGAGAATGGTTATTCGGCAAGGAGGTGGATTAAAACATGCACTGTTGTCTGAGGATCAAAAAACATCCGTTTATTCTACTTGTGAAACATCATCTTACCCACTTGATTGCCGAATATAGTCGTTTTAGTACTCTACACCCTGAATGACTCGAACTGCAACCAACTTCAGACTGCTATAATTTCCAAACCGTTCATGACAGTGAGCTCAAATTTTGACACATGACAGATAATTTTATTGTTTACAAGCCTTTTAAACGTTGAAAACGTGTTGAAAAATTTTTATCCGCAATGGAATTCAAACGTGATAGTGTGATTGCTTTATATTTGGCTGGAAAACCACAAGTGGCTATCGTTAGAGCCCTCCAGCACCTCATCGTGAATAAATCATTTGTGTCTCAAACCACAGCTCGTTACCGTGATACTGTCAGCGTTGCAAAACGCCATGGAAATGGTCGTAAAAAAAAAGCAACATCGGCAGAAATGGTTCGGAAAGTGAAGGCTCGAATTGAGGGAAATCCGCGTCGAAGTGGAAGAAAAATGGCTCGTGAACTCAACATATCGTTGGAACGGATGCAACACATACAGAAAAATGAGAATGAGCTTTTGCTCAAGCCACTGAAGTTCCAAAAAGCACACGATCTTACACCACAACAGAAAAAAGTTAGAGTCGAAAGAGCGTAGGAGTTGCGACGCTTGCACGAAAGTGGTGAGTTGCCGAATTTGGTTTTTTCCGATGAATCGCCATTTGTTATCGAGCAATATGTCAACAAACAAAATGACCGAGTTTACTTGCCAGAAAGGTCCTTCGAAAATGTACACCTTCGGACGGCCACCAGAAAGCAGTCAGCACCAATGGTGATGGTTTGGGCCGCCATAACCGCCGATGGTCGCTCTCCACTCGTATTTTTGGACCGTGGAGTCAAAATTAATGCAATCGTATATGGTGAAACTGTCTTAGAGGCAGTATTGAAGCCTTGGGCAAACAATCATTTCGATCGGAGACCGTGGACATTTCAACAAGACTCGGCACCGTCTCACAAAGCGCGCGTCAACAAAGATTGGTTAAAAAACAATTCATTTCTTCGACACAATGGATTGCAAATTGAAAATTGATGTATTTTCCAACATTTTTTGCTTTGGCACAATAAAATTTATCAAAAAATAAAAAAATTATAGCATTTTAAAAAGTTGGAGTTCAAGTCATTCACCCTGTACATGGTGTTGTGACACTTTACGTGTGACAATTTACGTTTATTCGAGGAACGGCGTACTCTGTCATCGACTACAGCCTTGTGGCCGGGAAATGGAACTCTATTCTGAGTAACTTCAAGATAGCTGCACAAACTTTCTCTGACCACATGCCTTTGGAAATTTCTTGTACAATTTCGGGAACTGAAGAAACGTTCAACACAAAGCAAATGGGGCCAAAATAATTTATTGTAGATCAGGAACTTGCCAAAGGAAGGTTTTGAATAATCCGCTGCACATGGATGACCTAACTCAAGTAATGATTGAAGTTGTTCCAACAAGTACCACTGGCAGGCGCAGGGTTACTCCAAAACAGATCTGGTTTGATGCAGAAAAAAATCTTTTTTGCTTCTAAGGCTCTTAAGGACTTACAATACTTCATTTTTCAAAAATATGTATGCAGTAGCCAATATGGACTTTAAACTTCTCTGTTCGACCAAAAGGAAACATCTGGAGCAACAAACCGTAGCCGTTTCAAATTCATCGAGATCCTCAGCAGAATTTTGGAAAGCGGCCAAAACTATCAACGGGAGAAATAACATAATTATATCATCCTTACAAGCATCTGAACTTCGCGATTATTTTAAGAATCTGCTCAACGCTCCTCAATTTTCACCTTCGCCACGGCCGGTTTCAACAGTGGGCAGAGCTATAAGTGTATCTCCGACAAGGAAGTGTCCCGTAGTAAGAATTATCAAGTCATTAGAGTCATTCGTCAATGGGCATAATGGTCTTGAGTCTAAGCAGGATTCTATTTGAGCTAAGACCGTACTTAACTCCTCAAATGTAAATTGTTGCTCCCCAATTGTCCGTTTTAAATGGAATTTCACGGATTTTACACCCGCCTCTCACAAACATACAAAATGAGGAGAAGAAGGGGGTATAAAATGCCATCGTATCTGATGCTGAGCAGGTTGAGGGTGACCCATCTCAATAAATCGTTGGTAGGTGTTCCTGTCCTCCTTGAGTTTCCTATTTGCCCCAACAAAATTGGTGCCACAATCACTGTATAGTATATGTCACTACACATACATACTCGCGATTGAGAGCACCGATAAAAGCATCCGCGGTCAAATCTCCAGTGTTGGTGGCCAGGCAAATATAAAGTGATATATATCCCTCTTCCCTTAGAAGGCAAAATGTTGAAAGGACCAGCATAATCTACACCCGTAGCTGAAAATGGGCGAGCAGTACGAACACGCTTAGCAGGTAAATTTCCCATTAGCTGCGTGATCGGTGAATGACAGAACGAACGACAGTACGTCCATTCAAAATCAAAAACTGTCTCCGGATATGATTTAACGTAAGTGTCACACCACCAGTAGTAGTAGTATTGAAAATTTTATTTAAAAGAAAAAGTACTTAAAGTAACTATTACAATTTGATAAAGTTAAGTTTACTATGGTTTGGCCCAAGAAGTCTCCTTCAATAATACGTGCTCTGTAATCAAGTGCGATTGAAGTGTATTTATACAAAGCTTCCCAACCAAGTTCACCGTTTAAAATGTTCAGAACATCATTCATATCCATTTTGTTTACACCAAAGTATCTCTTCGCTTAAGATACATCCTCCCTTACTTGTAGGTTACGCAGGTCACATAGAATTGGCGGAAAGCGATTGAGAAAGTATGTGTGCTCTTGAAGATTATAATTCAGTTGACTGTAAAGTATTCTACGAGGGCGGGTCAATAATTCCGTGCATTTTTGAATTTCTGACCTCTTTACTGAAACAGCAACACTGCTCCTGTCAACAGGCATTTCTCAGTTGACTCCTGTCAAAATTTAAACTTGCTGCGTCAGTTAGTTTGTGTTTGACAGCTATTTTTATCAGACTACTCACTAATTTGAGGAGAAAATGGAAAAAAGTGAATTTCGTGTGCTTATTAAGCATTATTTCTTGCGAAAAAAAACCATTACCGAGACCAAGGCTAAGCTTGATAAATACTGCACCATCGATTTCAATGGTAAAAAAGTGGTTTACTGAATTTCGTTGTGGCCGTACAAGCACTGAAGATGCCGAACGTCCTGGACGCCCAGTTGAGGTCTCTACACCCGAAACAATCGAAAAAATTCACGATATGGTGTTGGCCGACCGAAGATTGAAAGTGCGAGAGATTGTGGAAGCCGTAGGGATCTCGCATGGCTCAGTGGTTTCAATTTTGAATGATCACTTGGGCATGAGAAAGCTTTCCGCAAGATGGGTGCCGCGTTTGCTCACAGTCGACCACAAACACAATCGTGTAACAACTTCACAGGAAGGTTTGGCGTTGTTTAATCGCAATATGGAGGAGTTTTTGCGCCGTTTTGTAACCGTGGACGAAATATGGATCCATCACAACAAACAACAGTCAAAACAGTGGGTTTCTAAGGGTGAATCGGCGCCAAAGAAGGCCAAGGTGGGTTTGTCAGCCAATAAAGTTATGGCGACTGTTTTTTGGGATGCACGCGGGATAATCCACATTGACTACCCTCAAAAGGGAAGAACAATCAATGGGGAATATTATGCCAACTTATTGGACCGATTCAATGACGATTTGAAAAAAAAACGACCTCATTTGGCCAAGAAAAAAGTTCTTTTCCACCAAGACAATGCAAGGGTGCACACATGTGCAGTTGCCATGGCAAAAATCCATGAATTGGGCTATGAATTGCTCCCTCATCCACCCTATTCTCCAGATTTGGCTCCGAGCGACTACTTTTTGTTCCCAAACCTGAAGAAATGGCTTGGTGGAAAAAGATTTGACTCCAATGATGAAGTCATCTCGTCATTTTGAGGACCTCGACAAATCATTTTTTTTGGAAGGGATAAAAAAATTGGAGAAGCGTTGGACAAAGTGTATAGAGCTCAAGGAAGACTACGTTGAAAAATAAAATTATTTTTTTATCAAAAAATCAGTTTTAATCCAAAAGTCACGGACTTATTGACCCGCCCTCGTATGTTGTGTAGTTACTGCTTCCGTTTTACATTTATCGTACAAAGTGAAGTTTGCTCTCTTTAATAGTTTTGTAAAAATCTTCCTTAAATCAGCAGTACTAATGTGTGTGGCAATGCGCACATTTTCACCGATATTATCCCCCAACTCCTCCCACTTTTTGATAAGATTTCCCCTTGTCGAAATAGCTCTCCTGAGCACTAGTCTAGAAAGCCGTTCTTCTTTCATCTCCAGTACTTTTACTATACAATATATTCAAAGTGCAGTTTAAGCGTATCTAAAAATAGGGGTGACACTGTTGTTTCCAAATGAAGCATATAATTTGGAGTGGACTTTGGTAACCGGAAAATTCGTTTCAGAAAATATCTCAGGTACGAGGGCGGGTCAATAATTCTGTGCATTTTTGAATTTCTGACCTCTTTACTGAAACAGAAACACTGCTCCTGTCAACAGGCATCTGTCAGTTGACTCCTGTCAAAATTTAAACTTGCTGCGTCAGTTAGTTTGTGTTTGACAGCTATTTTTATCAGACTACTCACTAATTTGAGGAGAAAATGGAAAAAAGTGAATTTCGTGTGCTTATTAAGCATTATTTCTTGCGAAAAAAAACCATTACCGAGACCAAGGCTAAGCTTGATAAATACTATGGGGACTCTGCACCATCGATTTCAATGGTAAAAAAGTGGTTTACTGAATTTCGTTGTGGCCGTACAAGCACTGAAGATGCCGAACCTCCTGGACGCCCAGTTGAGGTCTCTACACCCGAAACAATCGAAAAAATTCACGATATGGTGTTGGCCGACCGAAGATTGAAAGTGCGAGAGATTGTGGAAGCCGTAGGGATCTCGCATGGCTCAGTGGTTTCAATTTTGAATGATCACATGGGCATGAGAAAGCTTTCCGCAAGATGGGTGCCGCGTTTGCTCACAGTCGACCACAAACGCAATCGTGTAACAACTTCACAGGAAGGTTTGGCGTTGTTTAATCGCAATATGGAGGAGTTTTTGCGCCGTTTTGTAACCGTGGACGAAATATGGATCCATCACAACAAACAACAGTCAAAACAGTGGGTTTCTAAGGGTGAATCGGCGCCAAAGAAGGCCAAGGTGGGTTTGTCAGCCAATAAAGTTATGGCGACTGTTTTTTGGGATGCACGCGGGATAATCCACATTGACTACCTTCAAAAGGGAAGAACAATCAATGGGGAATATTATGCCAACTTATTGGACCGATTCAATGACGATTTGAAAAAAAAACGACCTCATTTGGCCAAGAAAAAAGTTCTTTTCCACCAAGACAATGCAAGGGTGCACACATGTGCAGTTGCCATGGCAAAAATCCATGAATTGGGCTATGAATTGCTCCCTCATCCACCCTATTCTCCAGATTTGGCTCCGAGCGACTACTTCTTGTTCCCAAACCTGAAGAAATGGCTTGGTGGAAAAAGATTTGACTCCAATGATGAAGTCATCTCGTCATTTTGAGGACCTCGACAAATCATTTTTTTTGGAAGGGATAAAAAAATTGGAGAAGCGTTGGACAAAGTGTATAGAGCTCAACTGATACTACGTTGAAAAATAAAATTATTTTTTTATCAAAAAATCTGTTTTAATCCAAAAGTCACGGACTTATTGACCCGCCCTCGTATCTTTCAATCTCTTCAAACTGGCAGTAACCCCAAACTTGGGCACCATATACAGAGTAATATAGAGGCAGCAGTCGCACGAAATAATTTAATCTTAGAGCTGTGCTCAATATATTTATTATTAATGCATCGGTCGCATACTGAAGAAACAGCTCTTTTCGCCTCAGCCAGTTTAAGTTGGAAATGCTTTTTCAGACTAAGATTCGCCGTAATTAATACGCCTAGATACTTATACTCCTGAACTATTGAAACAATCTCCTCTCTCCTTTGTAGGTCCATTTTTCATTACGAGCATATCTACCGCCACCAGCTTTAAATATCATAATTTTGGATTTCTCTAAGTTAACAGACAGATTCCAAAGTTTACAATAACTCTCCAGTCGCTTGATCATTCGCTGCAATCCTTCAATTGAATCCGAAAGAAAAACTATATCGTCGGCGAAAACTAATCCTGGTATCTGCAAACTAAATTCCTCCTCCAATTGCCTCTACAATATCATTTATGAATAATATTGTATAAAAAGTAGCGTGCTCAGAACACAACCTTATTTGACTCCCATTTGCGTTTCAAAGCTCTCAGATACCAGTTCACCATCCCAAACATACGCGACGTTGCTTTCGTACATCGCTTTCAATAAAATACAAATTTTGCTAGAGATTCCCATCTTATACAGCTTGTAAAAAAGTGCTTCACGTGCAATAGAATCAAAGGCAGCACGAAAGTCGACGAAGAAAGCGTGTAACTTCTTGTTTCTTCTTTTGAAGCTCTCCGCAATATTTGTCAGGGTGAATATTTGGTCTAAGGTCGAATAGTTTCTCCTAAATCCAGCTTGAAATTCATTCAATATTTTCTTGTTTTCGATCCACTGCGTAAGTCTTTTGAAGGTTAAGGTACTAAAGAGCTTAATTGACGTATTTTAAAGTTTTCTGGAACACTTGCTGTTTCAAATATTCTATTGTATTCGTTGGTTGATGCGGACAGAAATTGAACTGAACAATTTTTATAGAATTCTGCTGGTACTCGGTCGTCTCCTGGTGCTTTACCAACCTTAGATTTTTTGATAACATTTTGCACTTCAAAAACTGTAAATGGAGCATCTAAAAACTCGTCTTCAAAAAATGGTGCCGCATACTGTGGCGGTGGTGAAAATTGAGGAGCGTTGAGCAGATTCTTAAAATAATCGCGAAGTTCAGATGCTTGTAAGGATAATATAATTATGTTATTTCTCCCGTTGATAGTTTTGGCCGCTTTCCAAAATTCTGCTGTGGATCTCGATGAATTTAAAACGGCTACGGTTTGTTGCTCCAGATGTTTCCTTTTGGTCGAACAGAGAAGTTTAAAATCCATATTGGCTACTGCATACATATTTTTGAAAAATGAAGTGTTGTAAGTCCTTAAGAGCCTTAGAAGCGAAAAAGATTTTTTTCTGGCTTTATGACAATCTGCATCAAACCAGATCTGTTTTGGAGTAACCCTGCGCCTTCCTGTGGTACTTGTTGGAACAACTTCAATCATTACTTGAGTTAGGTCATCCATGTGCAGCGGATTATTCAAAACCTTCGTTTGGCAAGTTCCTGATCTACAATAAATTATTTTGGACCCATTGGCTTTGTGTTGAGCGTTTCTTCAGTTCCCGAAATTGTACAAGAAATTTCCAAAGGCATGTGGTCAGAGAAAGTTTGTGCAGCTATCTTGAAGTTACTCAGAATAGAGTTCCATTTCCCGGCCACAAGGCTGTAGTCGATGACAGAGCACGCCGTTCCTCGAATAAACGTAAATTGTCACACGTAAAGTGTCACAACACCATGTACAGGGTGAGTGACTTGAACCCCAACTTTTTAAAATGCTATAATTTTGTTTTATTTTTTGATAAATTTTATTGTGCCAAAGCAAAAAATGTTGGAAAATACATCAATTTTCAAATTGTATCAGTAGTTTTCAATATGTCTACCTTTGGCGCGAATAAAGGTCTTAAGTCGGCCGAAGAAAGCATCGCATGCTACACGCAAGTGGCTCTGCGGTATTTTGACCCACTCCCGGCGAAGTGCTTGTTTGAGGTGGTCCAAACTTTGGTATTTTTCAGTGCCAACCTTCGCCTTCAAAATACCCTAGAAAAAGAAATCCAACGGATTTGCATTCGAAGAATTTGCAATCCATTGTGTCGAAGAAATGAATTGTTTTTTAACCAATCTTGGTTGACGCGCGCTTTGTGAGACGGTGCCGAGTCTTGTTGAAATGTCCACGGTCTCCGATCGAAATGATTGTTTGCCCAAGGCTTCAATACTGCCTCTAAGACAGTTTCACGGTACACGATTGCATTAATTTTGACGCCACGGTCCAAAAATACGAGTGGAGAGCGACCATCGGCGGTTATGGCGGCCCAAACCATCACCATCGGTGCTGACTGCTTTCTGGTGGCCGTCCGAAGGCGTACATTTTCGAAGGACCTTTCTGGCAAGTAAACTCGGTCATTTTGTTTGTTGACATATTGCTCGATAACAAATGGATATTCATCGGAAAAAACCAAATTCGGCAACTCACCACTTTCGTGCAAGCGTAGCAATTCCTTCGCTCTTTCGACTCTAACTTTTTTCTGTTGCTGTGTAAGATCGTGTGCTTTTTGGAACTTCAGTGGCTTGAGCAAAAGCTCATTCTCATTTTTCTGTATGTGTTGCATCCGTTCCAACGATATGTTGAGTTCACGAGCCATTTTTCTTCCACTTCGACGCGGATTTCCCTCAATTCGAGCCTTCACTTTCCGAACCATTTCTGCCGATGTTGCTTTTTTTTTACGACCATTTCCATGGCGTTTTGCAACGCTGACAGTATCACGGTAACGAGCTGTGGTTTGAGATACAAATGATTTATTCACGATGAGGTGCTGGAGGGCTCTAACGATAGCCACTTGTGGTTTTCCAGCCAAATATAAAGCAATCACACAATCACGTTTGAATTCCATTGCGGATAAAAATTTTTCAACACGTTTTCAACGTTTAAAAGGCTTGTAAATAATAAAATTATCTGTCATGTGTCAAAATTTGAGCTCACTGTCATGAACGGTTTGGAAATTATAGCAGCCTGAAGTTGAATGCAGTTCGAGTCATTCAGGGTGTATACAAGCCAAGAGTACATCTAACCTCGTGTGTGTTGGCGATTTTTTACAATTTTAGAAATAGATTTAAATTTGCAACAACGAACTTGTATTCAATTGCGTAAAAAACGGATTTAATGGTGCGCAAACGTTGGAAATGTTGGAAAAGTGTTTCGGCAACGATTCTCTAAAGAAAGCGGTCATTTCCCAGTGGCACGAGATTAAAAAGTGGTCGTGAGTCAATCGAAGATGATGAACGCAGTGGCAGACCATCGACATCGAAAACCGACGAAAACATTGATAAAGTACGAGTAAAATAAATATTGGTCAATAACCGAAAATTAACCATCAGAGTGACAGCGGAGAACTTAAGTACAAGACATCTTGGTTAATGATTTGGGTTTCCGTCATGTAGTAGCAAAGTTGGTGCCAAAAGACCTCAATTTCATGCAAAAAAGAGACCGTGTTGACGTCGCAAAAGAGATGATTTGCGAGGCCGAATCCGATCCCACATTCATGAAAAGGATCATTACTGGAGACGAGACGTGGGTTTATGAGTACGACACGAAATCCAGACATCGGGCAAGTGAATGGCGTTCACCAAATGAGCCGAGATAAAAAAAAACACGTCGTTTTCAGTCAAAAAAGAAGGCAATGCTCACGGTTTTCATGGATTACAACGCTGTAGTGCATCACGAATTTTTGCCAGAAGGCCAGACAGTAAACAAAGAGTATTATTTGGGTATGAGACGTTTGAGTGAAGCAATTTGCCAAAAGAGACCAAAATTGTGGGCAGAAAACTCGTGTATTTTGCACCATGATAACGCACCGTCGCACAGTGCCATCATTATTCGTAATTCTTTGGGGAAAAATGCAACAAATACCATCCAACAGCCACCGAATTCACCTGATTTGGCTCCCTGTGACTTCTTTCTGTTCAATCGAGTTAAAAAAAAAACCACTACAGGGAACGCGTTTCAGCAGCCGAGAGGAAGTAATGGAAAAATCGCAGGAAGCACTGATGGGCATACCGAAAACCGAATATAAAAAATGTTTCGAGGATTGGATCAAGCGCTGGCATAAGTGTGTTGCAGTCGATGGGGATTATTTTGAAGGGGACAATATACCATATTAACTACTGGGCCCTGTCTCATAGACAAGAATGCAACAATCTCCTAAATTCACGTGCAATCACAACGAACTTGCGCCGGCTTTTCTTGCCGACAGCCACGTCAGCAGCTTAAGTATTCCCCACCTATCATTTGTCTCGTTGACATTAGGGTACGATCACAACTCATTTAAAATTGCCAGCCAATTAATTAAGAAAAATTGTTTTCACCATAATTAATTGCAATAACATAAAATCCACTGAGAATTAATTTTCGATAATTCGATTACCCGATTCAATAGCCATTAGAAAAATTAGGTCATTGTACGCACTTTAAAGTCGCACAGAATGGTTGCGTAGTTGTTGTTGGTTGTTTTTCTGCTGCACACCCCTTTATTGACAAGAGTGTCATGTTAACTGGTTCTGTATAGAGCAACTCTCGTTAAGCCTTGAAACAGGGAATCATTATGTGAAATGCATGTCGAAGAATGGCCAACAGAAGGCAAGCAAAAATAAAAAAAAAAAACGAAAAAAAAAATCCTACAATACCTGTCAGTTGAACAATTAATGTTCAAGTATCTTTTGTCACATATGTAGGTACCAACTCGAAGTCACTTCACCCATTTAAATCTGTCAAATAGAGACTTTTGTCCTTTTGTGACGCTGACAAGCATTCACAAGTCTTAATCGGGCAAACTGTCACCCGGTGGTGTGTCAGATACCTTTCATTTGAGTCAGGAACAGATCATGTGGTTGCACTATTGAAAGGACTACTAGATTCGAATGGGATGCACTTAGCATATTCATAGATACGAGTCCACATTGGACATTTAAATGTCACTCTGCCCTATCAGCGATTTGTCGCCCATTGATACCATTAAATCGCTGGATATAGCGATTTACTGGATTTCGATGACTGCGGCTGGAAAATCTGGAATGACAACACGCGATCGCTGTCGTTTCGCAAGACGCACTTATGAGTTAGAATTATGCGTAACATAGCACAGCCCACATTCGACATAAATTGGCGTGGCTGATTGCCACCAAAGAGTGCAATGGTTAATAAACTTGTTTCGATAAATTTTTTTTTTATTATTATTTCGATCGCAACTAAGTGTAAGTAAAGTGTTAGGCCGTTTCTAATTAAGTATGAGTACGCGATCTGAAGCATTTATTCGTATTTATTGGTCGAGATGCTGTTGGTTTTTTCTTTTCAGTTTTTTGCCACCTTTTCGGTTCTGCGAATTTTGAAATGAATATTAAGAAAACAACTTTTAAAATGTTGCAGAGTTGGATTTTACTCTGCAGCGTTGGAAACGAGTTGGATATAAAGTAGAGGGGTGGAGTAAGTACTTAAGAAAAGTATCAGTGAAGACAACGAGATAGAATAGACTACGGCTTCCGACTAAGTGATTTTGAAACCAGTCAGGCACTTGGTGATTAATGGGACAAGGTCTTCTAGATATCGAAACCATAAATCAATGTGACTATCACTGCGACAAGATGGATGTTCGAATTTTAGCTGGAATTTCTTACGTATTTGCTTGTTGAGCGCAGGATCTGCGTGTCCTTTTAAAATGGCGCCAATTGAATTTGTCTCCCAGATAAGATCTTTTTCTATTGTAAATACTTAATCATATGTAACTATGTTATTTCACTTTCAAGAGAATGGCTGATGGAGGCTTAGATGTCAGACCATAGGTACGCGTACGTTGAATTCAGAATCGAATCCGAAGTCTCGACTGAAGAGAATGAATCCAGGTGTTGAAAAATAAGGGTCACACGACCCTCGATAACGCAGCATAATCACAGCGAACATCCCTGTCTCAATTAAACTCATTGTTAATTCCTTCTCACGTTAAATAGTTTGATATTTGAGATAATAAATTCTTTTCCTTTTTTGTGTTCTGAGAAGCAAGACAAGAGTAAGTTTCATACGAGTATTTAAATTTGTAGCGTAAAATAAATGTACTTGATTTTAGAGAAGTCTGGACAAAGTGTTCATCTTTATTGTCCACCGCGTTCATAGCCTCTGCCACATGCCATTTTCTCAAGAATTGCCAAAGAGGACGCTCATTCCATATCAGACACTGCACCACCTGTCACAGAAACCGTAACTAATTCTCTCTCTAAAAATTGCCAAACAGATACTAAACCCCTTTTAGCCGCCAGAAGCAAGCTATACAGGTATTACTATTGTCAAATAATCAACTGATCCAAAACAGTATGTACAGGGTCTTGCAATAGGTACTTCAGAACTTTGACAGTCGATAGTGGCCATATTGTTGAAACTACATCTATCAAATTGGCTGTCATTTATTCAGTCTGTTTTTCCAAATCACCATGGATGGACATAGCGTTCAACAACTCGTGCAAGTTATAAAATTGTTTTATTAAAATGTGTGTTCTGTTCGGGCAACATTTCGCGAGCTTCGCCCATTTTACGGTCGCCATAATCGACCTACCTAGAGGACAATTCTCAGTGTGGTGGATAAATTTGAGTCCACTGGTTCAGTAAACGATAAAACGCAAGATCAGCCGAAAACATCGCCGCTGTCCGTGAGAGTGTGCAGGAGAATCCGAGGCAGTCGATTTCGCGTTGCTCACAAGAACTCGGCCTTTCGCAGACGACAACTTTGCGAATTTTGCTTCGTGACTTGGGCCTGCACCCGTACAAAATGCAACTGACCCAGGAGCTGAAGGTAAACGACCATAGACAACGATATGTGTTCGCTGAATGGGCTCTGGAGCAGTTGGAAACTGACCCTAATTTTCATCGAAAAATCATCTTCACCGAGGAGGCCCATGTCTGGATGAATGTGTACGTCAACAAACAAAATTGTCGAATTTGGGGCGATACCAATCCACATGAGATCCAAGAGCGTCCAATGCATTTCGCAAAAGTCACCGTTTGGTGTGGATTTTGGGCTGGCGGCGTTATCGGTCCATATCGTTAAGGGCGAGCGCTATAGGTCGATGATTACCAACTTCTTTTGGCCCGAATTGAATGATATGGACACCAACGACATGTGGTTCCAACAGGACGGCGCTACGTGCCACAGACTTCACGCCACATTGGAAATTCTGTACGAGGTATTCGAGTGCATGATCATCTCTCGAGGAGGTGATATGAACTGGCCACCGAGATCGTGCGATTTGACCCCGTTGGACTTTTTCTTGTGGGGTTTTCTGAAGTCGCAGGACTATGCGAATAAGCCACAAACCATAGCGACCCTCAAAGCCAACATAACCCATACCATCGGTCAAATTCAGCCTGATTTATGCGTCAGAGTCAAGGAAAATTGGACATTTCGGATGTGCGCCTCCCGCGGCGGACATTTGAACGATGTTATATTCCATACATAATGTCATCGATAGGCGTTTCAAACGAATAAAAATTTCAATGATATCTTACATACAGTTTGTTTTATTTAAATTTAAAGATAGGAAGCGCTTAAGGAACGACCCTTTACATCTAGCCTGACGCAAATCGCCTTCATATCTGATAGATCGCATGCAATCAGGGACCACCACAATAATTTATTCCACTTTCACAGCCAGAACAAAATTTTATCCGAGAGTCACCTTTCAGTGATGGTAGCCAGGGTCAGTTAGTTCATAAATACAGAAAAATTTATCCATTGTCAGCATTTACTGGAGAACCAGAAGAGTGGCCGACATTCGTCGGAGCCCTTAACAGCACCACCTTAGAGTTCGACTACTCCCAACTGAACAATGTTATGCCCCTACGAGACGCTTTGAAAGGCCTTGCACGAGAAACAGTTGAGTCTTTGCTCTCCAATTCGAGCAACGTTAATGCCAATTATGGAGACCCTTGATGCCACATTCGGTCGTCTAGAGCAGCTGATTAAAAGTCAGATTGAAAATATTTGTGCCATAGCTCCGATAGTCGAAGATCATCTAGTGCAGCTGGTAGGATTTGCGAATAAAATTACGAATATGGCCACCTTCTTGCAAAATGCTAGAGGAACTCCGTACAAAGTTCCCAACGCCTAAACAAATGCAATGGGCCGAAAAATGTCTAGAATTAGAATGCCCGCCAAGATTGTCGACTTTAGTCAATGGCTCAACAAGTTGGGGTGACTGGCTAATATGGTGACAGATGCATTGCCTTCATCATCCCAGTCTGGTCGAACTGATAGCCAAAACCAGATTCGAAGACGCCAAAGGAGACAAATCACGACACATCTTCAAATAGTCGATACGCGTGCGTTAGTGTTAACAACCGAAATGCAAAGTTAACGTCTCGAAAGCATGTTTTTTCTGCATCAAAGTGGTTTACTTGATGGAAACCGATGTTTTATGCTCATATCATCACTAGCACCTGCTACATTGCACCCCGAATAGACACAACATCACAACACACGCGACAATTGCCAGTGAAAAAAAAACAGCCAAGTCGACTGCGCCAGACCACGGAAGCTGCCACATAGGTAATTACAAAAGCCAAGAACACATTTCATTTAAAATGATGCCGGTCAAGCTCTATAACAACGGAAGAAACGTTAGAACTTATACCTTCGTCGACGATGGAGCCAATATTACAATGTCAGATCAGAAATTAGCACGGCAACTTGGAATACATGGCAAACCAGATTCATTGGAATTGCAGTGGCTTAACGATAAAATAGTTAAGCAACTAACTATGTTGAACTAACCATCAGTGGAGTGGAGGAAAATGCTGAATCATATCAACTGTCAAACGTTTACACCTCAGAGTCGTTGTCAAGACAAAGTTTGCGTTGTGGTGAACTATTTGAGAAAAATAAAAAAATTCACTTTTTAGGACTGCCATTTAGTGAATATGAGAACATTCAGCCTAAACTAATCATCAGTTTAGCCCACTCTTTCCTGACAGTACAAATGGAATGTCCACGTGTTTCATTAGACTCAGGACCGATTGCAGTCAGAACCAGACTTGGTTGGATAGTCTACGGGCCAATATGCAGCAATCAAAGGCAAAAGAATAGACGTTTTCTATATATGTATAAGAAAAGCACCGAAGGACACTGGGTGGAAATTGGAAGAACTAAATACAAGGTAGCGCAAAATTAATCACCCTATCGGAAGTTGGTATAATTTTTACAAATGGCGTCGTACGTCATATTTGACATTGTGAGTAGACAACTGCAGTATACAAACAGATAAGCAGTGGAGCGCTATACTCCGCAAGAGCATGGAATAATTATTGTGTCGATGTTTTTGACCAATAATCGGTCGATGGTGTTAGCGTAGCGTGAATTTCGACGTCGATTTCCTAATCGTGTCGCGCTAACTGGGCAAACATTCCGGCGCTTAGCTACTCAACTCGAACAGAGTGGAACCACAGGAGACCATGCGGGTCGTGGCCGCCACCGGACTGGTCGTTCGGGCGAGAATATCGCCGCTGTGGCTGCCGATGTCGCTAAGAAGGAAGAAACATCAACCAGACGACGGGCCACGCAGTTGGGCATCACCAGACGGACCCTACAGCGAATTTTAGTGAAAGACATGTATGAGTCCCATATACATAAAGTGCAAGCAGTGCATTAGTTAATGCCTCCTGACCGTCAATCACATCAACAACGAAGAGGACGATTTTGTGTCGAAAACCATCATGAGCGACGAGGCGCATTCCCACTTATGCGGTTACGGCAATTAGCAAAATCTTCGTTTCTGGGGCACTCAAAATCCGAGTGTGATGGACGAAGAGCCATCACATCTACTCAAAGCCACTGTGTGGTGCGGCGTTCACGCGGGAGGAGTGATTGGGCCCTATATCTTTGACGACGCCATCGGCAATACGGTCACTGTTACTGGCGAACGCTACAGGGCCATGATAAACGACTTCTTACTGCCGGAATTGGATGAGCTAGGCTTGGTGAACATGTGGTTTCAACTAGACGGTGCAATAGCACACACAGCACGAGCCACAATGGATATTGTGAAGGAAGCGTTTCCTGGTCGCGTAATCTTCCGTTTTGGCGATTTGGCATGGACAGAAAAGATTGCCCGATTTAACCATCCCACTTCTTTCTTTGGGGCTACTTGAAGTAGCGGGTCTATGCCACCAAGCCTCAGACAATCGTATTATGATGAAGTCGTTTCTTGAAACGGAAACGTTTGGCATAAAACCTGATATGAAGCCAGCTGTGTCCCAGGCTTATAAGAGGGCGCTTTTTCTGCTCAAATTGAAAACAAAGAAAATTGGTGAACGTTATGAAGCCGGACTTTTATGGAAGGAAGACTCCTTTCCCTTTTCCTTTCCTGATATTTTTTTCAATTTTGAGACAGTGCAAAAATATCTGCATATATTTACTGATGGAAACAGAGAAGCAATGGCGGCGGTGGCATATTGGAGAGCGGTAAGTGCAGGGCAAGTAAAGGCAGTTTTCGTTGCAGGCAAAACTAGTTTAGCGCCCAAATCTTATCACACTATACCTAAGATGGAGCTACAGGCAGCAGTAATGGCTGTTTGGCTAATGGATTCAAATGTCGAGGTCAGCAGACGTTATTTTTGGAATGACTACTTAGCATACTGTGATCCGTTGGATACAATCGGACTATAGAGCTTACAAGCGGTATATGGCGAACAGAGTCTCTGAAATAGAGTACAGCTGATGAAGGAACCCGGTCCAAGTTTCTTATAAGTTATGAACCAGAAGGTATCCACCTTCCGTCTGGCCCGAAGTTTCTTCAAACTAATGAGAACCAGTGGCCCGATGGGTTAGAATGAAGATAAAAGTGAAGACAAACTTCGAACAGAGCACAAGGTAAATATGTATAATCGATCAAATAAGTAATCGTTTCTCCAGCTATTCCAGGGTTAAATGAACGTTTGTCTGGGTATTGCGTTTTGTGGAAAACTTGGAAAAAAGAAAGCATGACGAGGCTTTAAAAAACGATGAGCTTGACATTGAAGATGAATTAGCAACCGAAAGACAGCTTTGTTATTGGGTGCAACTTAAGCATCTCGGAAGCGGGTATACGGAGCTGTCAAACGAGAGAATAATTTCACTCAATAGCACAATAAAGGCTTTAAACATTTTCAAGGACCAGATGGGTTGTTGCGAGCAAATGGCAGAATAGCGACAGCAGTTTGCTTACCAGCTGAGGCATGGCAGCCGATTATTTTGCCATACGGACACCATTTTGTACCGCTACTGATTGAGTTCTACCAGCAGAAGTTCCACCACATTAATGTTTCAACGGTGATATCTGAAGTGCGTCAAAGATTTTGGGTCCAACACAGCCACAGATGGGTCCGTTACCAATCGATAGAGTTACTTACACCATACGTCGGGCCCTTTTCATATACGGTACTAGATTTCTTCAGACCAGTTAACGTAATAATTCGTCGTCAGCGGGAAAAAAGATGGGTTGTCTTGTTTACTTGCTTGACTGTGCATGCTGTTCATCTGGAAATAGCGACAGATCTTTCCAGTGAGGCTTTCGCATGCGAAATTTGGTACGAGTAAATAGAAGAGAGTTGCCTTTACAAATAAGGAGCGACAATGGCATGAATTTTATCGGTATCCTTAGAGAACTTCAAGGAGTACGAGGTTTCCCGAGTCAGACTCAGGAATTTAAAACTGGCCTTTTCTCACTAGGCATCAAGTGGAAGTTCAACACGCCGGCGAATCCCAACAAAGGCGGAGCTTGGGAGAGACTCGTCCAATCGGCTAAGAAGGAACACTCACCACGCTTAGAAACGCTGCGGAGTTTTTTAATTGAAGCTGAGAAGATAGTAAATTCAAGACCTTTGACGCATCTGCCAGTGACATCAGAAGAATCAGAACCTCTCACGTCAAACCACTTTCTTTTGGGTTGCACAAATTCTACTCATACACCAGCGCCATACGAGCCAAGGATAACGTATCTGCGGAAGCAGTGGCAGATAGTCCACAATCTAAAAAACGGAATGTGACCAATTAGGCATTGCTGCTTTTTCTTGGTTTGCGATGCCGACGCCCCACGCTCTAAGTGGAGAATTGAAAGGGTGGTGGAGCTGTACTACGGACTAGGATGGAATAGCTCGTTCGGCTGCCGTAATTACAAGAGGCATCTTCAAGAGGCCCATGTCAAAACTAGCGGTCTTGGATCTAGACGCATTAGAACGTGGTGAAGCTTCCCCCATCGGGTCAGTTCACGAGAGTGGAGATGTTGAGAATTAAGGGTCACACAACCGTCGATAACGCGGCATAATCAATTTGAAAGATTGGAATACGGCAGTAATGTTTTGTCGAATTGGTTGAAGAGTGTGAAAAAAAACTGGACTCGTGAGTTGATACATGTTTTGCCCAAATACCGGGAGGGATTTAAAATTTGCCATTTTAAGCCACGAAGCCCAAACATCTTCAAATTAGATTATCTGTATTACAGTGCTAGTGAAACTTGGTTTAGACCGAATATCCCAGACATATGTAAATGTTTAGTATCCTGCGCTTATAACCCCAACAGAAGCTGCTCACCTCAGGATGTGGCAACTTCAATGCTAATTTATTCAACAAATGACTCTCGTGCCCTCCAAATCAAAGATATGGTATCTTCTTTTGGACCCCAAATCGTTAATGACTTGGAATAATGGAACAGCTCAACTTGCTTGACCTTATTATTGTTTCGGATCCATCATTTGTAATACTTTTTGACCAACGTTCTCTGGGCTAAATTTCTGACCATGATCTTCTTTTCTGAACCTACAATATTGAATTTTCTCATTCCCCTTTACCTCCTTTACATTCAAAGATGTTAACGCTGTCGACATCCCAGCTTTACTAACCGCAATCCGTTCACCTCCTTGGTATGGCTGCAGGCTAAGTGATAATCCTAACAAGAAGTTGAAGTACTTTCAATACCTTGTAAGTAAACTTTATGACGCATGTATACCCACTAAATCTGTAGTTGTCCTTGGTTTACGAGTGATGTTGTTGCCCAAATTAAAAATCGGAACAAACTTTATAGCAAATGGAAGCACAATTCCTCCCATTCTTAATCGGCTGCATATAAAAGAATGCGCAGCAATGCAGCCTTAGTCATCCGGACTGCCAAGCAAAACTATTATGCTTCTAAGTTGAGCACATCACTTCCATCTAAACATCTCTGGACTAACTTGCGTCGAATTTGGGTCCCTAGTAGTGTAAACAATGCTAAGTGTGACCTAGATCCTGATGTCCTTAATGACTTCTTCCTGGGAAGTAACAGTGACACGCCTGACTTTAATCTAAATGAAATTTCTGCTCCACTTGCTCATATGTCGCGAGAATTTAAAGTGGTTACCGAAAGTAAAGTTGTGGATCACATTTCCATCCCAGCCGAACCCTCTTCCCCAGAAAGCATTCTGGAGATCATCAGGCTCAGCAACCCACCCCTTCCGACTCATGACTGGAAAGTCGTGGAACTGGAGGAACTAAGGGGCTCTTATAGATGCGCGTTGATCGTGATCACTAAGGATGACTTAGCCCTCTAGCGCAGACAAAAGACAAGATTCGTTTCGGCTTCGAGTCAATACACCTAAGGGTCTATAAAAAGAATGAGCTGGATGCTGATAAGTAATCTCCTCTTAATTTACCGGAGACACTAAATACAACCTTAGATCTTGGAGTGTCGATATCCTTTCCAGAAATGGATAGCGACGGCTCCAATCTATCCGAGGTGACAATAAGCCGTCGGTCTCCTCATCTGACCTCCTGTCGGAAATGGAAACCGATGACGAAGCAGAACGAGGTTCTATACGATCAGAGGAAGAAGATGAGCTCTTGAGAACATTTTTAGAATCGGAGAACTTCAACAACACCGTAGTGAAGGCCACTCTGGGAAACTGTAGCAATGATACGGTTTCTCCAGATTAATCTCCATCACTCAAAAAACGCTTCGGCCGCACTCATTTTGGGTCTCTCCAAAAACGCAGGAACCAGGGATTGTAGAAGGCGTGGTTCATGGACTTAGGACACCTCTATACGTTCTGTTCTATACAAGAGACAAAGGTAAGCTTAGAACTTGTATATTAGTGAAACGTAGCCTTAATGTATTCTATCTTCTTAACCTCAGCGAGCCCGACATAACCGATGCCAGACTAGAGACTGCCAAAGATATTTACTGCCTGGCATCGGCCTGGTGATAACCTAGAAAGTGTGGCACTGGAAGCTGAAAAGTTAGAAACTGGTATCATCATCGGGTGCGGCGCCGACGTAAATTACACGGTATGAGGCAGTACCGACAACAACGATAGAGTTGAGTCACTATTTGATTATACTATAAGTACTAATCTCGTGTTTGCAAAATCGGCAATGAGTCCACTTTCACAACAAAAAGCCGACAAAAAGTGCTGGATGTCAATCTTGTCTGCATCATCACTCAAATGCTAACGAACTGGATGGTAACGTTTGAGACTCTTTTCCAGATCACAGAAACATCCAATCCAGTCTGAGCCCAAAATACAGAGAGACACTTTTAAAAATACCCTGCTTTGAATTCTTAAGTATTCCCGCGTAGCACCAACCAGCTTGACATGGAAGTCTAGGATTTCACCCTGGCTCTCAATCAGGTTAGGATTACTTAATGCCCTCTTATTCAACCTAGAGGCAAGAAAAAGCCGCACTGGTGGACATCAACACTGCGACCGCTTCGAAACATTTGCAGAAAACTTTTCAACCTATCAAAAAGTACAAAAAAAGTGACTGACTAAGACTCCTACAAAGAATCCCTCAAAATACGTAAAAAAGAACTGAGCAAGGCAAAGCTCCTCTACAAATCCTATGATGCCTAGCTGTTTGAAAAAAAACGATGGCTCTTGGACAACCTCAAGTGATGCATCACTCAATCTGTTACTGGACACCTACTTTCCAGGTAGCTGCCTATTCGCCGCCAGTAGCAACCCAAGCAGGACTGCTGTAACCGTGAACAAAATTCATGGTCTGATGATTACAGGGGACAAACTTCTCCGGGCGTTACATAGCTTCAAACCATACAAGTCTGCTGGTCCGGACGGTCTAATACCTGCCGAGCTACAAAGGTCCTCAGATATTATCCTGCTTACGCTAAAGAATACCATGAGGAGCTGTGTAGAACTGCTCCACATTCCACTGTCATGGAGAGCAGCCAATGCAGTTTTCATTCCCAAAGCCGGAAAATGCTCTCATATTGTCCCAAAGGACCTCAGACCTAAAAGTCTATCATGTTTCCTTCTGAAGACTTTGGAACGACAGATTGATACCCATATACGAGCAAAAATTGATCCAAGGCTTTTGTCAACGGCTCAACATACCTACTCTAGAGGAAAGTCGGTGGATCCCTACAATATAGAGAGTACACAATGGTCGCATTCCTGGACATATAGGGTGCTTTTAACAATGTCAATACGTCCACAATCACGATTGACAGTTCAATAGATAACTCACGTACGCCGTACGCAAGGTGGTGTACTCTCTCCTCTTCTCTGGAACTTAGTTGTTAATGAACTGCTGATATACCTGAAAGCGGGTGGTATTCGGATGGCGTTGCTATTGCCGTCTCAGGTAAGCATCTCAATACCATTAAAGAGCGATCTTGGGAGTGGATTGGGAGAAAGTCCCGTAAAACTGATCTTGTCCTGTTTTCCAGGAAATATAAAATTCCAATTATAGACCCTCCCTCAATAGCCGGTACCAGTTTAGTCTTTTCCAATACAGCAAAATATCTGGGTCTGATTTGTGACAGGGAACTAAACTGGAAACCTAACATTCAAGAAAGAGTCAAGAAAGCTCCAGTAGCTTTAGCCTCTTGTAAAAAGGCTACTTAGAAGAAATGGGGCCTTCAACCTCGCATAACCCAGCGGCTATACATCTCGGTCATAAGACCGATACTACCCTACGGGGTTGTTGTCTGATGGATAACCTTAGGCAATACAGTCCGCTGCAGCAATCTAAACAGAGTCCAAAGAACAGCATGTATATGCATAAGCGGAGCCCCGCGTTCTATTCCCTTCGCGACATTATACATTCTGTTTCACTTGACACCTCTCGATGTTATCAGCAGGCGAGTAGCTGCGATTACACAGAGGACAAATAATTCATTTGGCCACGTTAACTTTCTTAATACATTAGGAATCCTCACGGAGAACATCGATCACACCATACCTGAACTTTGGTTTGACAAAGACTTCCATGTAAGTTTCCCCTCTAGGTCCTTCTGGAAGGAAGATGCTTTCATGGAGGACAAGTCAATTCACTTTTATACAGTTGGATCTAGAAACCGGTAGCGGGGTTGGTGACGGTGTTTTCTCAATCAAAGCCTCTCTTTGCGTCTTACAAATCACTGTAGCGTGTTCCAGGCGGAAATTTTGGCGATTAAAAGAGCTCTGTCCTAGCTGCAGAAAAACGTGATATCTGCAAAGGATATCCGGATATTTTCGGATAGTTAGGCCGCTATCAAGTTCCTGGATTTAGTCTTATTAAATTCTAAGACCGCCCTTGAATACCGATCATGTTCAGTCTTCACCTTCACCTTTGCTGGGTGCCGGGCCACAGAGACATTGTAGGGCCGACGAACTCGCCAAAATTGGAACCACTCTACCTTGCATAGGTATACCAATCGCTACGTCCAAATTAATATTAAAACTGGATGCCATAAAAGAACAGACCTTAGGTGGACTGTTGGACCAACATATCTAGCGACTAAACAAATCTGACCAAAGCTAGACCTGAGTCGCTTTAAGAGTCTGATCCTTCCAAATAGGAAACATCTCAGCGCCATCATAGGTGTCATCACTGGGCACTGCTTTATAGGCAAGCATGCAAGAAGGCTTAGCGCTTTTACAAACGATTTCTGTAAAAGCTGCATGGACGAAGAGGAGACAATCCTCCTCTACTCTGTACATGTCCAGTGCTCTCCCAGGAGCTTAGAAGCTTTCTTCTACAATAATCTAAACGATCTAAAGAATATAGACGTAAACAGTCTCCTACGCTTCATCGTAAGCTCAAACTGGTTCCATTAGTAAGAGGACCGTATATCCACGTAGCATCACAATGGGCCAATAGGCCTAAGTGGGTTGGGGCTTCCAACAGCCACTTTTACATGCCTACCTACCTACCTAGACAAAAGAAAAAGCCACCATATCAAAGCTGCATCATCTTCAGAGGCTCGCATTCTTTCTTTAAAATCTTCTTAGGAGCTTCTCTCCAGCTAGTAGAGCTCACGAGCCGCTTTTGTTCTTTTCTGAAAGGTTGCTCTGTACATCCTTTGTTTTTCCAGGTTTTCCTGTCTGCATTCGTCACCGAAGCAGAGGATACTTCGTTGGGATGGGTGGAAACCCAGGATATCAAAGGCGGCCTGTTTGATTGCTCTTTGGGCGTGATGCCACTAGTCATCTACGTCCGATGCAAGTGGCATCGGATTCCTCGAGAGGTTAAGAGAATTGTGATTCGTCTGTTGTAGATATCACACATTTTTATCCTCTTTGTCCGTTGGAAGCCTTTTAAGTGTTCGTCCTATGACGGCAAAGACCAGCTTTATCCTGTATTCCAGCAGGTACTTACTATTTTAGTCAGCTTGAGTAAGTATCTACTCTGTCGCTGCGGATCACCACTGAGAGGTAAGGCAACCACTACACTACGAACTTGATTGTTGTGCATCTAAGCCAATCCAGGTTATAGCACACTCAGCAGTCTCTCGATACTACCATAGACCCAATCATTAGTCTCAGTGAGCAGCGGATAGTTAGTCTTTCCCTTGACTTACTGGTCGTCAAATGAGCTGTGCCTTCGACAAGTAGCGATAAAACAAAAAGCTGTCCATTCTGCCAAATTGGACTCTTCAGTCCCACACAAGACTATTGAAGACAAGCCTTGGGACATGTTCAAGTGTCCAGACTATGCATTATACACTAAAGGCCTAACCTTACTTGGTGGGTGTTTGCTAAATCTCTGGTATTGCTAACATTTCCGTTTAAGAAACAAAACAAACCCAACCAACACACCTCAGTGTTGTCGCCTTTGGCAATTAACTAAGGCAACCTCAACCAAACCAATTTAAAACAAAATCCCAAAAGATGTGTATCTCATTGAAAATCAAATTGCATCTCCCCAACCTGAACAGCGTTTTGTTAACGTACCACGATCATGGCACGCGTCTCCGAGTTAGAGTCCTCAGCCTGACCGAGTCTGTTCCATTAATTTATGTGTTCACAAGAAAAGTGTCGATCGCAAACAAACTATGCTCTCTGCGATCACCAGACGTCGCTCGTCGGTTGTCCGTTGTCGGTTGTCGATTGTCGATTGTCGCTCGTCGTACTTGCAATTCTTGTAAACGTTGTCGTTGTCTATCCAACGAGACACTTTACACAAAATGAATTTCATATTATTTTTTGTTTTTTTTTTTCCTTTCGTCTTCCGTTTGCCAACGATACCATTTATTCCCTACTCTGGCGTCCCCTCGCATACCCATCGGTCAGCGTTAATATCGTAGAATGTGGAGCACCCCGAATATGGTGTCCCATAAAATTAACTAGGCAACAAGCTCCCCACTAATACCCTAATACCCGTGCGCGATGTTTTTGCATATCGAGTTCTGTTTCTTTTTTTTTTTTTGTGATCTGTCTGCAGATTTCTGTGAGCTCCGCACTCTGCTTACACTCGGTTTTGGCTTTTTCCTCGTTCTGTTTGTCGCAACAGTGGGTGACCGACATTTATGACAGTTCTCTTCGGTGCAGAGCTCCACTTCTACCACGGGGATCCTTTTAATTCGAATTATATCGCGTCGTCTTGCCCCAGTTTTGAATAGAAACACAAGTATGTGTGTTCATGTATGCAAATTATTTATTACGTCAAATGAAATTTAAAACTTGTTGGCCCGAGTGCAATAGCGAAACAGTGGCAGCGACAAGCAACACACACATTACATAACCACAAACTTTGTAATGTAGATCCAGTTTTGCAAGGCGTTGCTGTTTTCATTCGAACAGAGTGTCCTCCTCTTTCTTGGATACCCCTTTGGGGCAACCACTTGCACGATGAGGTCTGGTATTTTGTAGGCGAGATCGTAATAACTCCCGACGCAGCAAATGACTCTCCGTCTGCACGGTATCTATTAGCTGTGGAAAGAAAGTGGAAATCGTAACGAGCTTGGTGGAATCTTCAAATTTCTACTTACACTCTCGGTCAGGACAGATCGTTCAAGGCTTTCAGAGTCTGGAAGACCATTGCAACCACATTCGTCACATGTCGACGAACTGGTTGATGATCGCCCACTCTGATCGTGTCGATGTTGGTGATCATCATTTTGCGTCCGGTGTTGATCATGTGAGTGTGGATCCTTCTTCAGCTTGCTCAGCTCGTTTTTCAACCTCTCGTTTTCCATTTCAAGAAAGTCGACCTAGGAATACGAATATAAGGAATGTGGATCATTTGAGGGAGTACCGGAAGCAAGATCACCTCTTTCACTTACGCTTTCCAACTCGAATTCAAGTTCGTCGATTATGTCAAAGGCTTCATCGAGCGATCGCTGCAAGGTGGCGATTTTTTCCTGTTGTTGCTGTTGTTGTTGTTTTTGTTGTCGTTGCTCGACAGTGCTGTCATCAATGAGTACTGTGAATAGGGGATACGGACAAGGGTTTGATTGATTTGACGTTTGAAGTGGTTATGGGTGAGGTTATTGTGGATGTAGATAGGTGGATGCAATGATCGAGATAGTGGCGGTTGTTGAGGCAAATCGAAGGTGCGTGTTGGTAGCAAAGACGCCGCGGTATTGTAACTATAACAAACATGACGCGGGTAAATGTGCTTTGAGGGACCAGTTGAGAGAGGTCGTTGGAAGTAGGCTTTAATGTAGAGTGATACGTCAGACGTTTATGATCGATGTGAATGTTTTAATGGGCAATTTAGAGATACTTACATAAATGGGGATTGGGTGTTATGCGATTAGGGTAGGACTACACATCAATTGTGGTTATTTTGCCTTCACATGGCAATCACCGAGTATCAGTCTTGTCCGACTGAACTTGACATACATAACTAACAAGCGTGGGTGTTCGGCAAGGAGAAAAAAACCAAAACTACCTGTCAGGGATGTCTTAGCCTCTGAAATGGATGTACGGTGGATGAATCTACGGTTTTATAAGTCATTGTGGCAACAACTGTTTACGAGCTACTTCAATGTACATACGTGGAGCTGAGTTTAATGTACATACGTGGGCAATGGCGTCTGTATTTGCAATTTGGGCGTCTAAACAATCTTGAACAATCCACTTGTAGGTGAGCTACTAGCCGAAGCTCTAGACTGCTCTAAAACAGCATTTGCCACTATAAGATGGAATGGGCAGAGCCAGGTTAAAAATTATGAAAAGACTCCAGAAACTACATATAATACCACGGGGACTGCTACACAACAAAAGCAGTGTTATTTGGATGCGAATTTGTTACTGATTCTTGGCTAAGGCAAGGAGCCTTAGGGATTTGACAAATGGACGATCGGCTCATCAGAATTCGTGTTCATCAATGTTAAACTGCCTAAGGCCACCATTAGCGGGGAGAAAGTCGACGACTCCAAAGACAGTTTTACGAGTTCCTCTGCGAAACGTATGAGTATTGCCCAGTTATGACAGTGATATGGGAAGGAAGCACATTGTCTTGGCAAATATGATTTCACTCATCTCACCTTGCGGATGTAAAAAGGCCTAACGTCGGGGTGGCTACAATCCCAAGAGATCGCCAGAAACTTTGCCATTTAAAGCCAGCTTTTAGTGCTAAATGTTAGTGGCAGAGCTAATGAGTTGGATTCCTTTCAGTTATTACAAATAAGCCTCTGGTTTGATGGAAAATGTCGGGAAGTCCATGCGGCGAAACAAAAAGCGTAGAAAAAAATGCCGCACGTACGAGGGGCGTTCAAACTATTCTCGGTATCGGGGTGAAGCTGTGGTTGTATATATAAATTGACTTATTTATCAAGTAATACTATTATTTTAGTGCATTCATGTAAAATTTCATATAAATGTGATTATTTATTTCGCGTTTTATCTCTAGTTAAACAGAATCATAATGGCAACTGAGACGATGATGGTGAAAATTGAGCATCGCGCTGTAATTAAATTTCTCACTAAGCAAGGAAAAAGTAAAAAAACTATTCATGAAGAGATGGTGGCTGTTTACCAGGGTTCCGCACCTTCATTATCAACTATGCAAAAGTGGTCAAGTGAGTTCAAGAGAGGCAGAGAGAGCATTGAAGACGACCCCCGCTCCGGCGCCCCGGCTACTGCTTGTACGGGAGAAAGCATCAAAGAAGTCGAAAAACTTGTTCTTGAGGATGCCCGAATAAAGGTGAAAATGACGGCAGAGATCACCAAGCTTTCAATTGGTACCATTCACACCATTCTTCATGACCATCTTAACCTTTCAAAGGTCAGTGCAAGGTGGGTGCCACGAATGCTCACAGCGCCTCAGAAAAAAGTGAGAATCGCATGCTGTAGAGAGCTTTTGGAGATGTGTAGTGAGAACGCGGACTGTGTTTGGATCGAATTGTTACTGGGGACGAAACATGGGTCCACCACTATGACCCTGAAAGCAAACAAGAGTCCATGCAGTGGCATAAAAAAGGAACAGATCCCCCGAAGAAGTTCAAAGTCACTCCGTCTGCCGGGAAGCTCATGGCCACAGTTTTTTGGGACTCAAAGGGAATCTTGCTCATTGAGTACAAAAAAAAAGGTGAAACCATCAACGCCATATCCTACGCTTCCACTTTGCATAATTTGCGGGAGGAAATTAAAAAGAAAAGGCGGGGTAAACTCGCAGCGGGTGTGTTGCTTCTTCATGACAACGCTCCTGTTCACACGGCGCGAGTTTCCAAGGCTGCTGCGCGAGATTGTGGTTTCGAAGAAATCCAACACCCACCCTATAGTCCAGACCTTGCCCCTAGTGATTATTTCCTGTTTCCGGATTTGAAAAAATGTCTTCGTGGAAAAAGATTTTCGTATGATGAAGAACTCAAGTCGGCAATAAATGGAGGAGGAGGAAATTTATTTTTTTGAGGGTTTAAAAAAGCTTATCTCAAGATGTAACAAATGCATTGATGTTAGGGGAGATTATATTGAAAAATAAAAACAATTTAAATTGAATTCGCATTTTCTTTCATATCGATACCGAGAATATATTGAACGCCCCTCGTAAGAACGTGAGCTCGAGAGCTTCACGAGCCAAAGGGATGGGATTAACACCAGTTTTTCAGAAGGAAAAGCTTCGAAGGGACGACTTTCTGTCTTGCTTTGCGTAGGAGGGCATCCCTGATAAATTGATTACTATTATCAAGGCTGCATATGATGGATTCAATTGTTACGTTCCGCATAAAGGAAAGTTGTTAGACGTGTTTGAAATCCAAAGTGGGGTTAGGCAGGGATGTGTACTGCCACCAATACTGTTCCCGTTGGTGATAAGTGATATGCTGTATGCAGCTGATGGCGACAGTGGACTAGATATAATCAGCGGAGTCGGGAAAGCAATTGCTGCGTTCGGAATGCTGACCATAATATGGAGAAACAACTCTATCAGCCTAAAGACTGTTCCATTCCCATGTTGAATTGTTGCTTCTTGATGGGTGCAGCACTTAGAAAGTCACATACGTTGCCATGAGAAAACTGCAGACATCTTGAGGATTTTCTGGCCCAACCGTATCTCTAATGATGAACTTCATGGGAGAAGAGGTCAGCAACCCATTGACATGGCAACATAATCCTGCGACAGTTTCAACGCTACAGGAGCAAAATGAAGTTCAAGCTGTCAACAAAAAATGGCATTCAACACAGACTTCTCGGCGTCTCGGTACACTTTGAAGTACAATGCTCAATACCAGCTCCGCTGGTAATTTTAACAACCACACCAGGACTAGGATCAAACGAACAAAAACTCTTGCCAGTCACTGTTTCCTTAAACTAAGGTGACAATTGAGTAGAAAAACCGTCAAGTGACTGAGCGTCACCCAGGTCTTGCTCAGTACCGCAGAAGCGTGGACATAGCTCGGTTTGAGAGAAAATTTTTCAGGTTAACTTCTGCCCTTACTCCATAGAATGAATGGAAGAGAATGTACAAGACCGATCGTCGTGCGGACGACATTCACTTTGCAAGAAGGGCCCGAATACAACGGCGACCATGGATTGATCATGCAAAGCAAGCAGGTGAACACCAGCGCTCTGGGCCAGAGATTCTTCGAATCCACTCTGGAAAAATAGAGAAGTAAAGAAAGCCCTTGAATCAGGTAAGTGGTCCTTGAACCAACTAGCTATGCGCGTCTAGAGAGATCTAGCTTAAGATTGAGCTGAATGGAAAGGGTTATTGGTTGAGTCCGGGTTCACCATAATGTAACGCCATCTAGTGGTAAGTTATACAGAATATTTGAAATGGTCTAAGTATGTTAGCAGACTATCAGCGAAGGGCAAAATGTTTCCCATGGTAATGCGAATATCCTTGCGATATAGCTATGCAGATTAGAACACTACCTGATTAGCCAGAAGAGGGCAATCAAAACTATCAATTAGGAGGCATACGTGAAACCAACAATTTTACTTTGACGAAGTTGCCAACAATACTAGTCTAGAGACGTTGCTAATCTTTAAGAGAAGTTAAAATCAACGGCGAAGCCTAAGGATTCTCCAAACAAATCATGATGTAGGCAAATCTAACGTAGTGGAGAGGTGGTTAGAAGTTGCATACTTGGTAGAATAACCCGCAGGGCTTTTCCGTTGTGGATCTGGAATGTCAAATAAGAAGTACAGAAGGACGACTTCAAGTAATTTCATTAGGGGGAATGGAATCCTCACCAATTCTGCGGAAAGGAGTACAAAATTATCCACATCAACCATATATCCAGACTTCAATGACAACATAAAGAATCTAACTTTAGGACCATGTGAGGAATGTGCTTATATACTAAATCCCTGGTGGTTTTTCATAGTTTTCAATGAACCACTGTTGCAACTGATAATGCTTCTGAAGATAACCTTCAAAGTTTTTAGAGGAATTGGTGGTGATTCACAATCGGCAGAAACTATAAAATGGGCTCATCGACCTAGAAATAGGTATGCCTGATGAATTCCTTTGGTTTGGCTGTTCAAAAAAATATGGTGAAGTGTTTTTGTGTATTCAAGGAGCAATTGTCCAATGTCTGCGTCATAGGGTGGCGCATATCCAAAGTAACATTCATCATGAATAGAGGTGCCAAAAATGAGTAGTATTCACCCAAATCCATGAAGGCAGAGTGAAGATGTTGACATATTATAGCAAGTTCTTTTTACAAAGTCCAAAAAGACGTAATAATGATCGGGGTGATCGATAAAAATGACGCCGATGGATCAATATCACGGTGGCAATTGGTCAAGCTGAATCTTTCGGGCAACTTCTTCTCCATCATGTAAGTTTATCGCTTGTGCCGATAAAAGATCTCTCGATCTTTATACAAAAGCCATCGGTGGATTAGGAGTTTGACTGGGTGCAAAGCTCGAGGTCGTGGCTAAGGAGAATACTCCTAGACCTAGAACCCCTTGATCCCAGCCGAACTCAGGCTTAAAAACTCGTCTATTCCGACCCATGATTGGAAAGCCGCGAAACTGGAGGAACTATGGTGCTCTTATAGATGCGCGTAGATCGTGGTCAATAAGGAATTCCTTAACCGTCTAGCGCAGACCAAAGGCATGATTTGATTCGGTTTCGGGTCAATAAACCTAAGGGCTTACAAAAAGGATGAGCGGGATTCTGATAAGGAACCTCCTCCTAACTTAACTGAAATTGTACATTCAGCCTCTGATCTTGGGACGTTGATGTCCTTTCCTGAATTGGACGGTCTTCACCTCTTGCATCCTGACGGAAATGAAAAGCGGCGACAAATTGAAAACAGATCCTTTATGATCAAATGATAGCGATTGGCTCTTGGGCACATGTCCAGAATCGTAGGACTCGAACCACACCGTGGTGGAGGTTTCTCTGATAGATTGAGTCAATGATGCTACGATTTGTTCAGATTAACCTCAATCAACCCCGAAAGGCCTCGGCCGCCTTTTGTTCTGCGTATATTAAAAAACGCAGAAGACATCATTCTAATCCAACAATCAAGGATTCTAGAAAGCGTGGTTCGTGAACGTAGGACACCTGAATGCGTTCCGTTCTATATAAGAGGTAAAGGTAAGATTTGAACTTGTATATTAGTAAAACGTATATGTGGTGTTACTTCCTAACCTCAGCGACCCCGATATAACCGTTACCAGACACCTACTGGCTGGCATCGGCATATCTTGGTCCTCTCTCTGGTGACAACCTAAAAAGGGTAGTGTTGGGAGCTGGAAGGCTAAAGGCGCCGCGCCAACGCACATAACACGGTATGAGGAAGTACCGACACCAAGGATGGAGGTCAGTAACTTTTATGTTACGCGAGAAGACCACAAGTTCAAAACTTTTCAACCAAGCAAAAAGCACAAGAAAAGTGACTGACTAAGACAAGAATCCGTCAGAATATAAAAGACAGATACCTCTACGACATCGTGGCTAAGAAAAATCTACAAATCCTATGATGCCTAGCTGTTTGTAAAAAAAACGACGTTCCTTGGACGACATGAAGTGATGAACCATTCAACCTACTACTGGACACCCACTGTCAGGTACCTCGGTATTCACGGACAACAACAACCCTAGTACGACTACTACAGCCGTGAACAAAATTCATGGTCTGATGACAAGAAACAAGCTGCATAGCTTCACACTATAAAAGTCTGCTAGCCCGGGCGGTATAATACCTGCCCATCTAGAAAGGTCCTCAGATGTTATCCTGCCAAAACTAGAGAGAATATCATGAGGAGCTGCGTAGAAATGATCTACAGTCCCTTGTCATGGAGAGAAGTTAATGTAGTTTTCATTCCCAAGTTTTCAGTCATCAATGGACTGCTGATATACCTGCAACTGGGTGGTAGCATATGCGGATGACGATGCTGTGGCCATCTCAAGTAAGCTTGTTAATGCCATTACAGAACTCCAACCGCATTAACCCGTTGGGCGGATCGCTGTGGATTGGAAGTAAACCCTCATCTTGCCCTCTTTTCCAGTCAGGAGATGCAGTTCCAGTTCAGTGAACAGAACAAATTTTCTAACTGGCGACGTCTATGGATGTGGCTGGCCCAAGCAGAAAAGGAACTTGGCCTCGAAATTTCGGACGCCCAGATCGAGGAGCTGAAGAAAAACTTGGAGAACATTGATTTCGAAGCCGCTGCTGCAGAGGAACGCCTCACATGTCATGATATCGTGGCACATGTGCATGTGTTTGCGCAGCAATGCCCATAAGCCGCTCCTATCATCCACTTGGGTGCTACTTCTTGCACACGGACTTGATTTTGTTGAGAAATTCTTTTGACCTGCTTCTACCACGTGTGGCGTCTATTATCTTCTGTTTGAAGACGTTCGTTTAAATCTACAAATTATTGCAGACTCTGTGTTTTACTCACTTGCAGCCAGCACAGTTGACAACAGTTGGAAATCTGTCTGTGAATCCATGATTTGCTTACGGATGAACGGTCTTTGCGTAGGTGTAGAGGTGATCTGCGTTTTCGTGGTGTGAAAGAAACTACCGGGATGCAAGCTTCGTTTCTACAGTTATTTAATGGATATGGAGACAAGGTGAGGAAACTCGATTTGTTGGTCACAAAGTTGGCTGGTTTCGAAAAATCCTACTCAATCACCGGACAGACATATTCGCGCAAAGTTGACGTGGAAATTCTAGGAGGCTTGTCCAGTCTTTGTCCGACAATCCACAAGATGTGTTCGGATCTACGAATTCTGACTTCAAGAAAAGAAATCGAAGAACTATTCGAGTCTACTCAAATCGGTTCATCTGCAATACCTTACAAAAAGAATCCAACGCGCTCGGAGCGCTGCTGTGCCTTATCCAGGCATCTGATTACTGTGTACGCTGCGGCGAATACTCATGACACTCAATGGCTGGAACGGACTCTCGACGACGCTGCCAATCATCGCTTGAGTTTGTGGGAGCTGATGCAGCTCTACTCACACTACTGAACATCTCACAGGGACTCGTTGTCTATCCAAAGGTAATTGAACGTCAGGAATTACCCTTCATGTCCACTGAAAATATCATCATGGCCATGGTGAAGGCTGGAAGTGATCGTCAGGTTTCTCATGAAAACATACATGTGCTCTCGCAAGAGGCTGCAGCACAAGTCAAGCAATTGGGCAAACACAACGATTTAGTTGACTATGTACGAAGTGATGCGTATTTGGCACCGATTCTCGATCAACTGTCAACGATCTTGGATCCCACTACATTCACTGGTAGAGCCAGTGATCAAGTTACGGAGTTCTAGACCGAAGAAGTTGATCCAGTCTTAAGTGCATATGAGGAGACCTTAAAGAACATGAAGGCCGTTACGTTGGCTATTTGAAGTTTTGCATTTAACTTGTCTTAAAATTTGATAATCTAGCTTATCCTGCTACATTGTCCTACGGATGGTAATATGGCAGAGCTGTGACTAGATTCATAGAGGGTTTTCAATTGTTGCATGCTCTAGGAAAGAAAAATGTTATCCTCGAGTTCTCTATAAAACCGTAGAGGGATCAAAGGGAGCCTGGAGACTCTAGTCTCTTTTCATCATACTTGAGGAAAGACAAAGTATGATGAAAAAAATACGAGAAAAGGCAAGAGGGCAAAAATGCGAAACAGACTGCGGAACGACGGAAAATAGGGACGGATTTTTATGACGCGGTTTGCTTGCAACAATCAATCCTTTTAGAACTAGCCTCAAAGAAAATGAGTCAACAATCTCAAAAAAACACATTTCTCGATTCATCTTTACCTTTACATCTTCGAGTTCCCTAAATTAAATTATAAAAAGCCTTATCGGACCTGATTCCATGGAACAACAAAAAGCTATTATCAGTCCATAAAATGCTACAACATACCCTTCCCTCGTAAGTCATCGAACGTTGACTTCTTCACCAGTCCCGGCAGCATTTTCTGGCGAGCAAATACTTCCTCCAAGGACTTGCACCGTTTCACCTTCTCCAAGTAGGCACTATGCAGCCTGTTGTATTGACCCTTAAGTCTTTCAAGGCTCTCGTACATCTTGTCCCGTTCCTCCTCTACAGCATGTAGTTTGAGTGTACTTTCGACACTCATGTTCGACGTTGTTCTTTGTTCATTGGTCAGGCGATTTAGCTTGTGGCGTAGAAGTGAGTTTTCCTCATTCAATCTGGTATTTTGGGAATTAACTGAAAAGAATTATTGTTTTGCTGAGAAAAAATGTCGAATAACAATGCGTTCTGTTGCATACCAATGTCCAGTTGAATTTTTAATAATTTAACCGCCTCCGTATCCGACTTTGAGTAGTAACTTGCCATTGTTGTGCGTATATTTGGACAGTCAGAATCGATACTGCAGGTGGAATCAATAAAATGGAATAACAGTTGATTTATTTTCGTTATCAGAATACTAATTGTAATCAAAGATAAGAGTTATCAACAATTTTATTGAGACAATCCGGAGATATGAGTACTGGCAGCGACATCAATGGGAATGTGTTTAAAATCCAAGTGTGCCTCAACTAAGTTGAGACACATAACCTGGTTGTGGTATCTGTTGAGGGGTGTTGTAGAATTGGTGAGAAAATTATTTCTGCCACTTTGAGTGCCGCTAGTGTAGGAAAATTACCTCAATTCATAGATTCAACTGAAACCGCCTCGGCATACCGCATGCATGCTTTAATGACTATCCGCCATAGCCTGAAAAACCTACATACTTTTGTAGTTTCCTTGAATTGATTGCCATTCCTCAATAAAGCTTCTGCCAATTTGAATACATTTGCGGCTCTACTTAAAGCAAATAATCGGATTCCAAAGAAGCGTAGATTTTCTTCGGCTGCCTTGTAGTGGCAGGAAGGCTTAGGAGTCAAAGACTTACGGTTCTGAAAGGAACTCGGGTGGGATATCCAATTAAGCGTCAAAGACGTGCAGAATAGACTTATGGAGGCGACCCCACATGATAATACCCGTTGTCTTCTCGATCGCGGCCGGAGCACGGGTTTTCGAGACCCCAACAAACATAAGAAAGATACCAGCCGATTTAGGCGCTGATCCAGGAATTGCGACAAATTGCGTAGTGAGTACCGGCGAGGTTCAGGTTGTGGCGGTTGGTTAGTCAGACTGCTAGTATGTCTGCTTGAAAACTCTAAAGTCCATCTTCAATTAAGTAGGCGAAGAAGACGAGACGGCGAACGCTGTCGAAGGAGTGGTTCCTAAAAGCCTCACTCCTCCAGCGGCAACAGAGAAATAAAACAGAGCAGTGGCACTGACACCCACTGAATCTGATCAAGCTTTTGAAAGTGACCCTGCATTATTTTCTTCCGTCTCTCAGTCATCATTTGTTTCGCAAATAAGACAGCAAGTAATTGTCTTTACGCTATATGTACATTAGGTGCGCTAAGGAGAATACCCGCTGGAAAGCTCTATCGGTGGTTTCCATGTCAGACCATAAGTACATCGTAGATGCGAGGTCTCGACCTTGTTGAAGAAGAGAAATCCGCATAAAACCAACTGGACACGATTTAAGGAGAAGCTTGACAAGTACAATAGTGCTTCTCCTAAGCTCAGGACAAACAAAAGCTTAAGGAAACTGTTCAGAACATGAACGGCACCATGTCCAGCCAGTAAGGAATCCTGCATATCGCCCTTTCCCTGGTGGAACGCAGACCTGCAGCGTCTTCGTAAAGAATTCAGAAAACTTCTAAACAGGTCACTTAGGACTAATTTGGAGGAAGATTGGAACCTTTACAGATCAAAGCAAAAAGATTTTAAGAGGCTTATTCGGAATTCGAAGAGCGCTATCAGTGAAACCGGTAGAGTGATCAAAGTCCGCAAAAGGGGAAGATCAACCAGGCTGGGACCACTTAGAAAATCTGATGATACCTATACTGAGTCGAAAGCAGAGATTCTCCATCTCATGCTTGAGGCCCACTTCCTCAGGGCCAGCTCATAACTAGCTGCTATTAATGCATCTGCTAGTGAGCTAAATAACACAGCATTCCGTAGCTGGTATATCTCATCGGCTGTGATGACGGATGACACCATTAACCGTGCTGTTGCTTCCTTTGAAGGCTTCAAGTCGCCTGGTACCGATGGCTGCTGGCAACCTTGAAGAGAATTTTCACTACTAGCATAGCGCTTGTATACATATCGAATCCCTGCGGAACAGTGAGAGTGGCTTTTATATCAAAATTCGGAAAGGAGGACTACTCGCTCGCCAAGAGTTTCAGTCCTATAAGTCTGACTTCCTTCATGCTGAAAAGCATCGAGAGAATGGTCGAGATCCATGTGCGCAAAACCGCCTTGCGAATCTCTGTCGGCGATGCAACACGCCTACCAACGCTTGAGAGTGCATTTCTGAGTCTGGTAGGCAGAATTGAAGGCGCACTCGAATAGAAGGAATACCCTTTGGGCATTTTCATCGACGTTTCGACAACGCAACTTTTGACGGCGTGTGTAACTCGGCCAGACAACATGGTGTAGACGAATCACTAGTTTTGTGGATAAAAGCAATGCTGGCGAATAGCACATTGAAGGCGGATGGTGGCTGGCGCTAATATGTAATATGTGGTGGCAGGTGGAAACAGGGGTTGCCCGCAAGGCGGCGTTCTGTCTCCACTGCTATGGTGAATGTTGGTTGACTCACTGCTTAGCACTCTCAATAGTTCTGACGTCTATGCTCAAGCATATGCGGATGATGTAGTTATACTGTCTGTTGGATGGTGTCTAGCGACTGTCTGCTCTAAAGCGCAGGCTGCCCTAGACGTAATCCACAACTTGTTCACTAGTAATGGGCTTTCAGTCAATCCTCTCAAAACTGAGGTTGTTCCCTTTACCAGAAGGAGGAAGCTGCCTGTTCTGACTCATCTAGTGCTTAAAGGCATCACCATCCAATTCTCCAAAGAAGCTAAGGATTTGGGTGTAATCCTGGATAACAAACTTCTCTGGACTAAACATGTTACGTCAAAAGCATCTAAGGTGCTGTCGGCCTTCTGGCAATACAGAAGTACTATCGGCGAGATATGGGGCCTGTCCCGGACAAGGGTTCTTTGGATCTACACGGCTATGATAAGGCCAATTATATCCTGTGCGCCGGTTATCTGGTGGAATAAGCTCTTGCGAAAATACGTGATTGCTGCTTTTACCAGACTCCAAGGAACGGTTTGCTCTGCTCTAGACACATTGATTAATCTCCCTCCCCTTGATATTCATATCATGGGCTTCACTCTCAAATCCGTTTTTCGCTTAAAAAGAAGTGGTCTTTGGTCACTGGAGCTTTGAAGACCTTGCGCGTCGGCAGTCTTATGGCTCTGGTCCGATGAAGTGACAGAAGAACATCCGTAGCGGGAAAAATACAAAATCTACTTCCCTGTGCCGGGGAATGGTTTTGGCCAGAATCTGAGGCAGGACAGGAATGCAGTCTGGTCTTCACGGACAGCTCCAAAACCAATATAGGATGTGGCTCTGGTGTTTTTCTGGAGGACGACAACGTTAGATTTCACTTCGCGTTAGGAAAGCTCGCATCTGTCTTTCAAACTGAGATTTACGCAATCCCGATGGCAGCGAACTATATTGCGGAGAGCCAGTGGAGCGGGTGAAGCATTTGCATCTGTTGCGACAGCCAAGCTGCTGCGCTTAGAGCCTTACGGAATCTTCTTCCGACTTCCAAGCTAGTTCAAGAATGCAAGAGATCACTGAACGCAATCAGAAGGCTAAATTCGGTGACCCTTGTCTGGGTTCCAGATCACAATGGATTCGCGGGAAATGAAATCGCCGATGAAATTGCCAGACAAGGTTCAGAGGAGAGTTTTTCAGGACCCGAACCAACGTAGGGTCTGCCTGCGTCCATCCTTGAGCACAACTGCAGATGGCATAGCTCCCCGGAATGCAGGCAGACCAAACGAATGCTTCCCGACGTCTCTAGGAGGTCAGCGGCCTCTCTGCTGTCCCTCAGCAGGAAAGACTGCAGAGTACTTACTGACCCCGTGACATGGCATTACACTTTTGCAAAGCACTTAAATGTGCTGGGCATAAGTGACACATAATCCTGCAATGCTTTCCGCGGAGCAGGAGATAGTCTAAGTGAATGTCCGGCTTACGCTCGCATCAGGCTGCAGGTACTCGGCGCTGGCGTTGTGGGTGCTGGTACTGTAGGCACCTTATCACTGAAGCGCTTACCCATCTTTCTTCGTAAGACTGAAAGATTTCATTAAAAGGAGTTTACAAAGAGCACAATGGATTACTACTTTGCTTGAGTACTCTGTTCCGAGAGAAAAAAAAAAGGTAAATTTCTATCAACATCACTTACCGTCAAGTCTTTTGCAATTCCAGAGAGTAAAACACCACTCTACTTCGATGTTAGTTGAACCAGAATTCGACTCATCATCCCGAGAAGGCCCTATCATCTAGGCAGGAGGGCAACGTTAAAAATTGTTCAGGATCGTTACGTTGCGGAAGAATATTACAGCCGTAGTCAGAAACTGTACACAAAAGCGCAAGAAAACGTAAATTGGGTCCTATCAACTACCGCAAGCACGATTCGACCACATAAACATCGACTTGGTTGAGAGATTTTTTATATTCAATTGGATCAATTGGAATTGAGAGCAACATATTTAAGAAACTCATACGCTTTTATGGTATTAAGCATTTGAAGACAACCCCCTATCATCCTCGGCATCGAGCGTTAGAAACTGTAATTCGTTGTTACGAAACTGGCGCCTGCGTATTGCCTTCGCTGCTCCTAGGAGTCCAATCTATACACAAATACGACATCAAAGCAACTAGAGCAGAGATGTTGCTTTGGATCCTCGCGTCATTTACCAGGTGATTTTTTCGGCAGTGAACGGCAAACGCTAGACCAGACAGAGTTCATCAAGGACTAACGTCGCTCAATATCCAAGCTACGTCTGTGACAGCATTACAGCACAATGCTAGGGCGGCTGTGAATGATTGAGTGCCGTCTTTGGTCGATCTCTTTTGAAAGATCGATTTAGGTTTCGAATTTTTGCATTTACGGTTTCAACATTTGTAGTGCGGACGAAACACTTTTCCACCCTTCTTATTCTTCTCTTCTTCTTATATTGTGTCGATGAGGTTCCCTTTGCAGGGCATAGGGCCTCCATTACTCTTACCCGCCATCATATACGGTTTCAGCAGATGTATCTCAGCTCAGTTGTGCTGATTCCTCTTCGACCGTTCTTCGCCAAGTACTTCTAGATCGGCCCACTCGTCTGCCTCTCTGCGTGAGAGGGTTCCATTGTATCGTTTGACTCGCAATGCACTCGTGACCTTTACGAAGCTTATGCTCACTCCACTGCCACTTACGTCTTCGTATTATAGAGTCAATGGGTTCCTGATCTGTCTTCGAATGAAGTTCATCATTAGAGATACAGTTGGGCCAGAAAATCCTCAAGATGTTTCCCAGACAACTACTAATCAGCGTTTGCAACTTTCCTGTGACAGCGGGTGTGACTTTCCAAGTGCTGCACCCATAAAGAAGCACGGATCCAACATTGAAGCGGAACAGTCGTAGCGTGGTCTTTAAGCTGATAGAGTTGTTACTCAATATTTTGCACAACATTCGGCTCATTATATCTATTTCGGTCCCGCCATCAGTAGAGACATTACTCCCAAGATATTGAAAATTCTCTACCGTCTCTACTGGTTCTATAGGAATCTCTACCTGGTTAGATGAGGAAGTTCCAAGGCTGATCCTTTTTGTTTTTGCCGTGTTGATCTTTAGCCCAGTGATTTCAGCTTCTCTCTCCACCCTTGCTGCCATCTGATAGAGATCCATGACCCTATGAGAGAGTAACTATACATCGTCCGCGTAGTCCAGATATTTGAGGTGTGATTGCAGAGTCCACTGAATTCCTCCATTTCCAGTCGACAAATCTACATGCAGTACATCACTTATCACCAACAGGAACAGTACGCAGCCCTGACTAACCCCACTCCTCTCAAACTCCTCTGACAACCTTCCTTTATGCAAAACGTGACATTTGGATTTATCATATGTAGCCTTGCTAATAGCAATCAATTTATCCAGACAAATTCTAAAGTGATGATCGATATTCAACGCACTCTTGCTTGGATGAAACAATTTCTGGATCTTTTCTCGACGTCGAGAAATCCACGTATCTGGTGTTCTAATAGGCACCGACATTGGTACATCACCTCTGATGTCAGGCGTGTTAGGTGCTTCCTGGTCCGTTGATCGACGTCGTGCCTGATCTAAATATCTGCGAATCTCTTGACCGTTTTCAGTACTGACTACAACTGAAACTGGACTTGTAGTTTGCTATATACTCGCATCTATATAGGCCCGGCACCATGATTACGATACCAAATTGGCTTTGAATCGGTGGATGAAGGAGTTTTTGAAATATCCGTCTTTGGAATCGCTTGTACGCATATGGCATGTGGATGAAATAGGTTTGTTGTCTGCGGTTGAAGAGCAAGTCAGCAGGAGATCGACCGGTAGCTGAACGTCGAGTTACAGGTTAATCCAGGATGAATCTTGCCAAACGCAATTTGATATCACCTTGTGTTTGGTCGTGTCCCATTAGTGGATGGATGAAATGGAGCAAAATGGATGAAACAGAAGTGAAAGCTGTTCCGTTATCAGAAGCAATCTCAAAACCGCCTTCGCACATGAAGATGATGTGTCAGAGACATGGTGAACTTCCAACTACTTGGAATATGAATCCATCACCAAAAAGAATAAGTTTCTTTTGAATGGGCCAGCGAAATCAATATGAATCCTAGACCATGGATTATTTGTTCTTTCCCATGTGTGATTGTCTGGCTTTAGAATTACCTTTTCACATTTGTTGGCACTGCTTCACGGTCTGCTCAATGTTCTCATCAATTTTTGGCGACCATACGTAACTCCTCGCTGGAGCTTTGATACGGACTATACCGGGAATCACTACTCGTTGACCCTACACTAAGCATCCTTTAATGCACTTAAGCAACTTCTTCTTCTTTAAAAATGTTGGAAAGCTGGATTCTATTCCAACGAGAATAGTGTTTGTCATCATAACAGCAGCGGACGTGAATGCCCTTCCCGAGGATACACAACTATCATATCATAAACAGATGTCTCTTGTGTTTTACGTAGGTACCTGCCATGAGGGCTTAAGCCTACGGTGCGCCTTCGCACAAGATATCAAAACAATGCGTTAGAGATAAGCGCCCTTCGGGTAGTACAAGTACTACCACCAGTACCAGATTCGAAGTCGTGTGTAAGGCACGAACTTCCCCTTTGGTGAAGGGTCGAGGCCTATCTAATACCGGTTGCAATACAACTCCACATCGAGCAGAGCAATTGGTTCCATAGCAATCCCATGGTTTAGCACAGGTCGTAGTACACGGCACATATGCTAAGCCATGAGATGTCCAAGCACCATTAGTTCTATTCTCCCCGCGATTTTGGGTACAAACCTACAGCCACCAAGATACTCCCACAAGGGGGCCAACTCCTAGGTCATCCCGAAACCATAGTTCCGGGGGCTCCTGACCTTCTGTGGTACCAGAATATAGCTTCCGATCGAGCTTCGCAACCTTGAGGTTACTTCCACTTGGGAATCTCACTGCCCAGGACTGGCAACCTTTCAACAATTTGGACAAATGAATTTATAATCTACCCGCTAGCTGCCTACTGCGTCTTCTATAAAATACCTCTTTTTCAAAACTACGGGTTCTTTCGAACCGTACGGTATCAGTGATAATTCCATTGACATCGTAGATCTCACCATTAAAGGTGATGCCCATAGCCTGCAAGTTCCTTATGTCAGCGTAATTGGGACACTCACATAGGACATGAAGCCAGTCCTCACAAGTGGCTACACATGAGCAGCTCGCAACCCCACTAAGCCCCCTTTAATGCAAGAATGCATTAAGAGAGCCATGCCCGGTCAACAAAAAGCCCAGGCTGAGGTTAAAATTCCGTTCAGGCAAAATTCTCGTGGTTAGCACATCTCTTAGGAAGCCGTAAGTAACCCTGCCATTTTCGCTAGCATCCCATTAAGATAGAACACATGCGTGTAGCAAGGTTTTACGCTGCTTCAGGGATAGGCCTTCCACTTCTTCCGGGGAAACCCAATCGCGCCCATTTAGAGGTTGACCTTTTCTGATCTTGAAAGCAATACCACGACGTATCACTTCCAGATCCAGAGGTGGCACTCCAAGCATCACTTGCATTGCCTCTGTGGAGACAGTGTGGCAAACCGGTAAACATCCAAGCAAGGCGACTCTTTGGCAAGTCAAGATCCGCCTTCGACCATCAACAATCATAACCATGTCGTACCATACCGATGCTCCATATGTTGCACAGGCAACAAAAAGGCCTTCGTATATGATACGAACAGAACGCCTGTTGAGTCCCCAGTCAGATAGCAAAATGCGCCTTACCTTGCCTACAGCACTTAGCATGCGTTGTCTGGTTCGAACCAGGTGATTCATGAAGTTCATACACTCACCCATCGTTATGCCCAGATATGTGACCTCAGTCACAAATCTAATGCCAACGCCGTTCAAACGTATCGCAGGAGCCCGACGTCTTACATTCAATTTGCCCTTGAGCTTCATTGAAGCAGTCTTATCCTGCGACACACTTACCCCAACGCTTTCTCCCCATTCAGCAACGACTGCTAGAGCTGTTTCTCCTAATACCTCGATTTCGGCTCTAGACTGGCCTTTGAGGATGAGGAGCAGGTCATCTGCGTAGGCGCAGCACCCACAGAGCTCATTTAGTCGCCCCAAGAGTGGATCCATCATCAGGTTACAAGTGAAAGGACCACAGATGGATCCCTGGGGGCAACCTCTCTCAACATTAATTGAGACGCTCTCATGCGAACTTACCACATTCGCTTTTCTGTCGGAATAGTAACTTCCCCAAAGCCCAATTTCCCGACAGCCCAATTCCTGCAACCTGTTTACAAAGGCACCTTTAAAGTCAATAAAGATGCCTATAACCACACTGGCCCTGCATCTGAGGACTCTGTCTTTTAGGAAAGACCATGCATCCTCGACACACTTGCCTCTTGTAAAGCCGAATTGGAAGAGGGACATTGGTTCCGCCATGCTCTCCGAAACCCTTTCCAATACTTTTCCTAGTACCGGAAGCAGGCTGATGCCCCGATAAGATTTAGGGTCAGACCTATTCTTACCAGTGGACTTCAGGAGCACAACCACCCTTGCCACCTTCCAATACTTGGGGAAGTAGCTGCAAGCAATACATTTGCTATAAAGACCAAGCAGGTATTCTGGGACGGCCTTCCAGATGGCTCTCACCATCTCTCCGGTGATTCCATCAGCTCCAGGAGATCTCTTGGAGCGAAGAAGTGAAACACCATACTCAACTTCTTCAGTCCTTAACTCCGGAGGGACCGGAGGCTCTTCATATGAAGAGTCCTCAAAGCGCTCCTCTCTCGGGAAGAACTAACCAAGCAATGCAGTAAGGCAATCTTTCCATGTGGATAAAACCGTATTATCCACACGAATGCCTTCAATGTCAGCAGTCTTTTTAGTACTACGGCAAATCTTATAGAGTTTGCCCCAGGGATCATCTCTGTTGTTAGAGGCAAAGTTTCTTCAGTGAGACTCCTTTGTGCTGACAATGAGACGCTTGTACTCAGCGAGCCCTTGCCGAAAGGTAATGCCCAGCTGAGCCAGGTTCTCAGCGTTAGCCGCCCTAGCCCTTTGGAATCGCTTCCTTAGGTTTCTGACCACCCTTCGCTTCTCTGTCAGACAGCGGTTTCACCAACTTACCCTTTTTTGATTCGTCCTACGCCTCCTCTTAAAGAGTTGGTCGTTAACCCGCCATACGCACTCATTGATGTGCACGATTTGTCGGTCAATGCTTAAGCTACCGTACACTTGCGGTGTCAGGGAGGAAACCTCCGCAAGTATACGCGCACCATAAACACTCCAATCAGCGCCTCGCACACACCACAAGCTAAACGCCCTAAAAGCTGACTCGTTGGCAAATGTATACACCTCACTCGGCTCGTTGATAACATGGGCATTGCGCGCAACGACCCATTCACCAAGAACATTCCCCCGATTCTGGCTCCGGTTACCCGTTAGGGGTCCAGATTCCTTACTGAACCAAAGAGGGGAGGTTGCATTGGCGTCAACACCGATAATGAGGGGTTCACTGCCGGCAAGCGAAAACAAACCATCCATATACTCAATATATGGATCAATTGCCTCACTGTATTTGCAGTAGACGCTGGCAAGAAAAATCCTGCCAAAAGCGCCTTCTACGCTTACGCAAACACCTCGTTCGTTGGAGGAAACAGGCATTGACATCCCTTATAATAATCGCAGCATTTCCTCTGGTATCAGAGAAGACCCGCATTCCTGCAGGCAAACCCCTAACACATCCATCAGATGTGTAGGGCTCCTGAAGCAGAGCATATCATAAACAGTTAAAATTCCTTAAGACACTGAAAGCAGAGGATGCTGTCTTGAAGAGGGTCGAATCGACACTCAATTTCTCGATATCAAAGTCCGTCGTGAAATATTTGATGAAACAGCGTGTATTCTTCTTTCTGCAAAATCAGACGAGTTTGACAGAGATACATATGTTACCAAAGCTAGTTATTGCTGTATATAGCTCATCTGAGTTGGGAAGTTCGTATCTTCAATCCATGAACTTTCTCCAAAGTTTGCCGTAGTTTGGAATATGGTGTACATACCTCAGATATGGTTCGTCTCGTTCTTCTTTGCAGATTTCGGCTTGGTTTTTGTTCCTTTTGCCGTTTGGTAACATGTTGGTATTGCCTCTTATGCTCCTTCTTTTTCCTTTTGAGAAGTTGGTGTTAATCCTTGCTCGTTAATTCTTCTGCTCGTAGATTTTCCCTTGAGCTGTGATAGCTTCTGGCTTCGATGCATTTGATTGCTGGCATTTTTAGTTAAGCCAGGGATCTGGGATGGCCGTAATTTGGCCTCTGGTTATTGATTTTCTGTATTTGTTATTGTGGGCCCAGGATCTGTGGAGTGGTTTAGGATAGAGCAAGTGCTCCGGCGATATTTTGCAATTGTAGCCGTCCGACCTAAAGATTCTTAATAGCATTTCCTTGATTTGTGATGTTCGGGGTATCGTTAATCAAACTCAAGCTACAACAAGGTTGTGGTTCCACTCAGTGTTCGTTTTACGGAATTTCGTTCAAATATCGATTTTACTGGACGACTGCCTTGCGTTGATCGCAATGTGACCAAACTGTGGCTGAACGTTGAAATTAGAGGAATGCATACAAGTTACAAAAATGATTCGCGTCGTCGCAAAGTTAAACTGAATTCGTTATCGGAGGTGGTTTATACTTCCAACAGTACCACCAAAGATGGAAAATTGAATTAATATGACCAAATCAGTAATTTAAACGTCATACCCAGGAGCCGGCTCATAGTTCCAGGAGCTCGTAGAAACTATCTTAGGTGTCTTTGCCTTTCATTATTTGCGGGCGTGAGAGAAAATAAGGTCAATGTTGGAGAATTTAGCCTTATTACGAATTTCCATTAGGCGCTCATTCGACTAAGTTTGGCTTCGAGAAAAAATCTGCATCCGCTGCTTATTGGTCTTTGTATATGTCGCAGTTCATTCTCTGTTTGCACGCCGTGACTCGATGTGATAAACATCTCGTATGGGCGATTTCTTTTAGGACCTTCGTTAATCTTTCAGGTGCACTCGATGTACATATTAAAAGACCTAACATTCCACGTAAAGATTCGAAATTCGTTGTGCATTTACGCGATTGAGTCGAGTTTACCAAACTCAAAATCCCCGACATGGAGGTTGGGCCCTTCAACAAATCCTCAGATGAAAGGGCGTAAATAGGTAGTAATTTTGGTGGGGGCTGAGGCCCCCATTTATTGGCTTAATACCAGCTTAATCTAACTTAAAAACTAACAGAAAGACTTAAGAGCTAGGGACCAAGGAAGCGATTTAGGAAATCTTATTTGAGACAAGGAGTGCTCAGGTGGAAATGAAAAAAGGAAGAGGTTTGAGTTGACCTTTCGGAGCATTCGGGAAATTGGTTCGTTGGAGCCATAAGAGGTGCGGTGGACCGGTAGATAGAAGAGACGAGGACAACGTAGATTGCGGGGGTTGGTATTGAAGGAAATGGAGTTCAAAATGGATGCACAGTCGATGGAACCTGAGAGAAGACGATGAATGAAAAGAACGTCAGCTATATTCCTACGTTCTTCTAACGAATTCATATTTAGAAGTTTGAGACGGTCTTGATAGGGAGGTAAAATTAAAGGGTCGTTCAATGGCAGGCCACGTAAGGAAAAGCGGAGGAATCGACGTTGAATACCCTCGATTCGGGAAACATGAACCCGGTGAAAGGGGGACCAAGCTTGACTGGCATATTCAAGCAGCGGGTGAACAAAGGTAATATAGAGAGATCTGGTTACATACGGGTTAGAAAATTCCTTGGACCACCGTTTAATAAAGCCAGGTGATGAGTTGGCTTTGAGGATCATCTTATCGATATGCGAACGGAAATTAAGCTCACTGTCGAATAATATGCCAAGGTCTTGAAAATAACCAGGGGAATTGGTTGACCATAGAGAAAATAAAGACGGGTTGCATTTACGTGAGAAGGTTATAGATTGACATTTGGCCATATTGAGTTCTAGGCAGTTTTTGAGGCACCAGATTGAAAACCGATCAAGGTCTTCTTGAAGAAGGGCAGAGTCCTGAGGAGAGGAAATAAGGTTTCTGCTATATATCTTAATTCGCAGATTCTGCCCTACGACATTTTTGCACTCACAGAAACCAATCTCACCCCGAATAATGAATTATTTTCCCAAGACTTTGATTTACACCGTGACGACGGTCTAGATAAAGAGGAAAATTTATATGGCCGTGGGGTACTTCTAGCTATACACTCTCGTCTTGAGTCTAAACCCTTTAAAAAATCGTCCACTGCATTTTTTGAATTTGTATGCGCTAGAATTCCTATTTGCAAGCGCAACCTATATATTTGCTGCTGCTATATTCGCCCCTCTCAACCAATTCAAGGTTACCAGCTAGCTGTTGATGCAATCGACAGCATTTTTAATGCTGCTGATTCCAACGACGTAGTTATTTTTTTAGGTGATTTCAATCTACCTAAGCTTGTATGGGCTCAGACTGACCAGTGCTACTTTACTGCAACTAATCCCACCTCTGATAAAGAAAACCTTTTCATCGATTGCCTTACTGACTCTGGTCTGTATCAATTAAGTGGTGGCACCAATAACATTGGCAGACAACTCGACCTAGTCTTCGCCACTGATACAGATAACTGCATCATTTTAGAAAGCAGACATCTTCTTTCTAAGTTGGATAGTTACCACCCTCCCCTTTCTCTTACGTTAGCGTATGACAATGGTCTTAATCGCGTTTCTTATGAGTATTCTTACAGTTTTAATTTTCATAGGGCTAACTACGCCAAACTGAATAACCTCCTCAGTATGGCCAATTTTGACTTTCTTTACAATAATCCCAACCTCACGGTTAATGATGCTCTCGCATCCTTTTATACCGAAATTTTCAAATGTCTCTCCCAATTTGTACCTTTTTTACCCAAAAAGAATCCCTCATCATCACCACCCTGGTATAATAAAGAGCTGCGATCTCTTCGTAATAAGAGAAATAAGCTCTGGTATACTTACTTAATATCGCGTTCTGACATTGATTTCTTCTACTACCAGTCTGCCCAAATAAATTTCTCTGTACTTTGTCAAAACTCTATATGACAACTATTTAAATCAAATTGACCACACACTCATTTCCGACCCCAAGCGATTCTTTCAGTTCATCAAAACTAAAAGTAAATCGGATAACTATCCATCATCTCTGAATTTTCTAGATAAATACTCGGGCGATCCCCAAATTATAGCAAATCTCTTCGCAATTTTTTTTAGCCAAGCGTTCGCCACCCATTCCCAAGAGCCAGACCACTCTTACTTTTCCTACTTAAATAGCTGCCCACAAACAACTTTGGAATCTGTGTCTATAGCTTTTGAGCAAGTCAAAGATAAAATAATAAACCTCAAAGATGATTATTCCGCCGGCCCTGATGATCTTCCCCCTATATTTTTAAAGAAATATGAAATGCACCTAGCCCAACCTCTTACAGCTCTCTTTCAGCTTTCTATCACCCAGGGATTATTTCCCTCGACCTGGAAAAGGTCATTTATTATTCCCCTACATAAAAAAGGCCGAAAAGATGATATTTCCAACTATCGACCAATTGCTAAGCTGTCCTGCATACCTAAGCTTTTCGAGAGCATTATTTATGATATAATGCTTTTCCATTGTAAACCTATTGTTTCCCAAAACCAGCACGGATTTCTCAAAGGTAGATCTACGACCACCAACTTGACGGAATTCGTATCAAGCACTTTATGTGCACTGGAATCTGGAAATGAAGTTGATGTGATTGCCACCGATTTCAGCAAAGCCTTTGATAGGATTTCACATGATATAATCCTTCTGAAATTAAAAGCTCTTGGTTTCCAAATAAACTTTATAACATGGATTCAATCATATTTAAACGGAAGACAGTACTATGTTTTATTTAGGTCCATGATTTCTGACCCAATTAAAGCCTCCTCTGGTGTTCCTCAAGGCAGCCACCTTGGCCCCTTACTATTTATTCTGGCCATTAATGATGTTGATTGCATCATTAAAAATTCATACATATCTGTTTACGCAGACGATATGAAAATCTTTAAATATGTATCTTCTTCCTCAGACAGCCTACCACTGCAGGAAGATCTTGACAGATTTTGTACTTGGTGTCAGAAGAATTTTCTTGAGCTTAACGTCAACAAGTGTCAGGCTATAACGTATTCCCGTAAGCGGTCCCCTACTTCACCTCGCTGCTATTTAATTTTTAATCTGCCTGTTCCCTTAGTGAATGAGTTGGGTGATTTAGGTGTTATCTGTGATAAGGAACTCAATTTCCGTTCTCACATTGATAATATAATAAAGAAAGCCAACTCTGCCCTTGGCTTCATCAAGCGCTGGTCTAAGGAGTTTTCCAATCCTTTACATAACCTTTGTTAGGCCTCTTCTTGAATATGCAAGCCAAGTTTGGTCACCCTATTACAGAACACACATCCTCCGGATAGAAGCTGTTCAACGCAGGTTTTTACGATTCGCTTTACGTGGTCTTCCCTGGGATGATAGCCAAAATTTACCACCTCATACCGACCGGCTGAAACTTATAAATTTACAACCCCTTTCTATACGTCGAAAAGTTGCCGACATTCTCTTTATTCATCAAATTTTAGTTGGGAATATCGATTGTCCTTCTTTACTTCGACTTATTTCTTTTAATACCAACCCAAGCAATCTTAGGTCTGTGCCACTTTTCCGGCTCAATCTTCACTGAACGAATTACGGACACTTGGAGGCAATGTCTAGAATGCTTCGTGAAGTTAACGATATTCTGCCTCTCTTCGACTACCATCTCACCAAACTCTCTCTTAAAAACACTCTTATTTCCACCTATGCCTCACATCCTAACTTTTTTTTACCGCTCCCACCCTATAGTTTTTATCTTTAGTTTTAAGTGAAAATTGTTAGTTCTAAGAATAAGCTTGCAATAAGCAATAATAAATCTGTCCGGGGTTGACCCGGGCCGCAAATCAAATCAAATCAGTTAAGATAGCATTGATTTCTTTGCCATTTTCTAAGGCTGAGAGAGCAAAAGACACGAATTCAACTAGATTTGTGGTAGTTGATCCACCTTTTAGAAAACCATGTTGTCGAGGTGAAATAAAAGGCTTGAAGCTTAACGCTTCGTATAAAATGCTTTCAAAGAGTTTGGGTATATGAGAGGGTTTAGCAATGGGACGATAATTGGTAACTTCATGCTTAGATCCCTTTTTGTGTATCGGGATTATGAAAGAGGTCTTCCAAATCTGGGGAAATTCACCCTGTGTAAGCGATAGACGAAAAAGGTAGGAAAGGGGTAGAGACAGGTTGAAAGAGCATTTCTTAAGAAACATGGCGGGCAGTCCGTCTGGGCCAGGTACAAATTCATCTTTAAGATTTAGTAACTTTTCTTCAATAACTGCAGGATCGAAATTTTGAGTGAGAAAGAGACCAATAGAGTGGGTCCGAAGGAATACCGCCCATAACTTATTTCTTTCGTTTCGTAGAGAACGAAGTTTACGATTATACCAAGGAGGGGATGTAGAAGAAGTTTTATCTCGGGAGTAAGGCACATAAAGGGAGATGGATTTGAATATTTCTCTGTAAAAAATGGAGAGGGCATCAATCAGAGATAGATTGGTAAACCCAAAAGAAGCACTGCTTAGATAGGTATTAATTTTACGGAAATTAGCTTTGTGAAAATTGTAAGAAGGGGAGAGTTGTGGAAAAATGAGAGAAAAAGTGGAGAATGAAAGTTATCAATAGCTGAAAGAGATAGGGGACAACACGATACTGAGGAGTTGATGGGATCAGTTGTGAAGATAAGGTCTAATTGCCTTTCCATTTAGTTGGAAACGCCACTGACTTGGCATAGACTAGAGTCTGTTAGCCGATCTAAGAAGAGGCATTCCTTAGTAGAAATGGGATTGGAAGCGATGAAAAAAGATAGGTCTTCAGATGGAGTCTACTTTAGCTGAGGCAGATTAAAATCGCCGAAGATAATGAGATCCTCAAGCGAGTCTAATAAGTCGATCAAATTATCAATTGCTGCAATAGCAAGTTGGTAGAATTCGACAGGTTGCGCCAGAAGAATGTAGCAATACATAACATGCAAGCATTTACGATACGAGTAAGTGTTATTTTAACCGACACAAAGTCGAGCTTAGGAGAGGATGATATTGCAATGAGAGAGGAGTCCAAGCTGTTGTGAATAGCCAGTAGGACACCTCGACAACTGCTGTCCTAGACGCAATAAGAGTTCATTCTGCTATTAATCCCATATTAGCAACTAGACTTGTTTTGAAAAATCCTTGTTGACATCAGTTTCAAGGATACTGGGGAAGCTTGTATACCTGACAAGCTAACTATTGACGCCAACGTTGATTCAACTGAATGAAGTCATCCGCCGTGCATTCTCCTTCTGAGGCTTACCTCTAGCAAAGTAATCAACGAATTTATCCACTGCCCAAGTCGACTACATTTAGAAGGAGAAAAAATTTAGACAATTCCAAAAATTCTTTTCCGATATGATGCAGGGACTACCACTGTATCACCCAAAAACCTCTCAAACAGTGAGTTTTACGGGAAACCCAAATTTATTGGATTTACTTGGGGAAACAACAAATTGAAGACCATTGAAGTCAGAAGCCAAGAGATATTCGTTTTTACCAGAAAAATGATAGGTCAACGAACGCAAGATATACTCGTATTTTTGAAAATTTTCCATTGCGAGTGCATGGTATTCCTCTCCAAACACAATCATATCGGTTGACTTTTCCTTAGCAACAAGGCAACATATCGTAGGATGTTCTACGAAAAACAAAAAAAAAAAAAAAAAACTTCAATTTCACTTTAAAACTTCCGACGGATCCTTTTCAAACTTTTGAAATACAGAGATCTTCAGGTACAAGAAAAGAAACAATTCGCTGCCCTTTGTTCCTTGAAATTGAATGCAATTGAATAGCTAAACCGTTACTATTCGCCTGCTTCCGGGAAAAGCTATACCCATGGATCCGTGTCCGTTCTCATATAAGACAAACTACACCATTTCTCGGTCAGTCTTGGTACCCGAATACAACCCAAATTCAAGGAAACTTTTTCCATTTCCAAACCTCCATTCGACAGGCTCCACACCTTTCAAAAGAAAAAAACAGTGACTCCTTTGTGTTTGGCAAGAAACAATTTTAAAATACTTCGATGATTGTTCAACTCTTCGCATCCATCCGAACCTATACAGTCAAAATCAGCTATTTCAAGTTTGAAATTTGTTTTCCAACTAAAATCCAACAACAACCAGGACAACAACACAGCAAACACATGCTTCAACCATTTGGGGCACTCGTAGGTAATCACACATCCGTAGCCTGTTTTCAGAGCGCCTACAAAGTTGAAAGCAACATTCAACTCACATGAGACAAGCAAAAAGGACAGTGTGGCACGGCACAGTGGAGAAGTAGAAAAGTGGAAAAGTAGGAAAGTGAGAGAAGCCTGTTCCATGAGATTAACACAAATTCAGTCGCCTGGAAATGTGCTACTAACGATGTGAACGGATTCTACCAACCAAAAACGGATAAAACTCCACCAGCCGCAATGTCCCTACGTTCCTATGTACATAGGCATGCAATTGTATATCCTTTGGATACTCTACGGCTCCATCCAAAACCTTCCGGTGTGTGTGCTGTGACTGTGAGTGGCTTTGCTTGGACTCAAAGGGTTTCTCGGGGGTGGTGGCACAGAAATCCCTAAACACGATAAAAGTGAGTTAATTTTTTAAGTAATTACGTATCCAAGGATATCTAAAAAAAAGTGCGCACAGGAGTGGGTATATGGTGGAGCGATGCGCTCCCAAAGGTACCCCATATCAGGTGTGCCTAGGGCTTATTTGACAATAAACCGTGTCGTCCTTATTTATAACATTTTTTTAGTTCAAATTTATTTTTCTGTTTTTTTTTTGGTTGTTTTTGTTACCATGCTCTCTGGTGGTGCTTCGTCCTTTTTTTTCGCACTTTTGCCACTTTCCAGCAGAGAGAAATATGTCGCCTCCCTTATGTATGTGCAACTACTAAGTGTGCACACAGTGCATGTGGCCATATGTGTAAAAATCCTTGCTGTAGCGGAGGTGTAGAAGAACTATTTGCGCGCGATTTTATTAGCATTGCAGCAGAGTTGGAAAGAGTTTTAGGTAGCCTCAGGGCTCTAATGTAAGGCACGGTTGGGGTAAAAGTTATGATTCACACCGAGTTTGTTTCAGTGCGGATTTTCAGCTAAATAGGCAAAAAAAAAAACCAACATCCCAGGTAAAGAGATACAACTTTGAGATTGGAATTGTGCTAGTGTTTTTTGTTGTTACTTAAAATAAGGGCGCTGAGGATCTCTTGGGTATAAGGTCCTATTTTTCTCATTCGGATGATGTTTGGAAATAGAAAACAAATTACCATCATTTGCCTATCCTCGTGCATAAGCCCGTCGTTGGGACCTCGTGCAAACGGTTATGGTCTCGGAGGGTGTACGAGTAATCACCACCAATATTCTGCAATATGCTGAGTCTGACTACGCAAACGGGTTAACTGCCCGACCACGTAAGACACTACAAGTTGTGAAGCAAGAAACATTTTCAGATAAGACTTGGACTTACTGTTGACGGACATAGTCTCTGGTTTTTAACGTAAACCACCTGTCATGTAGACTTATGTTTACGGGATGCCCATACATCCATGGGAGCAAGGATACACCTTGCCATCGGTCTCCGCCACATACTTTGATACCAATTCGGAACTGTGTTGGAGGCACAAGTTCCACCTTTGGTATGAGTGGAGGCCGATCTAAAACCTCTTACTGCTCTTAGGGTCACAGCACCCAGTACTTATTTGCAACTCTACAATGGCTCAAATCAACAGGAAGACCCTTCCCGCGATTTGGGTTTAAACCACAGCCACCATGATGCTCCCACAAGGGGGCCTACCTCAACAAGTCAGGCCCGGACCGAAATCCGGGGGGCTCCTGACTCCCATGGTACCGTGATTTAAGTCCTGGTATGGACTACCGGTGGTCAAGCCGCCAACAAGACCTATGACCGGCAACTTGTAACTGGTCAAATCGTAGCAACCTTCAGAGGCGTCATCTGAAGATGTTTACGATAAGACCAGTAATATCCTCTGTCCTTATTAGACAACGTCATTAATGAGCGAAGCCTTGGTACTTGGGCGGGGGCCCACTATTGACGGGACAACAACTTTTTGTATATCTGCGTGGTATGTTCGGACGCTTAACAGTCCACACGCAGCTGAAAAATTAGCGGATGCGATGGGATGGGCCGCGGAAAAGAAGTACTGGAAACTGTGGCATCTACTATGGAAGAGAAAGCAGCGCCTGTTTGAATGTGTATTTGTCATCAGAGAAAAATTTGGGTAAGAAGTCGTAAAACTCAGACATCCCAGGGAGCACCTGATTATAATGAGTATCATAGCCATTGACAACATAAGCCTGACGACCTTCACAAAGATTCGTTCCTGGACCAGACTTACGTCCTAAGTACGACGTTAGAATCGAGAACATATTTATCGGCTCTATACGACAGCAGATCCAAAAATGAACTCTGGTAGCGTATGTTTCCCACAACTCAACATCCACCAAGGAACCCGCCAGCCAACTCATGAACAATCAATCCTGCTTTATTTTCAGAAGCTTCAGACCGGACGCTTCGTCCTTTAACGAGTTTGAAGCGCTGCTGTCTGACTCCATGCAAAGAGTTGTATCCATGTATCCTCATACTGAAATCTTTATACCGGCGATTTCAATATACACAATTCTGGGTGGCTTCGACGCTCTAGACAGATAGCACCCGAAAGGCGGTGTGTTGAGATCTTTGCTGCGGAGAATAGCTTGTAAAAAAGGTCACGCAAATACAAGACGTTTATAGTCTTACCGCAAACACTCTGGACTTGTTTTTAACTTCTCACTCTGATAAGTACACTGTGCTTTTCCTTCAATCCTCGTCGGACCATTGTGTTATATGAGCTGACCACATAGTTAGAAAAAGGATTCCTAAGAGAACCGTATGGCAATACGACAAAGTCAATTGGAACGGACTTATCTGCTTCTTTTCGAATTTTAACTGGTCGTTATGTTTCTCCGATAACGACTTGATATGAATACAAATACTATGCTCTATAGAAAGAGACCCTTATCCTTCATCGGATTAATAGTATCAAAGCAAAAGAAAAGGCCTTTTACGACTCGAGAACTAAAGAGGCTATCTAGGTAAGAGACTTAAAAATCGAGAGAGGAAGACGGAAATAATTATCAAATAAGCCAGGAATGACTGCAACGCTTTTCCTAAGCCTATGAATGGAAACGACTATGTCTCAAGGGTAGTAACAACTTTTGGGCGTTCGTCAAAAATATTAGAAATTAAGCCTGATCCTCCAACGCTCATTTAAAATAACATTCCAGCTGTTAGCTCTTTGGACAAGGCACATCTACTTCCTACACACTTTGCAACTGGCTGAACACTTCTCGATTGTGCCTTACCGCGGTCTTCACATGAATGTGTCGAGTTCTTGGTGGAATGAATCAACTTCCGCAGTCGTGGCCCGCTGGCCCAGATGGTATATATCCACTTCTTTTGAATAGATGTTCTTCCTCGCTGGCAAAACTGCGTAAGCTTCTTCATCCATCCTACTATTTAGGACTATTTTCGAGCAGATGGAAAACAGCGTTTGTCCAGCCCGTCCCTAAAAAAGGCGAATCTTCTTCTCTCTCCTCCTATATGTAGACACATTGCACTTACGTCCCTTCTTTCCAAGGTCATGGAAACGCTGATAAGTCGTCAGCTAATGAAATATCTCGAAACACGGAAACTTTTTAATGACCGGTAGTACGGTTTCGTAGCAAGAGGTTTACTGACGATCTGATGGCACAATAGACGTTATTTATCCGACATTGTTTGATAAGACTGGCGCGCCGATGCGCTGAATGAGGTTAATCTGAAGATCCTTGCACTGAATATAAATTCACTTATCCACCAACTCTACAAGAGGGGGAGAGATTGGTATACTTTTACGTAAAGGCTTGCGCCTAAAAATCATATATAGCAAGGTCGTGCGTAGGTTCCAGGTGTTGAGAGCGTGTATCGTATGTATTCGTCTTCGTAGTGAAAGACGTGTGTGGTGTCGCTTTACTCACGTGAAGCACTTCTTCCCACTTAATTTATGATAAAGCTCGAACAACTTTTTCGTTATCTGCAGTTACAGTCGGAAAAATTTTTTTACTTTATGGTCGGTGATCTTAACGCTAGACATGCGGCATCAAATACCAGGGGTAACCAGTTATTTAACTGATGGTGTTTACATAGGATTGAGTACATACTCGAGTTGTACGCGACGGATTTCCCATCTTTCTCATCAGCCGGTTCCTTTCTGGACTTGACATTAATAGACAATAGGATCGAACTGACGAACATAGAACGACCCACTAGGAACTGTTTGCGAGCGTTTGAGTACGATAGCGACCGCTACGGACTCGCCGTCACAGTACAGATCCAGAACGAGTAAACACTGCTGGAATAATATGATGATGCGTTCTCATACGATTATCGTAGAGTATGGTGGTCACGCTTCGCCAAAACTTTGAAGCGTTCGAGCGGGATCGATCCTCCGAATAACAGAAATCTGACAAACGACGAGATCGGCCGACATTTAACAGAAATGGACATTGTAATTAAACAATTATGGAGCATACTATCCCTCGAATGCAACACTCCGAAGACAATCAGACTAATAAGTACCGAACTCCCACAATCGACTCAAAATTTCAGTAATTCAGCTTACCGCATCCACGGTATTGAAAACAGAACTTACGCAAATCACTTCTATTTGCGCAACGAAATCCATAATTAGTGATCTGAGAACCACGGTTTTATCCTGTTCAATGAAGAAAACGCGGCAAACGTCATCGTCGCTAATGGACAAGCTGCCAGTTACTTGTTCGTGCGAAAAAATGAACTCTTGTGTATCTTTGAGTCATTGAAGAAGAAAAAGTCGGCGGGAGTAGACGGTAGCCCTAACGTCATATTGAGTCACCTACCCCTGGAAGCACTGGATATTTTCACTACGCCATTTAGTAACGCGCTGAATAATGCATATTATACAGCGCACTGGAAAATAGCAGTGGTACACCCTATCCCAAAGAGGGATAAAATTCGGTGAAGTAGTCAACAGAGCTCTGTTGAAATGCGTGGGGGATAACAATATAATCCAGTACAATCAGTTTGGTTTTAGGGCGAGGTACGACGCAATTCATGCGGCGTCAAAACTGATCTCCGACATACAGTGGAACAAATTCAAGAACCAGTGTACGAGTGCTTGTCTGGTTGACTTGGAGAAAGCCTTTGACACCGTATGGTAAGAGGGGCTTTTCTAAAAGCTAACCAGAATGGGTATGAGGAAACCTTTGCTATATATAATTTACAACATGCTTATGGAAGAGAAAAGAAGTTCGTTGTTAAATGTGGAACGTGATTTCGAGTACAGTTTTCAACATTAAAAATGGCCTACAGCAGGGGTCGGTTATTTCTCCGATACTGTTCAATATTTATACAAGTGATCTAATAGGTACCCTCAATCACGCTATAGCGTATGCAGATGATTTAGTGGCGAAACAGATCAGACACCCTTTTGCAACGTGACTTCTATCATATGTATTAAGGAGTATTGCGATGATTGTAAATTGAAAATTAATTTTGCAAAAGTCAGAAACAATTTTATTTATAACTCATTGAGAAGGGCCTTTTGGGATACCAGAAATTTTTCCATCATTGGACAGCATGGACTACCACTAGCGGTGAGAAGCGCAGTTAGGTATCTTTGTATCTGGCTTGATAAGTATGTATATTTTGATAAACATATTGATGCTTGTCTAGCTGGGGCCAAGAAGGCTTTAGCTTTGATAAGAAAACTGTTTCAAAACAGTCGACTTGATTCCAGGGTGGAAGTCACATGCTACGTAGCTCTAATCAGGCCAATCATCGCTTACGGTTGTCCGGTGTGGTTTAATGTAGCGCCGTCTTACATGGAAATGATTCGTGTGTTTGGGAGACAGTGTCTTAAAACCTGTCTTCGATTGTACAGAACACCAGAGTTTGAATACTCGTATATTAAATATTATCCCAACAAAGTCATTTACAAGGGAGCTGGACTAAATAGGATTGACAATTTTCTAATTAAGGTGATTCTTCTAATTGATCGCAAGAGCAATGACGAGCTATAATAGCCTGATCTTTGGTGCATATTACCCAATATAATGTACCACGAGAGTACACATCAATCTGGCTATATCCTGCCTGAAGCATTTCTCCATATTGACGCTAAAGGGTTAGTGCAAAGTAGCTCATCTACGACGGGTACGCCGCCAGTGCTCAGGAGCTTTTCCGTTTTAACCCTGCAATTGCGGACAGGGATAGGATCGATGTCGAAAAGCAGTACACCGAATACTGGTGGCTTAAAGAAGGGGAGAGAGGCGATACACACTCCTAGGTCGGTGTGTTACTTGTGAAGCTGTGAATGGCAACATATGCGATGTCGCCAAAAATGTTGCGAAATGTTCAGATTTCCACAAGCGATGTAAGAATTACTTCACTCCCTCTGATCCGGCCCCAATATACGAGGGTTGGCTGAAAAGTTTCCGATCGTAACGTAAAGATAGCGGCACTCGTCAACAAAAGCTAGTGAATGCTAGTTGTGCATCTTTGAGTGAATCGATGTGAGTGTTTTTTGTGACAATGGAAAAAATTGAGTATCGAGCTGTTATTACTCGTAAATTCTTGTTTTTGAAAGGCAATACGCCTACGCAAATCAAAAATGAGTTAGACTCTGTGTATGGGGACTCTGCACCATCATTTACCACAGTGAAATTTTTGGGCAGCTGAATTTAAACGTGGCCGTAAGAGTTTGGGAGATGATGAACGTTCGGGACGTCCAAAAACTGCAACCACTGACGATAACATTGCTAAAATTCACCAAATGGTGTTACACGACCGCCGAATTAAAGTGAGAGAGATAGTAGAGGTTATGAAAATGTCCAAAGAACGTGTTTGTTCAAGATTTAGGCATGAGAAAGCTGTCCGCTCGTTGGGTGCCACGTTTGCTTTCGTTAGACCAAAAACGTATTCAAATGAACGTTTCCAACGCTTTGTTGGCGCAGTTTAGGCACAATAAATCCGAGTTTTGGCGCCGATTAATTACTGTAGATGAAACTTGGATACACCATTATACGTCCGAAATAAAAATTCAGTCAAAACAGTGGACTGCAAAGGGCGAGCCGGCTCCAAAAAAAAGCAAAAACTGTTTTTTTCGGCTGGGAAAGTGATGGCGACTGTTTTTTAGGATAGTAAAGGAGTTATCTTTATCGATTATTTTCAAAAAGGAAAAACCATTACAGGAGCATGCTACGCATCATTACTTGCCAAGCTGCAGAAAAAGAAAATCCTGTTTCAGCAAGACAACGCGCCGTCTCACACCTCAGCGGTTGCCATGGCGAAAATCCATGAATTACGGTTCGAACTGCTTGACCATCCGCCTTATTCACCCGATCTAGCCCCAAGCGACTTCTTTTTGTTCCCTCATCTAAAAACTGTGCTCGGAGGACAGAGATTTTCCTCAAATGAGAAGGCAATCACCTTCGTGAGCAATTATTTTGCAGAGAAAATACTATCCGTCCAAGTGCTATTTGGACGGGTTAGAGAGATGGTAGCATCGCTGGGAGAAGGGTGTAGAGTTACAAGGATACCATGTTAGGTCGGAGACTTTTCAGACAACCCTCGTATAAGGCATTCATCCGCCCAAAATTGAAGTACAATGCCCACATCTGGTCAGGTGCTCCCATAACATCTCTTCACCTGCTAGATAGGATGCAAAACCGTGCAATAAAACTCATAGTCAATTGGCAACCTCGAACACCGACGAATTGTCTCCTTGTTCTATCGCTATTTTCACCACCAGTGCTTTTTTTAAGTGATTCCAGTTTTTCGGGTATCGTTCCCCAATGTGCTATGTCCTCCCACCCCATAAACAACACACCACAATCTGCCACTGAAGTCCTCCCTCCCCAGAAAAAAAAAAAAACCAAATCATGCAATTACAATGGAAAAACTCATTGAACTTTCATAATGGATGTCATACATCCTTTCCCTCACAACAAAAAAAAAAAAAAAAATTGGAATAGAGAGAAGAAAAATTACTCCAAAAAAACAAAGTCATTATCTGTGTGTCTGTCTCCATACACGTAAAAGTGCCTAACAAAACATTCCTTTATCCACTTCAGCTTAAGCGCCATAACTCCCTCAAATCCCAACTCCAACCCTAATACCAACTTCAACCTCTCGCTCATCGTCAAGCTCGTTAAGAATTCTAATTGATTCGCATTACCATTCACATTCTAATGATTCTCTGTATGCAAATTGCGTGAAATACAAAAAAAAAAAAAAACCAAAAACACACGAAACTGGAAACGAAGGAGACGGAGAAGAGCTGGAGCTGGAGCTGGAGCAGAAGCAGAAACAGGAGGCAAAGCAGGAGGCATCTTCAGTCGACAATGGGAAAAAGTTTACACACAAAAGCGCACGCCTCCTGCTCTCCTGTTCGCGATGATAAACGATGATGTATCATCGTAACAATGAACTTTTCCTTTAAGTCCCACTCTACTATGTTCTGCTCTATGTACGAGTAGAACTCGAATCCTCTTCTTCGAATCCCTTTTACATAGTTTTTCTTCCTTGGCTAGATCTGGTGTCGTCTGTCTGTATGTGTGGTGTTTGAATTTCAGTTTCAGAAGTTTACAGCGGAACACTTCTCGAGACTTGGGACAAATAGGCCATGACCATAAATTTGCTATTCCTTGTGATACAGTGGAATAAAAGCGACCCAACTACCACCAGTATCTGTGCCCGTATTCACCCTCCTAATGCCCTCAGGAACTATTGCAACTATTTTGAAATCAATTGAAAAATTATGGCTATTAGCTATGGTGAAAGTTTTAAACAAAGTTTACCCAAACACAGGCGCTCTCAGACACCGGGTTTCCTTTCTTTTCCAGAGAGGACAGCCCGGTAGTCTTTGGGTCCTCATGGAAGAGGTATTGACTGAGAATTGTGCAACAAAAGATGCATTTATGGTAAACTTCATGTACGAGTATACACGTATGTTGCCACAAACAAATAAGGATCCTCTTCACCTCGTCCTTACTTAAGGGTTTCTACACTTCAATGTCTCCGGTCTATAAGACTAACGACTGACTTTTCCGGCTGTTCTGGCAAGAGTTCCTTCAGGAGGAAGACGTTCTGATTTAGTGCTCGATTCCCTCAATATTCCTTGTTATCGATATTATACAAGTGTTTATTCGGGTTATCCTTAAAAAGTGTCTCTCCCATCTAGGCACACACTTAATGTGTAGATACTGAGCAGACATGGCTTGTGGGAGTGAGTTTCATCGGTGATTGAAAGAGACACATGTTTAATGTTTAGTGTACCTGGCCTAGTGTTTGTTGTCAGTTTTTCACTCTCTTGACAAATTCGATTTTCATTTCATAAACGACATGGGAATTAAATTTGGAAAACGGGAAAAAGGACGAGGGAAATTCAAGGAAGTGCACCAACTCGAAAGTATTTGTTTTTGATCTTTCCAAAGATAAACACTTTTCGTGTAGTCGTACTCGTATTCGTTAGGCTCTACTCAGTCTACTCGTATCTATCTGTCTGTCGTTTTAGTTTTGAGGTTAGTTTTGGTTAAGTTTGAGGCTAAGTACAAGTCCTTGCACTGTCTCTTTATCCTTCTATTTCAGTATGTCTGAAATAAACCAGAATTTCTGGATATTTCTGGGTAAACGTTTTGTAAAAGTATTGTTGAAAGTTCCTTTCAGGAAAAGTTTCCTTCGATTGATTTTAAATGAGGAAAATTCCTAGTGGCTGGACGATTTTGGTCATGGTATGAGAATGGGTGTATGCCGACGAGTTAAAGGATTTAGTTTTTGGTGAAGATTTTTCAACAGAATAAAGTGGACGGTCTTAAATGAAATAAAACATTTCTCGAGAAGTTTTTGAAGTTGACCCAATTTGTTTGTTTTTTGTTTTTTTTTTTTGTGCAATTGTTTCTTCTGTTGAGAAGATTTTGTTTGTCGGTCGTAGTTTGTCGGAATTTAGATAGAAAAGAGAACTTTAAGACAGAAAATTTGGTCAGAGAATTATGTTAGTTTCAGGATAAAGAGGATTTGCATTTATATATCGAAGGTCCACCACGTGGCAGGCACTTTGACGCGAACGTCATCTTCAATGACTGTTGCTGAGGTTTAAGTCGCAGAGACTCAACTGACTACGGTCGGGTGCGGAGTGGCGAAATACGAACTGCCAAACCTAATTCCACTGGTGCTGTGAGCATATAGCAAACCGTTGCGAAGGATGCAAGGTTGGGGGTCAGGACCGCGTCTATTACACTTAGCCTTACCCAGGTATGGCGACGCTGTTCGTGGGAACTAGATTACATTTTTAAAACGGAAAAACAAAACACAAGAAGACCATCCCCGTCCTGGAAGAGTTAGATGTGAGTGAAGATGAAATTCCAACTTCATCCATCTCCCTCCTGGTATGGGAACCGGCTAGCGATAGTGAGGGACGAACGACCTCTGTGGAAGGGGTAGCTGGAACATCAGCTGTCTAAGCTACCTCCAAGAGACGAAGAAATAAAGGCAAGGCTGCGGTGGTGGAAAAAGTAGGAACAGCTGGCTCAGCCGCTGTGCCTGCCGCTGTGCCTGCCGCTGTACCTGCCGCCTCCATCACCATCTGCTAAGAGTGCGAAGAACGTACACCAAAGGGCAACGGTTTTGCTATGTAAGGCGTAAGGTAGCAAAATATGAAGGCTGTGATCCCAGCAACTTAAGCGAATGGGAAAAAGTCGCCATCCTAGTCAACAAGTCGCTTGCTCTACAGCCGGCAATCAAGGGAGATGTACCTGCAAAGGCGGCAAAATTAAAACAAGGGGCTAACGTCTCTGGAAAGAAGGCACGTTTCAGCAGCAAGAGAAGCAGATCCGAGGACGTCGTGAAGCCGAACGATGCAAAAAAGATGAAGGCTGCTATTTCATCCGCATGGCGTCGTTATCAAAGCGACCCGAAAAACGAGCTTCTCGTTACCGTAATTAACGAGCTGCAGCCTTCGTTTAACAATCGACCAGTGGAAAAGCATCGCGAAGAAGTTCCAAGGCGTCCTGTGGAAGGAATTATCCACCACGGGGAACTTCAATTCAACGGCGCTGGTTGGGAAAGCGGACGCAAGGTTGTAGCCTATGGGCATAAGTCTCCTGTGGACTTCCTCAGACGCATCAAGCTAAAATGCACGACGGTGGGAGAATTGGTAGAGTACACTCTACCGACAGCATGTGTATGGGTTTCGTGTCCCTACACATACCCTGAGAAGCTCCTGGGACTATTCCATGTGCAGAATCGGGAACTAAAAGCCGATACATGGAGAGTCCTTAAGACGGGGCCTAGACGGTAGTACGGGAAGCATTTTCTGCTGTACCTTAACAGCGACTGCTAACTGATGGTTAAGCCATCGACCACCGGAAATGATGAGGAAGTGCCGCAGACAAACTTGCACCACAGTAAGGCTGCAACGGTCTGTCTGGTAGAGTAAATCACTAGACAGCACTTCACAGCCGTACTCATACATCAGCCCTGGATAAATAAGGAGAGCAAGATCCAGGGTCTTAGGCTGAAAAATTACGAGTTGCTCTACAAGGCAGAAGGTAAGATCAGGACTTGCATGATTATCAAAAGCCAAATAGAAGCATGCGAAAGGGAGTGTGGCAAACCACTCTGTCTGACCTCGGTATACTTCCCCTATGACTCCGAGGTAGTGATCTCGGAAAAGCTAAAGGACTTGGCAAGGCAGAAAAATTGGGCTGTGACGCAAACGCCAATCACCTGCGATAATATTGTTAACTTAGATAGGGCGGTAGAAAATATTAATGGCGCTCGAGAAAGCCTGCTCGGCTAATAGAAAACCTAAACGAGCTCAACCAAAATGATGAAAACTCTAGGGCGAAGCTTTTCAGAAGCCACAGTGCATGAAATGAGTACTCCGAATGTCAGAAACAATTCAAGTACCTGAATTGAAAGAAAGTGAAAAAGGGCTTCATGGCAGAAGTACTGCGAATCTATCGCGGTAATAGACGAGGTTTTGAGGTTACGCAAAATATTTTCAAGCGAGCGTTTCTAGCTACCTCAGAAAAAATAACGAAACCTGGGCTGAAGGTAGCCAAGAGATTTTGGTGGAAACCCACTTTCCGGGATCCACAGTATCAGATGGCCCTGGTATGCTACAGCACGCTGAGAACATTGTTCTCTCTCTCTCTTTGAAGCCGTACAAATCTCCCGGTCCGGATGGTATTCAACCGATCATGCCACAAAAAGCACCGGAGGTAGCAATCGGAAAAATTATGGAAATTCTTAGACACAGTCTAAAAATAGGGTACATACCAATAGCTTGGAGGGTAGTTAAGGTGGTTTCTATACCTAAAGCTGGTAAACAGGGGCATATAACAGCAAAAGATTTCAGACCAATAAGTCTGTCATCATTTATGCTTAAAGCCCTGGAGCGATTATTGGAAGTTCATATCAGGAACAGATGCAGTAATGACTTTTTGATTGAGTCACAGTTTGCAAAGGCAAATCTGTAGAAGCCGCCCTGCACTAGGTCGCGGAGAAAATAGAGAAGAGTCTACACTTCACTTTGGTAAGTTTGCGATGGCGGTCTTCCTCGATATTGATGGAGCCTGCAATAACGTGGAGTGCACCGCCATTAAAAATGCCCTAGTAGACGCTAACATTGAACAGGGTTTGCAACATGCTTTCAAGCAGGAAAATAAACTAACTGCTCGGTTAGAGCGTCCGTAATCAGGGGAACCCCTCAGAGTGAGTCATATCTCCACTCCTGTGGGTGCTGATGGGGACGTAACATACATACTGTGTAAATGCGAGGCAATATTGAGTAGTCGAAGGAAATTTTTAGGGAAATACTTTTACGAAAACCTAGCGGAAATAGACGAACTCCAAGAACTACAGGAAAATTGAGTGTTTCGCCAGGGGGATTGTTTAGATTTTTGCCATTTGAAGGCAAATTCAACTGGTTCCACAGAGATCACGATGGGCCCGTTTTGATACCTGGTATCTGTGTGATGGCATATCCATATCCATCAACCTAACCTAACCTAACCTAAATGTCGAAGGTGTTGCAATGTCTGGTATGATTCTTTTCGGAAAGCAGTTCAGGTGAAATTGTAAGGACATTTGCTTAAAACAGAGCACTCAGTCAATGATCCCTACATCCACGTACTTAGGTCATTAAGCCTCTCTGTTTAGCACGGTCTTTGGCTAGACTGCCTCCAGTTGTACACTTCAAGTTAACTAAGGTGCTAGTTTTTATAATTTGTCAAAGAAGATGTTTGCTTTTAACTGGGTCAAAAACTTCTCAAATATACATACTTCCGTTGCGTTTATGGATATCCATTGCAGTGAAATTGAATTGTGGTATTCCATAGTGCTGATGAGAGAGTAGAGTTAGTTGTGGCAAGAACGATTTTCGCGGCCTTTCTTTCTACGTTTGTGCCTTTAGCTTTGCATTCGCCAGGCCAGCTAGTCTTTGGTCAGCATAAGCAGAGTGGTTTATAAAACCATGTAGAACAGGTTTTAAGTTTCTCAACAGGCATGCCTCTCGACACGACGTCCGCAGGATTTTGTTCTGAAGCTGCGTGTCGCGCGAGTTAGACCCTTGATAACCCTTATCCGATTCACTATGAAGCTGCGGTAGTTACCGGCGTTTGCATTTAGCCAATACGGCACTATTTTTGTATCAGTTCAAAAATATGTTTCCAGCTCCCAAAGTTTTAAATTCCATATTGCTTGATGCACGATTCATACTCGTACCCCACGCCTTGCAAATTTCAACCACTCTCCCCAAGGTACTCCCTTGTGGTATTACTTCACGGAGGTGGTCGGCATCTATACTAGTCCTTGCTGTTTCAGCACGTCGTACGTGTTCGATTCGGCGGAGTTCTTTCTGCTCACCGGTTATAAACTCACAAATTCCCACCCAGTTTTCCTCTAATCGTAACACTTCGACGAGGGACTGTGGGCTCGGTACGTTTCTTCTTCTTTGTACAAAACGACTACATATTCGTTGTCATTTGGACATTTGATATACATATCTATGGTACCCCTCGTAACCAGACAGGAACTGCGTGAGGTGGTAGTTGCAGTTCCCATGTGTCCGGTTTACACACACTTCTATAGACGGAATTAATTTAAGGTTCAACGGCCTTTTGTGGTGTTGTGCCATCTGTTCTGCCACCTCGTTATTGAGGTTATCCTTTCCTTCTCTTTAATCCTTTTTATTTCATGCGTTTCTACGTGGGGGTTTGACACAATTTTGTTGCATACCCTAAACATCTTATCCGCGTGTATGCCGATAGGTACCATTCCAACTATAACACATGCTGCTCCATCCGATATCGCTCGAAAGCTACGTATCGTCCTTAATGCGCATAGTCTGCTTTTCCTTAGCATCCCGTTTGACTACTGCAGTCTATTATGTAACATTACTCCCAGGTATTTCAGTGCTCCCTTAGACCGAATTGTTTGGCTTCCATCTTGGAAGATTGCATATTCCCTAAAATCGCCTCAGTTTTGTGGTCAGCAAGTTCAAGTCCAGCTGAACATATCCAATCTTTTACTTGCGCAATAGTAGCATTTGTAGCTTGGTCTACTTCGTGAATGTGTTTGGCGACCGTAACAATAGCAATGTCATCAGCCAAACCTATTGTGTGAACTCCTCGTGGCAGCACCAGTCGCAGTACTCCGTCGTACATAATATTCCACATTAATGGCCCTAATACTGATCCCGGTGGTACTCCTGCATATCCACTGTAATATTTTATACCATCTTCTGTTTGATATTGAAGCTGCATATTGTTGAGATAGCTTCTTTCGATCTTAAGGAAAGAGCATGGTGTATCCAGTATAGAAAGAGCTCTTGTTATGGATAACCATCTTACGGATTGAAAGGCATTTTTAACACCAAGTGTTATCACTGCGCAATATTCCTTTGTGCCCCATCGCCATCTTTGATAAAGCTCCTTCCGCAGTTACTGACAATAGTTTTTTTGTAAATGATACGTTCCAGAATTTTGCCCAGGTTATCTAGAAAACATATTCGCCGATACGAAGATGGTTCAATGGTGACTTATTTCCTCTTGGCAAGAGTATCAAATGCTTTTTTTTCCAATGGGTCAGGGATGTTGTTATGAATATGTCTGGTCGTTTCTGGACAGCTGCATTTACGGCCTTATCTGGAATTCCGTCGGGCCCAGGCGCCTTATTCTCATCTATATTTCTGCATGCCTTGATCAGTTCGTCCATTGATATCTGTGGGATTTCTGCTTCCCTGTTCGCTTCCTCGATATAATGCTTAAGAGGTGGACTTTGTGGGAAAAGTTGTTATGTAGTAGATGCTAGCGGAGTGGGGCATGTTATTTCCGGAGCCCTATATACCTTTACTTTGGCCACTACTATCCTATTGTACATGCAGTACCCCAAGGATTTATGTAGATCAATTCGTTGCACAGGCGCCTGAAACATGTCGCCTGAAACATGTCGCTTTACTTTCTTTGATTGTAGTTTTCAAGTGGCATCTTGGCCGCTTAAAAGAGTTAAGGTTTTGTTGAAAATCTGGCCTTCCTCTAGATCGTTGCGATAAGTGCCTTAATTTCATCATTCCACCAAAAGGACTGCGCTGTTTTGTCGCATCGCATGCTGTAGTAACAATACGTGTAAGTTGATCTCCAAATTCTCTGCTGTTCTGTTTTCGATCAGATTGGAACTATTAATTATTTCTTCATACGTACCCTGATCAAAGAGTGTGTCCTTCCATTTAGGACCTATAAGTTTGGGTTGTTTCGTTTTTTTCTCTCCTCTATGTCTATCAATATCGCCTGGTGGTCACTATGCGTATATTCCTCGCTGACTTTCCATTTTGTTTTTGGCAGAAGGAAGTTGCTAAGAAGAGTAATATCGACAATAGAGCCTACCCCCGCCTTGAGATACATATTTGACCAGCCAACATTTGCGATACCCACTCCCAAGGACGAAAGTACTTTTAGTAAAAAATAGCCTCTCGGGTTGGTAAAGTTGCTGCCCCACCTGGTTGCCCATACATTGAAATCCCCTCCTATAATAATTCTATATCTTCCACATGCGTCTTCAGCAAGGTTATGTAGCACCTTTGTCGGTGATAACAGCTATAAAAGTGTATGCCATTGACTTTTCCACGGACAAAATCATATCCATGGTTGCCACATTGCCGCTAGCTTTGTTTGGTCACAGATCCATACGTTACTGTCAAGGGTTTTATATAGTTCGTTGACCAGGATTATATCCACTCCCTCTTCTTTAGCCGTCTGTCTCAAAATATCCTGAGCTCTTTCACATTGATTAAGATTTAGCTGTATGATCTTCATGGGTGTATTCTGGTCATAACTTCTTTGAAAATCTGGCATCTACTGTTGCCGGCTACATGTTTTGCGCCTTCCGGGTAATCTCTTTTACAAAAGATCCAAAGGGGGGGCTTCTTGCACTCCTTTGCAATATGGAATTCGGATCCGCGTCTTCTGCACAATTTAGAGCGGTCTTCCTTGTTCTTGCATTGATTTGCAATGTGATCAAATTCCAGGCATTTGAAACATTTTTTTCGCAATACCTTTTCACTAATTCGGCAGATGACCCAGCCAATTTTTATTCGTCCGGCATCTAGCAGCTTTTTTGCATTACCACCGATTGGGTGCCACCAAACGCCTTTCGCAAAGATAGTACGTCTTCCGGCGATACTCCTTCCAGTCCAAACTGCGACTTAATTGTTGCGCGTATGTCCTCCTTGGCGGTTACTTTTTCGACATTTTTTAGTTCGACAGTAAGACGGTGGGTCAGAGGCTTTACATACGCTTGCGACCGTAGTGATTGGTTTATTAAACTCGGCAGCTTTTATGCCCGTGTCCTTGAGCTAAAACAAGAGAGCATCTTTCTGCGTCCTACATTATTGTTCATTTCCATTGGCAGGTCTTTTCGAGTTCGCTTGGTCTCACGGTTGCCTTTAGGGACTTCCGCATTATAACGTCTGCTGATGGCAAATTGTGTGCATCGTTGTCTTGTCGATGTTTGTGCACTCTATCGTATGTCCTCGGCCATAGTAATGATATTCTCGGTCGAACGAGCAATGCTGGGCCGGCTACCTCTTGTGGCATCTCTAGTGGGCCCCAGTTTGCACGAGACCCTGAGTCAAATGCTTAATTGTTCGTGCACATGGTGCAGCACGACGAGAAAAACGACGACGAAATTCACGCTGTCCTAAAACAATAGACCGGAAATTGGTGAAATAAGTAGTAACAACAATTCCGCGTTCTTCAGGCCTGTATTTGTCCACAGCATAAATGTCAAAGCACATTGACGTTTGCTATCAATTGCAAAAATTGTGGCACATTTACATTGTGACATTATTTTCGCGCCACGTTGTGGCTGTTTCATGCCCTTCACTGGACAGACGAAGAAACATTAATCTGTTAGAAGTAAACGAAATAGGCTGCCTGTATTTGGCGCTATTGGAACATCTTCGAAGGCGGCTCTCTGAACTCAGCTCGGTTTGGTATTTTTGAACATTTTTGGCATGAAGCCCTCAGGCTGGGAGACACTCAGGACACTCTGCATTACGGCCTGCATTAATCAACCGGTCTTCAATTATATAAAAGTGACTTAGAAGTTGGGAGTGAGGAAAATATATAACGCGAAGTGCTCCTCAGTAAGTTAATTTCCATCTTCGCAAATGGCTCTAAGACAGCCGAAGATGTCTCACATACTTTGCTGTCTTCTAAGCTTAATACTTCATTAGGCCGCGACTTGGCTCAGCCCGAATCCAATACTCCCATCGGGTTTTGCAATATAAAGAGATAGTCTAGCAGCAATCAGATTCAACATCACAGAGTCGAGTGTAGTTGGCTTGTGCTCCAACTGCTCTGATGGGTTCAGAGACAGGCATCGCTGGGAATTGCGTGGCTGATAACCTGGCCAAACTCGTATCCCTTTAAACAAATGATAGATAGCTTAGTAGCGTCAAGCTGCAAATATCCTATGCCAAACATTTCACATTTTGTATCATTAGATGGTTGGGTGCTGTAGAAATAAGCCATAGAAAATAAAGTTAAGTTACGAAGCAACAACAAACTTCGGATACGGACGGATCTACTGTTGACAGCAGCTGCAAACGAAATAATGTCCCTTAATAGGCCACGTGCAACCGAATACCTAACAGAGACCCTGGACTGCTGTAGATGTTACCGGCATCGAAGAAATGCGATGAGATAAAAAGGGGATACAAAACTGCGACATCCACAACGGGGATTATTATCGACGGCAAAAGCAGGGCTTATTTGGATGCGGATTTGTTGTTAGAGGCCGACTTAGGTAAGAAGTCTTGAGTTTTCGGCACGAGGATGAGCGCCTCGTAGCAATCCGTATTAAGAATAAATATGCCAACACACCCCTACAGAGGAGAAACGTGACGAGACCTAAGATAGCTTCTACGAGCTCCTGGACAAGACCGGCAAAAACATGCAAGCGGCCCTGCATAAAAGGACTAGAACTGCTCACGAGGTCCATGAGCAGATGAGGGGAGACGAACACCGGCTTCTCATTCCGCGGTTGAGGAAATTGAGAGATGCTACTCCAGGAATAAGATTCGGAAGTTTCACCAAAACGTAAAAAAAAACATGCCACTGACACAAACCTCGAACCGAAGCCGGTAAGACAAACAAGGGAACATAGTAGTAGAGTCGCAATTGATGCTGAGGATCTGAAAACAGCATTCCTGTAGACTGTATAACGGCGATGATGAAGCAAATACAGCTGTCAGGCAGAATGAACCTTTCAACCTGGACGACGTAGACCAACAATTCCGTCCACCTGACCTCAATGAAGTAAAGATAGCCATATCTCAGCTTAGGTCTAACAAAATTGCTGGAGCTGGAGGCCAACTGCCGAACTCTTGAAATCGGCAGGTGATAACTTGGTGAGAAGCATACACCAACTCATCTGTAAAATATAGTCGAACGAAAATATGCCCGATGACTGGAACCTCAGCATTGTTAGTCCGATCCGCAAGAAAAAAAAGGATGCTCTGAACTGCGCCAACTACAAAGACATGAGCTTTCTTAACATCACCTACAAGATCCTCTCTGCCAACACAAGAGGCCGACAATATTGACATAATCGGGAGAAAGCAAAGTGATGTCAGTGTCTCTTTCGCGAGTGTTGAGACGGTCAATGAGAGCAAGGCCAAGTATATGCTGTCAACAAGAAATAACACCCAACAACGATTTCTCGGACAGAATTGGGAACAGGAGATTCAAGGACGAACAATACGGGTTGCACAGCGACATTGACTTAGCTAGAAGGGTGATGGTTGAGCGATTGAGTTAATAGAGCGGATGGACGCCAATACTCCGGTCTGAGAAGTTTTCGAATCCAGCGCAGTAGAAACATACCCCGACTCAGGTGGCGCATGCAAGTGGAGAAATTGGGGGCAACCGGCTAAAGATCGAGCTGGCTGGAGACGCTTGTTGGTTGAAGCCCATGTTTAGTTGAGCCTTGACCCCGTTGCTAAGGCCAGTGATATTGGTTGCTAGAAAATAATGCTGTATGAAGCAGTCTATAACGATAACTTTATAATCACTGCAGGATATCTGAGTTCAACAGCGAGAAAGTGGGCCATGCTGGCTGGTGTCCCTATTGAACATTAAAGGAGGATCAGACTAAGTGAGTGACTTGCACAGGGCCCTAATTGTGACAACATTTTCATGAAAATTGACATGTTTAACAGAAGCTTCACTAAGGCGCCTCACATTGTAGACAGAATGTAGCGAAGTACGCAGCTAATTCAAATTGACTTTGAAGCTTAAGGTTATATTCCTTCAGGGAAAAAATAAGCTGAGCTATTGCCCGTGAAGGGGGCTCGTGTTATACGGTATGGACTAACTAAATCGAAATTTCGTATGAGAGAAGTGTGTGCTGCCGAAAATGATGGCACGAATATCATGAGCAGAGGTATGGTAAAGTTAAAAACTGTATTCTCCTCCCTTTGGAATACGCAAATTGATGATCTGGGTGTGAACCAAGGTCTTCACTTACTATGTTGTTGGTCCTAGTTTACGAGAGGGAGAGACCTACAGGTCTTTATCGATTCTGAACAGCAGAATATATCACATTTGCCTGCCGAAAATTTGGTGACGTTAAATTTGTTTTTTCTGTTTTCCGGTATATTGCATAGAAATCGAACCCGGGACCTATGAACTTAACCAAATATCTAAAGTGTATACCATACAGAATTCCAATGACCTTATCTGTGAACCATCCCCTAAATCAAAACTGAGTCGAACCTTTGACAAATTCAATTAGACTCTCCACCACATTTCGGTTCAAGAGAAGCCAACCTTTGGCCACACTACAGTATATCATCTCGAGAATATTTCATAAAAAAAAAATTAGCATAGCGTCAATTCAAGAATTTTCAAAAATCGCTCTACAAGGCACTGTTCGTGGAAATAAAAAAAAATCCATCTATTGCATAAATCTCACTACAAATGGTCCAGTTGCGGGCCAGAGTCCATGACTTTTACCACGTCTGTCTTTCCATCTTTAAGCAGCATAATGTATCGTGACTCAAATACATCGATTTAAGCCACCAGACATGGACCTGAAAAAAGCACAAGATACCCCCACAAAAACCTTGAATAACCAAAGACTAAAAGACCAAAAGTGCACTTTGCACCGACGACAAGGATGAGGATTGCTACGGTTACAACGACGACGACATGGCCATCACACGAAACCGAAACGAAAAATCTACGAGTATAAATTTATTGCTCCTGTAAATTAAGGACGCCCCGTCGCACTGCGATGGTGAAATTTTGGCTTGCCTTGCATTTTTCATATCTGAAATCGTGTATGGAACAGATACAGAAGTCTATTTGCCAATACAACCTCTGCCCTTCGAGGAGTACCATATACGAATACGAGTGTACTAAGCTCTATACGATGAATGGAGAAGTTCCATTCAAATGACCCGAAGGCGGTCTAAGGGACATTTCGGGAACTCTGCGCGGCCAATTTCACAGCTTGAGGAAGGGAAAAGTACGAAAACAAAAAAGAAAATCTGCGGCAGCACATTCATTGTTATTATGTTACGATACAACTTCCTCCCTTAGACGTCGCCGGTTTATGGAAATTTGGAGAATCTCGCCTCGCAGGCACACAGCAGTGGGGTTCTTTAGAAATGCGGAACTACGGGTGGTAATTAATGGTGACTTAGAAATCGTCTCACAACAGGTATTCTACTCAGGCACTTGACAAGCATCATAAAGTCTATGTTATATTCGTAGTCATACAAATATATTCGACAACGTAATAGGTGAAGGAATCATGGCCTACAAATCTTCTTGCAATCCACCTGGCACTCAAGTCATACACCATCTACTTAAGGCCATTTAGTAATCCTTCCATTTTTGGACACTTGCGACATCCTTCAGTGAATCCTGGGCTGTGACCTATTGCCTGGCTGGCTTGTATCACATAGAGAGCATACAAGTACACACATATTTCCTTTCTCCCTTTGCTTGCGAATATGAGGATGTCCTGGCACAGATGTGTATAATATTTATATCCTTCTCACAAGTTTCTGGAATTTGTCCAAAAAATATTGAGAGTATGAGGGGAAGAAGTAAATTTGATAATTGCTTTCCTCCCACGGCTTGTGAAGGGTGATTTCTGGAGTTCGGCACCAGTCATGGCCATGTGGGCATAACATATGTATATGAACCCGGTTGAGCACGAGAATGTTTGTTGTTTATGAGTTACTTATGTGACGAGTATCGTGTTTCACTCAAGGTAGCTGAGAATAATGAATCAGATTGAGAGAAGGGATACTTGCGCAGACTCACCATGAATTAGGTTTTGCAGACATGGAACAGGATTCTCTTAAGTATGCAAGAAGTAATGGATCTCCTGGGAGCTTTTAGAGTGTCGAAATTGAGTGCAATATCTCCACGTGGACATTGAGTCCGGAAGAATTGTAAATGAGTGAGTTACGGGTTGCGGAAATGTACACAACCGAGGTGGATTCTGAAATCGTGAACTCGCTATATTGTTCCGGAAGGCATTCTCTCAGGACATTGGTACAAAGCTGATTTCGTAGAATAATGAGGCCAGTGTTTAGCTACTAACTTGTCCGTATCAAACCACAAAATTTCATATCCAGAATGCCCTCATAATCACGGACCTCTCGGGAAACTTTTATTTTCAAATATTTTTAGTTGCACATGGTGATGAGACAAGCGGAAACTGTTTGTGCCTAGCAAACGAATTGCTCTGGATTATCAATGTTTTAATAGACGAAGCTGCAAGTGCATCATGGGCGAAGGAAGATGCTGATTTGTCAAAGACGGTAATAACTGCCTTTTCCAATGGCCAAGTAGACTTAGATTTAGATTACAGTAACAGGACTAAGTGGCAGATGTGGCGGAAGAAGATGTACACTATTATTCATAAAATCGAACTATTCCATACGGAATGCTCATACGAGGCACAGCCAAATGCGTCATCTTCCGACAGTGCTGGCTGAAAGATGCTAATCTTCTCGTAGTGTAAATATTGGTTAGGTGCCGTGGATTTTGAGATGTTGTTGCAACAAAAATGGATATCTGGTGGAGGGTGCATTCTATGGAACGTAGATAAACAATCATACGCTTGTAGTACAGACAATGTTGGTAACTAAACAACTTCAGCATCAGTGTACTCGTAAGTGTAGACTTACGATAGAAATGTGTAATTGTTCCCAAAGCCATTAGATCAAGAGAGGATCGGCCTTTAAAGTACATACTTAGGCACTGACCTCCGTTGTCTTAGCCAAAAGATACTGTTTGACGCTCTCAGATATTTAAAAACATCAGATAGTGAATTGCATGAAAGTAGCTATTCCTTCGAGTTCTGTCTTTACAGAGGTTTGCGCGACGATATTAGGAACAAGGTAGATATGTCTTCACGTTAGATGTTGCCACTACTGATCACATTAGGATCAGTGAAATTTAAGGACACGGTTTCTCTGGATCACCAAACGCTAAATCAAATGTGGGTGGCCGTGGCTCAAGTAGTAGTGCAATGCCTTCCCAATTGGACGATTAGGGGTTCCATACCAGCTATGCCCGATAGATATTCGTTTTTTTCAGACAACTAAACTCTCGTGAGATGAATGGTTGCCTAAAATATTGCAAGTCAATTTACACTAATTTTGTCTCCGCATTAAATGTTGGATGTTATGGAGCAAAATAAACACTGAGGCCAAAAACCTTTCTCGCTCTCCCTATTAAATTTTCCAAAGAACTTAGCACGTGTTCCAGCATTTTGAGAGTCGTAATACCCTCTTGACTGTTAAGTTCGTTTTTTAACAAAAATTTAGCATTTCGCGGTAGACGTAAGGTATGCCTCCATTATTGTGGACGTTCGAACATTCCGGGTAGCCATCATTGACTCGCCACCCTGTTGCGGCCAACGTGCGAATGTAGATTACCCAAGCGTCAAAACAAAAAATAACTACTGTGACAAGATATAACGTACAAAAGCTGCAATCGCAAAAGACCGCCAGAATCTTCGCCGAACGTGTTTCCCGAAATTTCTCAACAGCATCAAGCGGCAGTGCTGCCAACGTGCCATCAGAGACGCCGCAACTGATGTGCCGGGTCTCATCCGACCACCACCAGGAAATCTTTGGTTTGATGAAGAATGCAGGCAAGCATATGTCACTAAACAAGAGCGGCGTAGCAACGAAAGACGAGAGCTGCTCGTGAGCCTTATGAGCAGAAGAGGCGGGAAAAACGAGCAGAAGAAGAAAAACTGTCACAAGAAGCGAAGGATCGAAGATATTGAGAGGTTTTACTACAGGAGTGACGTACGAAAGTTTTACCAATAGATTAAAAGAACGTGTCAAGACAGAAGCTTGTAGAGATGAAGAAGGATATACAAGGTTTCCAGATATCAATGACAGTTTTCCCGATTTTTATGTTTCAGCAGCTGTTTAAGTTACCTATGACATCCAGCTGTCAAAATATTGACCAAGGTTTGCCATTTCATCGATTAACGCTTGCCGATTGTGCGGCAATTATTAAAAATACGCAACGTGAATTTCGTCACGAGGTCGGTCGTCATCATGGCTTCAGTGTAAAGGTAATTTGTCGCACGGTGGAAAAGTTTGAACGTGAGTACACTGTTTTGGATCTTACGCCATCAACCAAACAGAGATTGGTGCAAAATGAAGAAAACATAGCCGCCGTATCGGCCAGTATCCAAGGACGCCCAGAAATGTTGATTTGGTGCTGATCAGCTGAATTGGGCATTGCCAGAGAGGCAACTCGGCTTATTTTACGGTTGGATTTGGGCGTACATCCATTATTCGTGCTAACGCAAGAATTAAAGTCGGGCGACCATAGACAATGTCGTGAGTTCGCTAATTGAGCGCTGGAAATGTTGGCCGGAGATCCGGATTTTGGCCAAAAAATCATCTTCTCGGACAAGGCTCATTTTTGGGTTAGCGGCTATGTCAACAAGCAAAATTGCCATTATTGCAGCAAACACAATCCGTAAGTGTTCGGCCAAGCATCAATGCATCCACAAAGGTTGACTGTTTGGTACCTTTTATGGCGGCATCATCGGACCTTATTTCTTTCGAAATGGGGAAGGAGACACCGTTACCATTAATGGTCTCAGATATGGAGCGATGTCATCCAAATTTCTGTAGTCAGAGGTCGACAACATCGATATATCCGAGCTATGGTTCCAATAAGACAGCACAACATGCCATACAAGCGACGCAACGGTCGAAGTTGTGAAGGTGAAATTTGGCGACTGGGTCATCTCACGGCGAGCGTTCATCAATTGGCAGCCGTGATCATGCGATTTGACCCCACTCGATTATTTTCTTTATGGCTACGTCAAGTTCTCACTCTACGCTAACAAGCCAACCACTTTGGAGGAGCTCGAGACCAACATTCAACATGCTATTGCCAAAATAGCGTCGCACATATTGGACCGAGTTATCAACAACTGGACCAATCGCTTGAAGCACTGCCAGCGAAGCAGAGGTGCCATTTGAATGATGTGGTATTCCACACATAATGGCATGAACGTACTATAGCTTCAAAATAAGGTCAGTATCGGTTTTATATCTCACACCGTTGTTGTTTTATTTAAATTTGTTCTCCAATCGTTCTTGTCTGGTCACCCTTTAGCTGAGTCACAGTCGGCGCTGAGAATATGGAAAAACTTTTTTCCCTGGACCGCATAAAGGTGAAAAAGGCCAACATCTCGCCATCAGGCAGAATAGACCATTCAGCTTAGACTACACGGGGAAAGAAAATAATTTTTTTTTTGCGGCAATTAGTTTCTTAGTGAAATTATGTACACTTGTGTAGTGCATTACTCAGTGTGCAGTTATTATTGACTCCCGTTCTCATGATAAACTATTATTGCAGTCTGAGACCATTTCCATTATTGCATTTTGTTAATCAGTATATATACACCTAAAGTACCACTTGGTTTATTTATTTGTTCAGTTGTTTTAATTATTTCCGAAAAAATGATGTCTTCACGCAAGTCTTGCGTTAACAATCCAAACAATTTTTGCTACATATGTGGTAAGTATTGTCACCAAAAACAGCAAAGAAATATTAATGACTTTGTAAAACAAGCATACCAAGCATATTTTGGAAAGCAACTTGCACAACAAGATAAAAATTGGGTGCCACATAAAGTTTGTAAAAATTGTATGGAGTCACTTCGGTACTGGAACCAAGGAGGACGAAAAGGGCTTCAATTTGGATTGCCAATGAAATGGAGTGAGCCGACAAATCACCATGATGATTGCTACTTTTGTGCCGTGAATGTGAAAGGTATGAACCGATACAAAAAACGTTCTTGGATTTATCCATGTTTTCAATCGACTAAGCCATCAATATTGCACAGTAAAGATTTGCCAGTGCCGATATTTAGTGCCTTGTCCAACGTATCCTGTAATGATGTGGAAATGTTAGACACTGAGTGTGAGAGCAGAAGCTCAAGAGAATTTGTAGGATGGAGTCCTACAGAGTTTTTCTCAAGAAGATCTTAATGACTTAATTCGAGACTTAGGTTTATCGAAAAAATCAGCTGAGCTTCTTGCATCAAGACTTAAAGAAAAAAATTGTTTACAGCCTGACGTAACAATAACATCTTATAGGTCCAGAGAAAAACAAATTCCTCCGTTTTTTACTCAAGAGAATGAGCTCGTATACTGCAGCAATATTTCTGGTCTTCCAAATTATCGGCCAGAAGATTGGCGACTCTTGATAGATAGCTGAAAAAGAAGTTTGAAATGTGTGTTACTGCATAACGGGAACAAGTTAGCTTCGATCCCGATAGGTCATTCAACGAAACTTTAGGAAGAGTACCAAAATATTAAAGTTGTTTTGGAGAAAATTTTGTATGTTGAACATCAGTGGTCAGTATGCGTCGATTTAAAAATGGTTAATTTTTTATTAGGTCAACAAGGTGGATATACTAAATACCCATGTTTTCTTTGTCTATGGAACAGCCGCGCAAAAGAGGAACACTGGAGCAGAAAGGATTGGCCCTCGAGAGAAAATATGAGCCTGGGAAAAGAAAATATCATTCGTGAACCATTGATAGGTCGAGAAAAATCATTCTGCCACCATTGCATGTTAGCTTGGGGTTATGAAACAATTTGTTAAAGCTTTGGAAAAGGGTGTTAATTGTTTCAAATATATTTGTGAAGCGTTTCCAGGCCTCAGTATGGAAAAATTGAAAGCAGGTATCTTTGATGGACCACAAATCTGCACTCTTATAAAGGATGGCGGTTTCGAAAATCACCTGACTCATATTGAATTAAAAACATGGACAGACTTTGTAGCAGTCGTCAAAAACTTTTTGGGCAATTACAAAGCAGCAGAATACTCAATTATAGTCGCTAACATGCTTAAGAGTTTTGAAAAACTGGCAGCTAATATGAGCATAAAAATGCATTTTTTGTTTAGCCTGTCTGTCCTGAGTGTCCTGACCGAAAATACAAAAGGAAATCATATAAAACACGTTTTTCTTAATTTTTTTTATTTTATTGAAATATGATTAGTTTTATTTCATTTATAACACTGTTGCCATTCGAAACTAAATCTTTCACAATATATTTAATATTTTTATTTTATTTTCGTTATACGAAAGTTGCATTTATCCTAAAAACTAGAGTCAATTCGGGTAATCTGTTATTATTTTCGTATTCAGTAGACCAGAATTACCCAAAATTGACTCCGAAACCTTATGCCGCAAAGTCATTGTTCCCCTGTGTTATGATAGCGAAGTAAGGATAGCAATATCTAAGCTAAAACCCAACAAGTCGGCTGAACCTGGTATTCAAAGCTGCTGGAAATGACTTTGTGTAGAACATGTACGAACTCCTTTTCCACATCTATTCAGAAGAGTATATGCCTGATGAATCAAATGTCAACACCGTATGCCTTCCTTAACTGCGCCTTAAGTCTTCTCAACATCGGATACATATTTTGTGAACGTCTGAAACCCTTCGCCAACTACCTGATTGGTCCCTATCAGTTCGATTTCAAACCAGGAAAGTCCACAATCGACCAAATCTTCAGACTCCGGCAGATCCTGGAAAAAAACTCAAAAAGTCCAAATCAATACGCATCATCTTTACATCGAATTTAATAGCGCAAATGACAACATTTATAAAGACGAGCTATATAGTGCCATGTCTAGTTTTAGCATCCCTTCCAAACACGCCCGTCTGTGCAGAATGACGATTGAGAACGTTCGCTGCTGCGTCAAGGTCGGCAACGATTTAAACGGCACCTACTACGTCAAAAAGGTTTTAGATAAGGTGCCGTGCTGTCATGTGACCTCTTTAACACAAGTTAACACCGGAGGCACAATCTTCTAAAAGTCTGCCTGTCGACGATGATACCGACATAATTGGGAGAATTCAGCGGGCTGTCACCGGTGCGATCGCTAGTATTGAAACGGAAGCTGCTAAAATGAGGGCCAAACCAACTATATGCTATCAACAACAAAGGATACACAACATCGTCGAATTGGATAAAACGTCGCAATCCACAGCTATAATTTCGAGGTACTAAAGGACTTTGTCTACCTAGGCTCCGCTATGAGTTCCACCAACAACACCTCAACAGAAATAAAACGAAGATTCACTCTTGTCAATCGCTGTTTCTTAATGCTAAGTGGGCATTTGAATAGTAAGGCCTTTTCCCGAAAAACTAAAGAGACTCTATGTAAGACATGATCATCCCAGTCCTACTTTATGGCGCAGAAACATTGACCCTATCGAAAGCGGATGAAGATATCCTCAGTCGTTTCTAGAGGAAAATGCTTCGAAAACTATTCAGTCTCATTTGCGTTAACGGGCTTTGGAGGAGAAGATTCAACGACGAACTTATACGAGCTGGACAGCGACATTGATCTAGTCAGAAAACTGCCCATCAATCAACCTGAGATGGCAAGGAAGTGTAGAGTGAATGGACACCAATGCTCGCACGAAGAGTCTTCGAATCTAACCCGGAGGGACAACGCAGTAGTGGAAGACCTGGAGCGCGCAACTGGATGCAATTACCTAAGGACCAGACTAACTGGAGAGGCTTTTTAGTTGGGACCCATTAAGCCTTTTTTATCTGCTGAGTTATCGCATTAAAAATCTAGCGAAATGAGGCCAGGTATAGGCCTTGGAGCCGCTGTGGGTATTGTCCTAATTTACAACAAAATTCTGATGCAGGCTTTCCTCCAAATTTGGATGAGGCTTAAGAGCTGGAAGTGCTTCTCTGAGAATCCCCCCTACACTGCAAAGAAAAGATGCCACTCTGCAAAATTCCTGTACAAACCTTATTTTTACAGCTTACGTTCCACGAAGTCGATTTGATTGTAAGTGCTAGGAGCATTATAGCAATTCAGTTATGGAAACCGATGTTCAGCTGAGCTGTCTGCAAGCTTCTTTGAATTGGATTTGTACTAACCTAAAATGAGAAAATGTTTTGAAGGACATAGAGCCTAGACACCTACTTTCGCTAGAAGAAAATATTCAGAAATCCAATACAGCAGTCAAAGCCGGTACTGGAAGCACGAATGGTGAAGATTTATAAAATAGTTTTGAATATGCCCAAAATAGCCATATTCTCTACAATACCCATGCAGAATTAATACATCCATTCGAGATGTGCTTAGAAAAGTTCAAGAAATTGGTCCTGAAAGTATTACTCCTTCCTTTAGCAAATCCATGGTTTCAGCTTAACTCTTAGACGGTATTAAAGGCTCAAGTCTCAACGACAAAGACTGTAGAAGAACTAAACACGTTAGTCCTATCCTACAAGCATGCTATAGCTATGTGCAAATTTACCAGGACGTATTCCATTCATCCGGAGGCAAGTTCGACTAAACAGCAAGTACAAAGTGTGAGGGAAAGCATTCTCGAGAGATGGTCAAAGCTAAGGACTGTCCGCTGAAGTTTGTTGTGTACCTTGGCTGGTTGGCTCTGATTTAATTGTCATCGTACAGAGACCAAGCTAAGGGTCATAATTGTGGTAGTCACACTTAAACGGTAGCTTAGTTTCATGCATAGCGTGCATAGGGACAGTGAAGTTCTCTCAAGGTCAAGATAGTCAAGGATAATAATCTGAAATAAAATACCCGATCCGACCCCACCCGACCAAAACATTGTCAAGTTGGCAATATCTAAACAAGGCCGCTAAACCGGATGGCTTGCGTGCCGAGCTATTTAAGACTCATGCTGGCTTAGTAGAAGCATACACCAACTCATTTCCAAGATTTGGTAGGAGGAAAGTATGCCTTATCAATGGACCTTCAGCATAGTTTACCCAAAAGAACGAAGACTGTCTAAAGTGCTCTAATTTGAGAGGCGTCTGTGTCCTTATTATAGCGTACAAGATTTTATTGTGTAAATATCTTCTGAAATCCTATAAGTGCGGTTTCAAGTCGCGTAGGTTCATAATTGGCCGACAATTCACATTACCTGAAGATCCTAGAAAAAACTCAAGAACTCCATATCGATACTCGGCATCCCTTTACCGGCTTTAAGATGGCTTATACTAGAATCTATTGGCGCGACCTATACATAGCCGTGTCTAGTTTTGGCATACCTGCCAAACTCGTCATATTGTCCAGAGGGACAATGAAGAACGCCCGTTTAGATGGCTAGAACATAGAAAGCTAGAAGTGGATGTTGGCGCCCTAATAGTACTCGATTCTTTCCCGGAGAGGCGACAACGCAGAGCAAGACCACGCGTTAAATTGCGTAAATGGAAGAGGACCTCAGACGTCTTGAAGTGCACAGTTAGAAGCAAAGATCGCGCTAACTCGAGAGGTGTTTTGGTTAAGACTCTGCTCAATCCAATCATATAAAGCGACGTTCAATCAAGTTTGGGATGGCATTTATCTGCCTGATCAATAAGGGTATAATCTAATTTTTTTGTGCCAGAACACAGTAGCTACCATAGCACAAAATAACAGACCTAAAGAAGCATCTGCATCAAAATGTGCGGTGACAGGCTCACCATGTGCTTTACCCAACAGACAGGCCAAACTCTTCATGCCAGCTATTCCCTAAAGAAGAACTCCATCCGGACTATAAAACAAAGAAGTAGGCTTAGTAGATTATATGTATATTGGCACACGATCCAAAACCCTGACTACAAATTTTGAATCACACGCGCCTCCAGGTGTTCAGTCCAAATTTGACAATAAAGAACGCGTGCTAAACAAGTTTCATTTTAAAAATGAAAAACGATGAAAAAGTTCCAAATGCATTAAACTCGCCATAACCACTTGATTCAGTGTACTCCTCTTAGGACTATACAGATGAAGTCCCAATGAACATGCTCATAAAACAGAGAGCGCTGAGAACCTCCTCATGTCCTTGTCAAATTATATCATCAATTACATACTCGTACTCCCGAACAAGAAAATCATTGCAAGTCTCTGAAGACCTTCTCTCCAGCTGGGAATATTAATGTCCTTCCTCACTTTATTTGTGTGCTCTTAATTTATGACAAATTTTAAAGGACTCCAATTCCCAGGACTTCATTTAATTATTACGATCTTAAACTGGAATTTCATTTCGTCGACTGGCCGACTTTTATATGTATTACATTGTGACACCACTCCGCGTCATTGTCCTTTTTTTACCAAATTTTTTTTTGTTTTTTTTTATTTTTTACTTTCGGAGACGAAAATGTGCCTGAAATGAATCCAAGTTTGGAGTGTTCCAGGAGTCAGACAAATAGACAAACAGATAAACAGACAAACGGATATAAAACACTGTCAATGGGTATGAATAGGATGCTCTCCAGGAGTGTTGTAATGATGATCGTAAATCTGTTTTATGGACAAAGGAGGACATAAAAAAAAGTGAAGGCAAAGAGAAAACGAATCAAAGGTGATACATCGGCTCATGTATTTTCATATAGAGCAGATCCTGGAATCCGTATTGAAGAAAGACGTGCGGAATAATACTCATATGTGGCAGTAGAATTACTAAAGTGTGTCGAGAAACCAATGTGTTCCTTCGATGATGGGAGCCATGGAAATGGGGTATATTACCTATATGATGGAGATATATGGGGACAACATTAATACATCGATGAAAATTCTTAAGGTTACATGCAGGAATGAGGTATTACGACGGACGTCTTACGCTTGTAGGGAGTCAAGTTTTTAGTTTGTCCTTTTTGTGGTGATTCCTGCTGAAGAGAAGAATAGCGTCGACATTCTACAGGCCGAGTGGGTGGCAATGAAGAAATGAAAGCTTTGTGGTGTCTCACTTAATGGCTCATATATCTTTTGGTTAATTTACCAAAGAGAAGGGGTCTCATCTGGGGGAGGGTTGTGTATTTAGTAAGCTATTAACCAGGATTCGCATGTGCCAGTGTGTCTGCTTGGAGAATGGCGACTCTGTAGAATTGAGTTATAGTCTTCTGAAGGTCAGACAGCCACTTAGCTGTCCGAAGATGAGTTAAATGGTTTAAACTGACACTTTGGTTGGGTTTATTAATTTTGTGTTGGCAGGAAAAGAAATTAGTAAAAAAGGTCAAGAAGGCTTGCTTCGAGTCGACCAGTGCAAACTGGTGTCGATGAAAAGTCACCAAAAAGGAGAGAATATTACAGCTGATTTACTTAGTCTGAAATTTGTCCAGAACCATTCTCCTTATGTGAGGACTTCCGCGATTGCGCATACTTCTTACTAGATTACGCCTTCTTACACCCACTGACATTTGTAAAATTGATATAAGGTAAGGTTTGAAATGGAAATAAGAAGCATACAAGTTGAGCAAACGAGGATGAACAATCTACTATGCCGATTGTTATCGACTGCAAAAGCAGCACCTATTCGGATGCGGATTTTTGTTAGAGGCATTTTTGTCTTGAGCTTCCGGCATGTTAATGAGCGCCTCGTAAAAATCCGTATTAAGGCTAAATTTGCCGATATTAGCCTTACTCGTATATGCGCGCACCCCCTCACAGAGGAGAAAAATGACGACACCAAAGATAGCTGCTATGAGCTCTTGGACAAGGCGAATTTAATGCAAAGCTAGGAAGAGAGGGCATCTTCCGTAGTACTGTCCGACATCATAGCGTGCACGACATCAACTCCGATAATGGATTCAGAGTAATCGACTTTGCGTCGCGGCGAAACAGTGTCGTAGCTAGCACCTGGTTGCTGCAAATCGATTTTCACGAGAGGAGTAATTTTGATCAATCATCCGTCAACCAGCTTGACCACATTGGGATCGACGCAAGGCACTCCTACAGTATTATGAATATCCGAAGGTTCCGAGCTGTCAACATCCACTCGTACCATTACCTTGTTGTAGTCAAGGTACGGTTGCGAAAATCCTGAACATCGCAAAGGTATGCTAATGCTGTGTGAAAGTTTGACGTCGGTCGGCTGCAATCGCAACAGATCGCTAAATCCTTTCCCGATCGAGTCTCCCATAATCTTTTAAGAGCTCCTCTGCCGCCAGCATCAAGTGTCGAAGACCAGTGGCCTCTAATGTGCTAAATTCCACTCGACCACCACAAAAAAACCCCTAGTTTTACGACGAGTGCCGGCAAGCACATTCAGCTAAGCAAGATGCATACAAAGCGGCTTAGAGTTGCTCAGGAGCTCTACGAGCAGAAGAGGAGGGACGAACACTAGCTTCTCAGGAGGAAAAACAAGAAGCGAGCAAATTGAGATGTGGTACTCCAGGAATGAGATTTGGAAGTTTCAACATGAGGTAAAAAAAAAATGCCACAGACACAAATCCCGAACCAAAGCCTGTAGAGACGAACAAGGGAACAATAGTAGAGTCGCAGTCGATGCTGAGGATTTAGAAAGAGCATTTTTGTTGACTGTATAACGGCGATGGCGAACCAAATACAGGTGTCAGCAACGTGAACCTTTCAACCTTGATGATGTAGACCAATAATTCCGTCCACCCGAGCTGGATGAAATAAAGATAGCCATATTTATGCTTAAGTCCAACAAAGCTGCTAGAGCGGATGGCCTGATTGCTGAGCTCTTCAAAGCAGCAGGCGATGGCTTGGTGAGAAGCATACACCAACTCATCTGTAAAATGTGATCGGACGAAAATATGCACGATGAATGGAACCTCAACATTGCTTGCCCGATCCTCAAGAAAGGAGACTCTCTGAACTGCCCTAACTACAGAGTCTCCTTAACATCGCCTACAAGATCGCCTACAAGATCGCCTACAAGATCGCCTACAAGATCGCCTACAAGATCGCCTACAAGATCGCCTACAAGATCGCCTACAAGATCGCCTACCAGATCGCCTACGCTTGAAGCCATTCGTCAACAACCAGATGGATCCATATTAGTGTGGTGTTAGGCCAGGCAGATCTTAGAAAAGACCCATGAGCTCCAAGCTGATACCCACCACCTGTTCATCGATTTTAAGGCCGAGTGTGACAGCATTTTAAAGACGAGCTTTAGAGAGCAATGTTCAGTTTTGGTATCCCTTCCAAACTCGTCCGTTTGTGCAAGATGATGATGAAGAATGCACGTTGCTCCATCAAGGTCGGTAAAGAACTCACCGAGATCTTTGATGCCAAAAAAGGACAGATGTCACACGCTTTCTTTAACATCATTCTGGAAAGAGTGTTGCAAAATTCAGCCGCCTACTCAAGAGGCACAATCTTTCGAAGGTCCGTCTAATTACTCGCATACGCCGATGATATTGACATAATCGAAAGAGAGCAGAGTGATTTTAATGGGGCTTTCGTGAGTTTTTGGGATGTGCTTGGTATAATCTGTTTTACATCGAATACCTTCGAAAGAGAAAAACATTCAACAGCGAGCACGACAGCGGTTCAACGACAATTTGAAGGAAAAATCACACCATTTGGCCAAGAATAAAGTGCTCTTTCATCAAGATAATGTTACGGGTAGTCGTTATGGCGAAATTTTACGAATTGAGCTTCGAAGTGCTCCCTCATCTACAATATTCTCCTTATTTAGCCCTCAGTGATTATTTTCTGTTTCCCAACCTGATAAATTAGGTCGGCAGAAAGAGATTTAGCTCCAAATGATGAGATCAACGCTAAAAAAAAGCCTGCCTTGAGGACCTCGACAAACTTTTTTATTTGAAATGGATCAAGAAATTGAAATAAGAGATTTTGCCGGAAATAAGTTAGCGACTTATTGATCCACTCTCGCATAAATATATCTTTGGTACATTTTGAGATAATAGCACAGTTCATACAGGGTCTGAACTTAATCGAATGCTCCGAATCAAATGCCGTGATGTTTCTTCATCCTTATCCGTGAACTTCGAAATGCGTCATATGCATGTCGACCTGCCTTCCACTGCACGCACTAGTGCAACTGTCAACTGTCTAGAATCCTCTCTTATAATTTCATAGTATGCGACTTTCGTTTTACAGATCGGTAGTTGTTGCAATTTCTCGTGACGCCTTTGCCTTTATAGAGCAGAACAACCTCCATTGATTAGACATGCGGCCGCATCTTATCATCTTATTGGACCAAATTGCAAGTTGTTTTCAATTGTCGCTCATAGTTCTGTTTCGCTAACTTCAGCTTCCATGGAATCTGCAGTTTCCTCTTCGTACGCAAAGGACTGGTAATGCGTGTGTTAAGGCGTCAAAATACTCTTTTCATTTATTGCGCATTTCTTTATTCTCTACCAGCAGGTGTTCCTACTCAACCAAGATATTATATATCAGCAAATCCTTGCCTGTTTGATGCTGCTTCGACGTTTTGCTTCATCTTCTGCTCGTGAATTGTGAAGGTACTCTTCCGGATTCCATATACAATGCCTCTACTATTTTGCACGTGTTCTTATCTATCAATTCAATTGCCAAGAGGATGTCAGTTCCGCTCTGTAATAACATATTTTGTACCCTTTCGATTGCAAGTTCAAAAAGAGGACCCTGTTTCCGGCACTTCAAAAGATTTTACGTCGTCGTAATACGGCAGACGCTCTAGCTTGGAGTTCGCAGTTTATTTTTGAAAGGCATCATATTGATTGGTCCCGGAAATCGTCAAGCTCAGAGACGAATACTTCCCTTTGCCAAGGCATCACTCCTCCACTGTGAAGAAGAAGTGCCCGGTGGGATACACTTGGTGCTAGGCTAAAGCTGCGTGATCATTTATTTAGTCGGATGTTCAGTGATTGGGCTATTGGGCTCTGTTCTGACAGAAACAATTCAATTTCAGCAACTTAGTGACGTCAATTTTCTACATCTGTCATAGATCTGTCCTTGTACACTGAAGAATCTATTCAAAATGCTTCCAATTCCAAATGTGAAATTGCAAGATGTGTTAGAACTTAAATGAAGATTGCCAACAGTGTTTTCTGGTGAAAAACTTTAGGCCCCTTAAAATGTGTTTCTCGGAAATACGAGTACCTGCAATCTGCATGTCCTGGTCCCCTACTCAAATTACTTTAATCAGCACTCTACTTAAAACAATTGCCCAAACAATCAGTTTCAAATTAATTAATTCCAAACACCTACTTGCACTCTGCCTTTTCAATTATGATACCAGCACTCATACCTGCACTCAGTTCTGAACTCAAATCAACTCGAAAATTTACATTCAACTCTATTTACCAATCCAAGTTATATTCCCTTCAATAATTTGTAGTTAAGACTATGACAACAACAGTAACAACAACTCAAAGGAGACCATCTAATTCACTTTGTTCCATATTAATGTAGCAGATACTCGCACGAGTGCTCCCAGTTCTGCTGCCATATCTTTTTGTTGAACAACCAAGATGATATGAAAGACAACAAGTCTTTTGTGTACCTTGTAATCTCAAGGAATAGGAATCACAGCTAGTGGTATTAGTAGATACTCGTACTTCACAAACAGATAAGTTCATCGTCCATTCTATGCGAGAGTCCGTCAGGAGTGGCACACACCTTAACAACCCAATATCCAGAAGGATGTTTTGAGTTCTTGGCAAACAAGTGCGGATAAGTAAAAGCATGGTCTGTAGGCTTACGTGTGTTACTTCTTGTAAATGGAAGGCCTACTATGGAATAACCAAACTAACCCAAAAACCCAAGAAGTACCTTAATACCGTAATTTACCTTGTTTACACTTTTGACTTTCACAACAACTTGCGTAACAGAAGAGATAGAGAAACCAACTAACCGCACAAACATTCATCCAAAACTGTGGATGTGGCACACTGACTTGAGACTATTGCTACTGCTAAACATAGCGTGTATGTACATAAATATGATAGATGTACATAGATGATGACGGAGATGAAGAAATGAAGATGTACCTATGTACATATCTTACTCGTATTTCTGTTCGTGTATGTCGCTTGTTTATGCCAGGTTCGGGATGGTTACTTAATAAAGTTAAAAGCATCGCTTAACAGTTATGCGGCTTTTGTAGGATTATGTACCTGTACAACATTTATCTTCAAAATTGCCTTCGGTCCTGGATGCGAACTAAACGCATGTACATTTGAGTTTTGTTGGAGTGCTTGTGTGCGGACTAACGTTTGATGTATGCAATATGATTAAAGTCGATTGTTTGACATTTCACATCATTTTGTTGGATACTAAGGAGCATAATATGTATGTGGTAAAGGACCTGGTTTTATAAGCTGCATTCGAGAAAATGACATTGAAATGTTAATAGAGGAAATAATTGACCGTTCGACATTCCGACTTATCTACCAAGAATAAGGTTATTTTGTGATTGACCAAAGTCGGAACGGAATGCTTATACTCGTACTTGCACTTAGGACACCATATTTTGGATCACATTGTTAGTGGGGCTGAGAGTTTGCTGACGACTTTGTATCATTCACATATCGGCTTGAATCTTGCATTTAATTATCACGTCCACATCTAGGATATACATTCTTACATTCACGCATTTGCAACGCAACGCCCAACGCCCAACGCCCAACGCCCCACTGGGCGATGCTTTTCAGAAATAAAGTGCGAACTCCAAGCTGGAGCGTCTGCACAATGACGGGCAAAAGTTTTGAACTCAAAACCGTATTACGATGACGTAAAATCGAGACAATATGTTTTCAGGAAACCAAGTTTTGAAGTGTCGGAAACAGGGTCCTCTTCTTGAACTTGCAATCGAAAGGGTACAAAATATTGGGTCTACAAGTAAGTTTCCAGCGTTTGTCAGAAATGGCGCCACCAGTGGAACCCGGGCAGAAATGTCAGACCCCATGTGTTTTATTTGTTGGTCAACAGTCAAGTCTGTCAACAACTTTGCAGCGTTATATTTGAGCAGCTCTATCGGTGTCGTACATTTTATTGAACAAAATCATGGCAGGTTTCCAGCCAAATAAACGTCATTTGCGGGAAGCGCTGCTTTTATTCTTTAATATGAAGAAAAGTGCGGCTGAGGCCTATCGTTTGCTTTCGGAAACTTATGGGGCGGAATGTATTGGTGAATCGACTTGCCGCGAGTGGTTCAAACGGTTCAAAGATGGTGATTTTGGAGTTGAAGACAAAGATCGCCCCGGAAAGCCGAAAAGTTTTGAAGACGAGGAATTGGACGCTTTACTGGATGAGGATCCGTGTCAGATTCAAGAAGAACTTGCTGCATCATTGGGCGTCACGCAACAAGCCGTTTCCCTGCGCCTAAAAGCACTGGGATTCATTCAAAAGGTTGGAAACTGGGTGCCGTACGAATTGAAGCCAAGAGACGTCGAACGGCGATTTTGCATGTCCGTAATATTACTGCAGCGGTATAAAAATAAATCATTTTTGCATCGTATTGTCACTGGTGATGAGAAATGGATTTATTATGATAATCCTAAACGCAGAAAATCGTATACAAAGCCCGGCGAGCCCGCCCAATCGACGCCGAAACGAAATATTCACGTGAATAAGGTCATGCTCTGCATATGGCAGGATCAAAAGGGTGTCGTATACTACAAACTGCTTCCGAGTGGTGAAACCATCAAAGGACCATTATATCGAACCCAACTAAATCGTTTGAAGCGGGCATTAAAAGAAAAACGGTCAGAATATGAGACCGTCATTTTTCATCACGACAACTCTCGGCCACATGTTGCGGTTTCGGTGAAAAACTATTTGGAGAATAGTGGATGGGAAATTCTGCCTCACCCGCCTTACAGTTCAGACTTGGCACCATTTGACTACCACTTGTTTCGTTCGATGCAGAACGCTCTTACGGGAATACGCTTCAGCTCAGTAGAGGAAATCAAAAATTGGCTCGATACGTTCTTGGCGCTCGAAAGACGAGCAATTTTTTTGGTCCGGAATTCATAAATTGCCAGAAAGATGGGGGAAAGTTGTAGCTTCCGATGGACGATACTTTGAATAAAGCATTGTAACTATGTTTTCATAATAAAACTTCAAATTTTGGAAAAAAAACGCTGGAAACTTACTTGTAGACCCAATCTGTTATTACAGTGTTGAAAAGTATTATTCTAAAAGCTAGTTCTCACTATTGCCCCATATCTGGCAATACCATCGCTAGTTAACATATTCATCGCAATGTCAAGTTTCTGTTCGAATGTTTTGTAATAAAACGTGTTTCAAGCAAGAGGTTAGGTTTCTTTCTTTTCGCTTCTTCTCAAGTTCTCGTAAAAGAAAAAAACCGTGTTCCAAACATTGGCATCCCTTGCGGGAAACCTGATTCCTCGGTGTAAAATATTCGTGTTTCTTAGTAAAAAGGTTTTTATCAAAGAACAATGGCGCTGGCTAAGGAAGAATCTACTGCGAAGCAAATATGTAACTTCTCATCTAATTCACAAAAAGTCGCCAAGGCGAAGCAGACAAAAGAGTGTTTCGTGGGCAGAAGAAAACTTTTGGACGACTACTGGAGCAAATTCAATGATGCCCATGATTGCATCTCATCAACAGAGGTAACAGACGATAATACAAAGGATCTTTAGAGGTGTCTATCGGCTGAGCGTTTTGCCAAAATTGAATCTGCGTATTGCGAGACCTTAGGAGAACTCAATGATCTCATAGACGAGCTGTCCACGACTGCGCATAATACCATAGGTATGACTTATTCAACCCCAACCCGTCCTGTCATAAGAGAAGGCAACAACATTAAATCAACTTTGCCAAAACTTCAGCTGCCCAGCTTCGATGGATCGTTTAACGAGTGGCCGAACGTCAAAGACATGTTTACCAGCTGTGTAATCAATAATACATTGCTCTCCAATGTACAACGATTACATTATCTCAATTGTAGCTTTCATGGTTCACGGCCATCAAGCAAATGTCAATCGATGTCCAAGTTGCTTTTGTAAGCATATTCTAATGTTTTGTCCTGATTTCAGAAAACAAACCCCAGCACAGAGGCTGACATTCGTGATGAAAGCGAAGGTGGGTAAAAATTGTCTCAAAGCTAACCATACACAACAGCGCTGTCCATCGGATTTTACCTGCCACCACCACCAAAACCACCACCACAATTTTGCACGACAGCATCCAGGATCAAGAGCCTATCATAATCACAAACCACTTACGGACAACCAACACTTGTGACCCCCGTCACCCTCGTAATTCACTCTGTGAATCTGTCGATGAAAATTCACTTGCAAAGCTAGAACCGGTTCTGCTGGCTACAGCTCAAATTAGAGTAGGATCTGCTACTGGACATTATTTAAAACTTCGAGCTCTTTTGGAGAGCGGTTCCCAAGCTTCATTTATTAGTGAGCATGCGGTTCAACAACTTCATCTTCGACGAACACGGCTTCTTGTACTGGTGACTGGGGTAGGGGGATCGAGCGTAGGTAAATCAACAGGTCTGGTCGATATCTCTGTGAACTCTCTCAGAGACCCTGATTTCAACACTAACTGCAAAGCATTAATTTTACCACGCTTGGGTCAACTCTTGCTCACTATGCGAATTGACACCAAACCATTTTCTGAATTGTTGGATCTTGATTTGGCTGATCCAAAATTTCATGAGCCCGGCTCTATCAACGTAATTCAGGGAGCTGATCTTTATGGCTCTCTTCTACATGGGGAAATTATGCAATCATCTGCTGGTGCTCCTATAGCACAACGTACCCATTTAGGATGGGTCATCTACGGCCGCTTACCCGAATTATTAACTCAAGAGTTGCCTTCAAGTCTTTGTGCATTTTCTCAAACTGAACTCGCTGACTTAATTCGATGTATGTGGAAATTCAGTGAGCACGAGGACTTGAAAACTGTTTCCAAAATGACTCAAGATGAACTCTACTGCGAAGAATTCTTCAAAAAAACAATACAACGGACCAGATCTCGACGATACATCGTCAAATACAAGTTTAAGGATTCCATCGAGGTAACAAGACTGGCAAATTCAAGAGGAGACGTCTTTAAACTTTCCCATCACCAATTACATCGCCTAGATTACAACCCAACAATGAAGACAATGTACCAAGAATTAAAAAATGCTATAGGCAAATACTTGTGCAGCGAGATCATGCCGATATGCAGCGAATCTTATGGACGGATAACGAGGGTAGTCCAGCTATTTTCAGGCTACTTACGGTCACCTATGGTTTAAACTGCTCGCTGTATCTTACAATAAAGGTGCTTCACACCCTGGCCAATGATAAAGAAGCTGAATTTCCTCAAACTTATAAAGTACACCGGGAATCATTCTACATGGATGACTGCCTCCATGGCACTGATTCAGTTGAGACTGCTCAATAACTACAGATAGAACTACAGAAGTCACTACGAAAATGAAACTCAAATTCGACCGAGTTTCTAAAAGGAATAAGCACTTACGACAATTTGAGCGACCTTTGCTGTGATCTGATTTTGGACCATGAAACCAAGGCACTTGGGATCTACTGGTATTGTAAAAGTGATTGCCTAGGCTACAAGGTGAACGTCACAATAGCCTCGTCAGTAATTACAAAACGTCAACAACTTTCCGAGGTCGCCAGAATTTATGATCCAACTTGCCTGCTGGCTCCAGTCCTGATAACAGGAAAAATAATCTATCAGCAATTGTGGCTTTGTGGTATTTCCTGGGATGATCCACTTCCGGAACCTCATCAGCAGAACTGGGTTCGATTTCGAGAAGAGCTCCCATGGTTAGATGACATCAAAGTTCGATAGTGGCTATCCTGAAGTTTTGTTGACTTGTGTTTCAATCGCCATCATGCGTTGGAATAACAAGCAGCGTGCGTTTGCCTTACAGGCCGACGAGGGTGTTCCCAGAAGTACCAGACCTGACGTATAGATGGCGGTTGTTGTTTAAAAAGAATGACTATTGTAGAAGGTACCAATCTTATAAAGATCAAATTTGAAGTTTGACGACGCTATGTGGTAGCAGCCATCAATATTGATCGCTCTCAATGAATTTTTAAATATGAAAAAAATTGGTCATCGTTATGAGATACAATATTTTCATTTGAAAGACCTCAATCCAACCAACATCAAAAAAAAACGGAACTGGATTCTACTTTTGGGGAGTCTGCTCCGTTGCTTACAACAATAAAATATTGGGTGGCATCGCAGTGGTCGACCAAATGAGATGAGTTCGCCAGAAATGTTGAAAAAAATTCACAAAATGATATTGGATGACCGTCGATTGAAAGTGCGTGAACTAGCAGATGTGGTAGACATTTCAAAAAAACGCTGTACATCACATGTTGACTGAAAAATTGGACATGCGAAAGCTGTGCGCAAGATGGGTGCCGCTATTACTCAGAATGGAACAATAAAAGCGTCTCGAGGATGTTTCAATCGAGTGTTTGACGAAGTTTCACAGCAATGAAGCCGAGTTTTGGCGTCAATTCATAACCATGGATGAAATATGGGTCCATCACTTCACACCCGAGACGAGGGCCCCATTTATTGGCTTAACACAATCTTAATCTAAATTAAAAACTAACAGAAAATAAGAGCTAAGAACCAAGGGAGTGATGGAGGAGATCTTGTTTAAGACGAGGAATGCTCAGGTGGAAATAAAAAAGGGTGAGGTTTGAGTTGACCTTTCGGAGCATTCGGGAGATTGGTTCGTTGGAGCCATAGGGGGTGCGGTGGACCGGTAGATAGAAGAGACGAGGACAACGTAGATTGCGGGGGTTGGTATTGAAGGAAATGGAGTTCAAAATGGATGCACAGTCGATGGAACCTGAGAGAAGTCGATGAATGAAAAGAATGTCAGCAGTATTCCTACGTTCTTCTAATGAATTGATATTGAGAAGTAAGGAGGTAAGATTAAATGGTCGTTCCACGGCAGACCACGGAGAGCAAATCGAAGGAATCGACGTTGAAAACCCTTGATTCGGGAAACATGAACACCCGATGAAAGGGGGACCAAGATTAACTGGCATACTCAATCAGGGGGCGAACAAAGGTAACATAGAGAGAGCTGGTTACATACAGGTTGGAAAATTCCTTGGACCACCGTTTAATAAAGCCAAGTGCTGAGTTGGCTTTGAGGATCATCTTATCGATATGCGAATGGAAATTAAGCTCACTGTCGAATAATATGCCAAGGTCTTGAAAAGACTGAACCAGGGGAATTGGTTGACCATAGAGAAAATAAAGACGGGTTGCATTTACGTGAGAAGGTTATAGATTGACATTTGGCTACATTAAGTTCCAGGCAGTTTTTGAGGTACCAGATTGAAAACCGATCAAGGTCTTCTTGAAGAAGGGCAGAGTCCTGAGGAGAGGAAATAGATTTGTGTCGTCAGCGTAAAGGGAGAGGGAGGAGTGTTTAATGACACTCTCAACATCGTTGATAGTTTGATAGTAAGAATGAAGAGAAGAGAAGAGGGCCAAGACGACTGCCTTGTGGAACTCCAGATGAGGCCAGAAATAGAACAGAAAAGATGCCGGGAGCAGACAATTTGAAGAGGATCAATTGCTGAGATATCTCATCAAACGCTTTAGTAAAATCATTTGCGGTAACATCTGCCATTTTCTTTGCCATTTTCTAAGGCTGCGAGAGAAAAAGACACGAATTCAACTAAGTTTCTGGTAGTTGATCTACGTTTAAGAAAACCATGTTGTCAGGGCGAAATAAAAGGCTTGCATTTGGAGCTTAAGGATTCTTATAAAATGCTTTCAAAGAATTGGGTATATGAGAGAGTTTAGCAATGGGAAGATAATTGGTAACTTCATGTTTAGATCCCTTTTTGTATATCGGAATTATAAAATTCTCCCTGTGTAAGGGATAGACGAAAAAGGTAGGAAAGGGGTAGAGACAAGTTGGAAGAGCATTTTTTTAAGAAACACGGCGGACTCACCGCTGGGGCCAGGTACAAATCCATCTTTAAGATTTAGTAATTTTTCTTCAATAACTGCAGGATCGAGATTTTGAGTGAGAAAGGGACCAACGGAGAAATTTGGTAGATCATTGAAGTAAGAGGGATCTGGTACGAAGGAGTTGTTGGTAAATGATCGTTTGAAAAAAGTTGGCGAAGGTAGGAAGATCACTTGAAGATTTGGTTTCGAAAGCGAGGGAGGAAGGATAACCATAAGTCTTACTTTTGCAATTGACAAATTGAAAAAAGGACTTGGGGTCATTTATGAGATTGGTCAAAACAATGGACTCAAAGGGGAGAATCGGCTCCAAAGAAGGCTAAGACAGTTCCATCTGCCGGCAAGGTTACGGCGTCAGTTTTTTGTGATGCGCGTGCGATAATTTTCATTGATTATCTTCAGAAAGAAAAAGCAATCAACGGCGTGTACTATGCGAACTTATTGCAGCGTTTAAAATATGAAATCAAGAAAAATCTACCGCATTTGGCGAAGAAAGAAAGAAAGTTTTGTTTCATCAAGACTTAATGATTTAAGGTACGAATTACTTCCTCGTGTACCCTATTCACCGGATTTAGCCCCATCGGATTATTTTTTATTTCTAAATTTGAGAAAATCGGTCGGTGGTATAGGATTTGCCAACAGTAAAGAGGTGGAGTCTGCGGTTGATGGCTATTTTAAGGAGCTCGACGATTCTGACTATAAACATGGTATCTCGCTAGGAAAACTATGTATTGAACTAAAAGGAGACTAAGTACGTAGAGAAATAAACACATTTTCCCCCCAAAATTTTTTGTGTTGCCTTTGTTAGGTCGGGTACTTCTGGTACTACCCTCATACTTTTCCAACGGCCGTTTGGTGGTTTCAACCCAATATTGCGCCATTGGGTCTTGTCGCGGACCGGAAATCAATTCTTTTATGGGTCACAACGTTCAACGAAACTGATTCTTGGCAGAAAAGGAGAACTAGAGACGCACGTCCCACCATAACACCTGAGAATATCGAAAAAGTAAAGGTTGCAGTTTTGCGATCCCTGCGGCTTTCGACTCGCAAACTCTGCTCTTGATGATATTGACACAAAGGAAATATGGTTCCAACAGAACGCTGCAACGGTCAATTACTCAAGGGCATCGATGACTGTATTGCGAGAGCACCTCATGTAACTGAGGGGCGATTTAGAGTTGCCGGCGCCTTCACCCGATTCGACCCGTTTTGTGACTTCTTTTTGTAGGGCTGCTTAAAATGCCGTGTCTATACCAACCCCCCATAGACTCTGGACGAGCCGAAGAGAAACATTGAGAAAGAAAATAAAACCCCAAAATATTGTGTGCTGGAAGCGAAGACAATGCCACGAACAGATACAACTCCTAGAAGCCATAAAAATCATCAGATAAGTAGTGAAATAATCTACTCGTCCTTACAAGCATCTACTTCGGGGTCTCAAAAAGTTATAAAGTACCAAATTTTATAATCCAAATGACTGCCATTAAATTCCTGTTCAAATTCAGAGTCATCTTTAAACGTCAACTATTTAAAAATCGTTACACTAAATCACTTCAAGTCTAGCACGTTACAATCTACAAAGCGGAAGTAGTTTCCATCCCCCATAGGAAAAGAAAAAAAGGAGAAGGAAAAAAAAAAACAGTTAACCACCCCCACGTACACGCTCGTGTACTACCCACATAAAAGTCTAACCCTCACATGACTAAACAAACTGAAGAAGAAAAGCGGAAGTTCGAATAGCAAATCGATCGGCAATTTCTCAAAAAAATTTCCATTTGATTCTCATAGTTTTGGCTACCCCATTCCCACCCCATTCACATGAAAATCAGTCATTTTCAGCAGGAGATCTGCATCCTCTCCAAATAAAAATCTTCGAAAGGGAATGTGTGGATAGCATACATACTCGTATATGTTACGAGTACATGTGACTCAGCCGGAGTAAATGCGTTGCCGCTACCTATTCGTTTATGTGCACGTATTCGTACGTTTAGAGTCGGTCGCCTGATGCGCACCATTTATTCCAACGCTGCAGGACGAGAATCGGTTTCGTTGAATTTTCCATAGAACTCCATTTGCTCCATCGTTACCCTTAAGGGTTTGGGAAATCCAAGAAAACCACCTACCAGCCATTCATGGCGATCCAATCGCGCACTCTTTAGTCGCACTCGTTCATACTTTCAACCTTCAGTAAGATGTGAATTCTACCCTCTTTCTCTCTACCCTATCCCTAAGCACATTGTGTGTAATGCAACTCTCCGAAGTGAAACAATTCTTCGTGAAAGTCTTTCGAAAAAATTCTCACGTTGCAGCAATTTAGAAGTTTCCTTGCCATGGTTCGTTCCCCCTTCCAAGTACGAGTACTATCCGCCAAGAAAAACACGAAGAAAATGTACAAAAGCGGTATCTGTACGAGTATCTCTATCTGTACTGCATCCTTTCGACGTCCTTGGCATGTATTGTGTGTTAACTGCCGCGAACAATGGCTGTGATATCCCATTTTGAATTTCTCGACACAAATATGGGAAAACACGGGATAAACATTTCGCGTAACATTTTCCCGAGCGTGGAAAACGGTGATTTCCACCCCACAATGTTGGGCGCAAGGATATGACGTGAGCAAGGGAGCGACTGAATGAAATTATTACTAATTTTCGATTGTTGTTGACTTTGATGGTTATTATGTTCATCATCGTCATCGGCGAATATCCCGCCTGAAGATAGGATATCTCAACGGTTTTTGGGGGAGGGGGGGGGGGTGGAAGTACACGAATGGTAGTGAAGAAGTGCAGCGATTCAAATAATGACAACGCGATTCGAGTTGCATTCGAATGAGGCTGATAGCGTAAATGGCTGCTTAAATGGAACTGCTGCATCATCGCTATATCCGGATAGAAGTAGCAGTTCCGGATGGTGTGATTTCATCCCCTAATGCAGTTGGTTTTTTTGTGTTGGATAGATTTGCGGAACTATTTTACAATTGAGGGTGAATTGACGAGGATTTTTGACACTGCCGTTCGTCGGTTTGTTTGTTAAGCAAATCAAATTAATTAAAAAGCGCGTGGCTTAATTTGTTTTACTTGCGGACGTGGTGTTTCAATTTGAATTAAATGATGCGATCACATCATAACCACATAACATTTCCATCTAAAAGCGAAGAAGAAATCTACTTATCTACTTCGCGTACGTATTGGGCTAAGTTGTTAGTACAAAGTCCGTTCTAAAGTAAACAGAAATCTTCATTGGTGTACTGTAAAAATTTTATGACATTCGGACGAATAGAAGCAGAGTTATTGACAGTATGTCACTTTGGGAAGAAACGTGGTGTTTCCGATATGATCCAGATACAAAGTGCCGAGTGGAAGGCGCCAGATGAAGCAAAACACAAAAAATCTCGTTTGATGAAGTCAAAAGTTAAGATTTTAAGGACATTGTCTACAAAGAGCTCGTTACACTGGATCAATCAGTTAATTCACAATTCTATCTTGGTGTTTTGAACCGTTTGGTGCAGCGTATTTGGTCAAAATATCGCATAGAAGTAAGTTGGCTTTTATTGTACGATATTGCGGTATCTCATCGATCGACAATTGAGACCGATTTTTCGGCCAAAAATCGCATTTTAGTAGTCAACCACTCCACGTATACGCCTGATTTGACACTGTGCGACTTTCACCTTTTCGGAAAATGTATTTGCCGATGGAAGAAAAGCGTTTTGTTGACGTATGAGTAGTAGCTATCCAAAAGGCTTGTGAAGACATCCTGATGGACATCCTGGCCGACGATCTAAAACACCCATTCGACATGCTTTTAGACCGCGTAAATCACTGTATTGAGTCGGAAGGGGACTATTTATAAAAGTCATTTTTACTTTGGAATGCACCCATGTCAATATGCCACTTACTTAATTTCTGTGCACTTATGGCGTTTAGCGCAATAACAATTCCTGCGCGACAACTTATATGATTTTCAGCTCTCTTAATCGCATCTTGAGGGTCGTCGATTCATTGTCAATTGTTCTGCAGCTCTATCTGCTATTCTTCATGTCCAGCGGAATCCATTGCATAGCGAACGTAGCATCTGGTTTGTCTTTGAATTTAGAGTATGACAGATTCGATGCAGACTCCTTCGTCGCTTTGTGATGCTTAACATGAGGCTTGGCCAGACAGTATGATCTGAGGACATCTACTTACAAAGGTACGTTGCTACTTTACAAAACTTTCGTGGAGATCTTTGTTTATTTCAAAATGCGTTATTTTCTTAAAGGACATGATGCAGCTTCAGTCGAGACCTCCGGTATGCATTATATAACCCGGAAGTTCCCGCAATCTCTATATAGCATTCCGTTTTAATATCAGTATCTCGTCTACATATTTCGGAAGTCAGATGCCGTCGGTTAATCACAGATAAGTTTGACGTTCGCTACCTCTCAGACAAAACTCGGCGGATCTTATGAGAAATCCAGTGTTCCAGCAACGATTATGCAGAAATCAACGATTGGAGATAAATCGGGCGCATTTGTAAATAGTTGACGTTGTTATGTTCTATCACGATTAGATGTTTCTGTTAAGTGTTAGGTTGACGCAGCACGAAATTGATCAGAGGAATTGTTCTCACAATCTTCATCGAAGTGTTTATGTACCTGCTTAGCACCATATGCTATCTAAGAAGTTTCTCTGGACCGAACTGGCCAACGATTTCAGTTGATATGCCAGAGGAGAGTAAGACGGCGTTCCAGATTAGCGGAGAGAAATCTCCGACGTCCATTATATTCCACCTAACAGCAAGATGGGCCGGACAGCAATTGTTTTCGGCAAAAGCAGCGCCTATGTAGATTGTTAGATTGGCAGACTTAAATAAGAAGTCTTGACTTAACGAGCATGTCGTAACAATGTATTAAGGCTGAATTTGCCAACAGTAGACTTATACGCTCGCACGCCCCCACAGAGGAGAAAGATGACGACACTAAAGATGGCTTCTGCGAGCTTTTGGACAAGACCTACGAGCATTGCCTTAGCTATGACATTAAAATTATCCTCGGCGACTTTAATACAAAACTAAGAAGAGAGGGCATCTTTCGTAGTACTGTCGTAAACCATAGCCTGCATGACACCATCTCCGATAATAAATGCAGGCCAATCAACTTTGCAGCGGGGTAACACATTATTGTAGCTAGCATGCAGTTCCCGCATCTTGATATTCATAAGGGGACTTGGAGAATTGTTGATCAATCAGCCGTCAACCAGATTGACGACATTGCGATCGACGCAAGGCACTCCGCCAGTATTATGGATGTCCGAACATTCCGAGGGGCCAACTTGTTGCATTCAAGGTACGGTTGCGGATATCCCGTCGGCGACGTCGGACGGCTACAATCGCAAGGGATTGCAAAATACTCCAATCGAGTATCTCGTAAGAGGTCCTATGCCGACAGCATCAAGTATCGAAGACGGAGGCCTCTAATATGCTGGGTTTCACTCGGCCACTACAACGAAAGTCCTGGTTTGACGACGAGTACCGCCAAGCACATGCAGGATGGGTACAAAGCGGCGCTGCATAGAAGGACTAAAGCTGCTCACGAGCTCTACGAGCAGAGAGTAGAGATGAAAACCGGCTTGTCAGGAGGAAAAAGAAGGAGCATGAGAAGCGCGCAGTTGAGGAAATTGAGAGATGCTGCTCCAAGAATGAGTTTCGAAAGTTCTACAAGAAAGTAAAAATACCATACCATGGACACACATCAAACCTATGGAGACACACAAAGTAAAATTGCAGTCGATATTGAAGATTTAGAAGGAGCACTTTTGTAGACTGTATAACGACGATGACGACCCAAATACCGGTGTCAGCAAATTGAACCTTTCAACCTGAACGATATATGTAGACTAATAATTCGGTGCACCTGAACTGGATGAAGTGAGGATAGCCACATTTAAGCTTAAGTCCAAAAAAGCTACTGGAGCGGACTGCCTGACTGCCGAGCTCTTCAAAGCGTTTGGCGATGAATTGGTGAGGACCACGCACCAACTAATCTTTAAAATATGGTCGGACGAAAGTATGCAAAATGGATGGAACCTCTGAATTGTTTGTCCGATTATCAAAAAAATAGACCTTCTGAACTGCGCCAACTACAGAGGCATCAGTCCTCTTAATATCGCTGACAAGATCTCACCGTCGTATTGTGTTAACGTCTGAAGGCGTTCGTCGACAACCTGATTGGTCCATATCACTGTGGTTTCAGGTCAAGAAAGTCAACCATCGTCCAAATATTCATATTATGACAGATCTTAGAATAGACCCATGAGCTCCAAATCGAAACATGACAATATCTATACAGACGAGTTATACAGAGCAATGTCTAGGATTGGCATCCGTCCCAAACTCGACCGTTTGTGCAGGAGGACGATGGGGAATGCACGCTGCTCCATCAAGGTTGATAAACAACTTACCGAGACCCTTGATGTCGAAAAAAGATTTAGATAAGGCGATCCACCGCATGCGGCGGTGATATTGACATAATCGGAAGAAAGTAGCGTAATTTCAGTGGCGCTTTAGTAAGTATTGAGGCGTAAGCAGCGAATTTGGTTTTAACGATGAGTGAGGCCAGACCAAGTATTGTCAACAAGAAAGGCCGCCAAATACCGACGTCTGGGACAGAACGTCACTCTCGACAAGTATGACTTTGAGGTAGTTAAGAACTTTGTCTACCTAGGCTCCGCTATCAATTCAGACAACGACACCAACGATGAGATCAAACGCAGGATAAGTCTTGCAACTCGCTGCATCGTTGGGCTAAGAAGGGAATTGATTAGCCCTCTCTCGAACAACAAATGTAACCCTCTATAAGACCTTAATACCTTAAAAATGGCAGTGTTGCTCCATGGCGCAGAGGCATGGACTTTATCGAAATGGGATGAGGGTCCTTTTCGGTCTCGTCTGCATAGTGATAGGAGGAGATACAACGACAAACTGTACCGACTGTACAGCGACATCGACTAAGCCAGAAGAGTGGATATCCAACGACTGAGGTGGCTGGGTTATGTAGAGCGGATTGACACCAATTGACAATTGACTCCAGTTCCGAAAAGTCTTAGAATCTGCTCTCGAGCGACAGCGCAGTAGAGGAAGATCGTAACTCAGGTGGCGCATAAAAGTGGAAGTGGGGGACCTCAGTCAACTTAGCATTCAATTTTTTTTTTTTTTTTTTTATAATGAGCGCGCGTTCAAGTGGTTTGTGTACCCTTGAAATGTTTGTACAGAGCGCGGGCGAAGGAAATTCAGGGAGGAAAGATAAGTCAGGTACCGATGTACATTAGTTTTAAATATTTTCAAGTTGTAACGACCATGAAATACAGGGTAGGGCATTCCATAAGCGAGTTGTACGGCTTAGAAAAGAATCATGATATTTTAGAGTACGTCCGAAAATGGGCTTGAGGGTTTACTGATGAGCATTCATAGCAGGACGGGTGTTCAGTTGAAAGTTTGAATGGGCAGAATGTTACTTGCGATTTCAGTGGAGCACTGGTGGTGGAAATAGCGATAAAACAAAGTGAGACAGGAGACATTACGTTGGTGTTCGAGGGTGTCAATTGGACGCATCTAGGCAAAGATCCAGCTGGTTGGAGACGCTTGTTTGTTCAGGTCAAGGAGGTCCACCATGGACTGTAGCGTCACCTTCAGTAAGTAAGTAACGACATAATGTACATCTTGTACCACACCCTGTCTCTAATTGTTGGAATCAATCATCAAATAATCACTTTCGTTATGAGTCAAAGAGCGTTGACTCTACGATCGATCCGGTGATTTTTATTTTTTTTTTAAATTAGCGCGCGCTCAAGGGGTTATTAGGAACCTTAAAATGGTTGCACACAGCCAGGGCGAAGGTGATGGGATATGATGCCCCATAGTTGAACAATCCGTTGTCCGTTTGTATTCGAGGTGTGCTTTTCTTATTTTTCAGATTTTTTTAACGCAGTGATTCACTGACAGCTAGTATTTATCGTATTTTGCGGTGCAGAATGATTGCCATACGTCCTTACTAGTGCGAATTAAATTTGGGCTTCAACCAATAAACCTCTCGAATTAACGTGATTTTTTCCAAAACGCTCCCAGTTGTACACTTCAAGGTGTTTGAAGCGACTTTTTAGTAGCTAAGAGCTTAAAACCTCACTCCTCCAACGGGGATAGACAAGAGAAACAGATCGTTGTGAGTGAAACCCATTAAAACTGATCCAGCTCCCGCAACACGCATCCTTTGCTAACATCTCGGGTAGGGTCAAGAGAAGGAAGCAGTTTCTCTGTCGGAGGATTTATATGGGCACGATGCTTAAATGAGACTGGTGCTGCGCCCACATTGAACGGAAATCCAACGGAGTTTTGAAATCCATTGACAAAACAAAATCCTGCTATGGCTTTACCAACTCATTATATTCTAATGAAGCCGGCAAAGATTGTAATTCTGATGAACGGAAGGCAATTGATGTGGTTAAGTCCGGTCGGGGAAATAACCCAGGTGGTGGCTTTCACCACGCGAAAGATCCGACTGAAATCACCTATCACCTCTCTGACTCCTCGAATAGGCAATCTGAATGACAATGAGTTTGAACACTGCGTTGATCGGATGTGGGATCTAGCCGAAGCAAGGAATGTTGGCATTCAAGTAGAGGCCTGCATCCGTTTTGATTTTTGGTGATATGCTCCCCGAACCAAACTCTTGGATGGCTAAGCAAGTCTATGCCGAAAAATAACAGACGAATGACACAAATTTGTCTTTTTGCCAGTTTATTGTCTCTTATACAACCCCCAATACCAAAGGCAGTAGCCCAACTTATCGAATACTGTGATTGCAGAACGATCCAACTTATCATATGGCAAGAGTACGATCCTAATGCTCAGTATACTTCTTTGGTAGTAACAAATGCAATTTAAAAAAACTCTTAATCATCTACTGGACCTCATACTGTCTAATCGGATGCGAGGCCTCGACCTTGTTGATGAGGAGGTTTCCGAATAAAACTAACGAGAAGCTCGGCAAGTCCGTCAATGCTCCGCCTGAACTCAGAACAAAACAAAAGTTAAGGGAAGCTGAAAGATACCCCCACTGAATGTTTCGAACTGACGTGTAAAGTCAGAATATCCTCGTGTAAAACGCGTGTTCCATGAGGGAACACAGAATTGCAACGGCTTGCACTTTTACAAATCGAAGTAAAAATTACAAAAGAAGGTGATTTGGATTTCGAAGAGCGCTTCCATAAAGACTTTTACAGTCGAAAGTATCGGTTAAATTAACAAACTGGCCACAAAAATTTGATGGCTACTACATTGATTCGAAAGCACAGATTCTCTGTCCCATACTTGAGACTCACCTCCCAGGTAATCTGATAAGAAACGTCTTTTAACCAGCTTCTATCACTGATCCTGCAAATGAACTTTATCACATAACATGCCGTATGTATCTGCCATAGGTCTGGTGACATATGAGGCAATTATATGTTTCAGGCAATTGCCTGACGCCTGTGGAATGTAAAGCATAGATCAGATAACTCTGAGTAGAGTCATATGTATACCCAAAACCTGTCGAACAGTGAGACATGACTACAGATCAATAAATCTGAATTTCTCTGTAGAGAATATTTGAGCTCTTTGGCGGAAAAGTACATTGCGAATGCAACCTCTGTCGAAGATTCAAGATGCGTATCAGTGAGGAAAATCCTATGACACTGCGCCTCAAAATTTGCTGAGTTTGCCGTATCGACAAAATCTAAGGCGCTGTCGCTTTCAACAAGATATGGCTTTGAATTATAGAAATATGAGAGGAGCGATTGAACCCTATTTGTCGGTTGTCTGGTAGAACAAGCTTTCCCGAAAATATGTATGTCACTGCTGCTCTTACCAGACTCGAAAAAAACGGTCTACCTTCCCTGGCTGGACCTGCCCAAGACCTGCTCAAGGCGTGTGCTGCAAGTAAATGATTTTAGATACAAACTCGCAGGCTTTCGAAAATTTTATGCGCCAATTGTCTGTTGACTCTGGTCTTATGGACATGCCATCTGATGCAGACTTCAGAACTCCTGTTGTTGGGAAAGAACAAACTCAATTTTCTCTGTGGCCAGGTGGTCAGAATCTGTGTCGGGAAAGTAACGTAGTCGAGCCTTCAAAGATGAGCCTAAGATATATCTAGGATGCGGCACTGGTGTCTCTTTAATGAATACTAACGTTAGATTTTACTCGTCGTTAGGAAAACTTGGCTTAGTTTTTTTAAGTGGAGATATACGCAACCCTGATAACAATACTATTCTCTTTGGAATGAAATCCTTTATTCGTCATTGGAATACTAAATCAAAAGAAAAGGCTTGGCATGACTCGAGCTGTAAAGAGGCTGTTATGGTTTGGGAACAATTTTTTCGGTCTTACAAATCCGAACCTACTGAGGAAAATTGAAAAAAAGTTCAAACGAGCCAGAAATGACTGCAACGTCTTTCTCAAGCGTGTGAAATTTGAATATGACCAAAAATTGAAGCAAAAAATGCTACAATGTCCCAGATGTAATAAAAAAATTCTGCTTCAGCTCAACACATCCAAATTGTGTTATGTCTCTACCTACACTTGAGTGCGTCGGATCCTTAATGGGACGAATCCATTTTCGCACTCATGTAGTTGCAACAGCATAGTACTATCCAGTTAGCCGATCTAGTGCGCGGATCTCTTTTGCTCTCACAAAAATTAAGTTTTTTTAAAAAAAAAAGAGAACTTTACAATAACAAATATTCGAAAATGATCATTGAAAAGATGTAAAATCACGTACACACACATGCATTTTCAATCTTTTACTCTCTCTGCGCATCTGCCGTCGACTAACTGCTTTGAATAGCACTATACTTGAAGATCTTAATATGTATACACAAGTCCGCTGATCCAAATGGTATATCTCTGTTTCTTTTGAAGAGGTGTTCTTCAGATGAAAACAGCATTTGTCCACCCCGTTCCTAAAAATGCGAAACTCTTCGCTCTCTTCCTACAGACCCATTGGACTTCGTCCGTTCTTTCCAAGGATATGGAAACGCTGATAAACCGTCAGCTCATCAAATAGCTAGAGACCGGCAGTACGAGGTCCACTGGTGATTTGATGGCATGCCTCATCGAAAAAGTGGAACCAAAGCATACATTAATCTGGCGAAAGCAAGTTAGTTGCGCTTCATATTTCTAATGCATCTGACAGAGTTTGGCATCAGGCTCTTTTGTCGAAAATGGGTGCATTTGGAATCGATGACTCTTTTCTTCAATGGATTACAAATTACCTTTCGGAACGTTCAATCTAAGTTATCTTCGATGGTTTCAAGTCTGATATTCACAAAATAAATGCTGGTGTGCCCCAGGGCTCCGTTCTGTCTCCGACACTCATTTTAATTTTCATTAGTGATCTCTTGTCTGCTACTTCTAATCCAATATATTCCCTTGCTAACGACAGTACTCTATGCTTTTCATATTTGTTACCTGCCCTTGGTCTTCGGCCCAAGATTGTTAGCCCACCAACAGACAGACATGTCTAGATTTCCTCAAGCGATGCAGGAAATATTTCAACTCCTGATCTGGACTCAATATTCAGGGTGGTCAAAATACAAGTTTCTTTTAAATATAAAACAAATTAATTATTTTCGATATATTGTAACTTTTTTAGAAAGAGCGAATTACCCCATCAGTTATAGAATACGACTTCGTTCACGTTGCTCTCTCTGTTGGCTCGCAAAACTTTGTTGACCATTTCTGGCTCGATCACACTAGTGGCTCGGACGATATCCGCTTTAAGGGCTTGCAAATCCTTTCTGGATTATCCGCATAACACTGATCTTTGAGGACAGAACGTCTCTTGTTTTTTAACGTAAACCACCTGTCTGTAGAGACCTTATGCTTACGGGATGCCGATACATCCATACGGAGCAAGGATACGCCTTGTCATCGCTCTCCGTCAATCATTTGATACTAATTCGGAACTGTGTTGGAGGCACAAGATCCACCCTTGGTATGAGTCGAGGTCGACCTAAAACCTCTTACTGTTCTTAGGGTCACAGCACCCAGTACTTTTTTGCAACTCTACAATGGGTTAGACCCGTTCCCGCAATTTGGGTTTAAACCACAGCCACCATGACGCTCCCACAAGGGGCCTACCTCAACAAGTCAGGCCCGGACCGAAATCCGGGGAGCTCCTGACTCCCATGGTGTCGTGATTTAAGTCCTAGTATGGACTACCGGTGGTCCAGCCGCCAACAAGACCTATGACTGGCAACTTGCTACTGGTCAAATCGTAGCAACCATTCAGAGGCGTTATCTGGCCCCGCTTTTTATTAGACAACGTCATTAATGGTCGAAGCCTTGATAATTGGGCGGGGGCCCATCTTTGAGGACATCCCGAAAAGGCTACTTGTTATCGCCATGGCGGCTGATAACACTCTCAAAAGATCGATTGTTTAGTGGGTTGTGTGGCAGGACGCGCCACCGTGTTGAAACCAAAGACCGTCCAAGTCCAAGTATTCAACGTCAGCCCAGAAAAAGTTGGTAATCATGGCTCTGTAGCGCTTACCGTTTACCGAAATGGCGTTTTCTGCAACAATCCGCACGAAACTGTCACTCTCTGCGGATGCATTGGGTTCTCAATAATCACATGCCGCAAGATGAAAAAATGATTTTCCAGCCAAATTCGAGGTTCAATTCAAGCTGCTGTGAGGTCCAAACTGAGAAGTGATAACGAAGCCGATGGTCGCTGGGTCCTTGCAAGGGAATAATCTGAGATCTTTGTGCAAATTTCTCATCAGGCTGGTGCGTGAAAAGTTCAATTGGTGAGATCGATGTTCCTGCCGTCGAAGTTCGAAAAATATCGGCCCCGGCAACCACATTCTCGTCGATACGTTTAGTACGACGACGGGGGCTGTGAGTGTTGTTCGCAAGCGAGGCGCGGTGAGTGCTTTATTTCGGTCAAAGCTCTTTTTCAATAAACGCAACACTCACTTTTGAAATAAATTCGCAATATTTCCCAACATGATACTGACTGATAGTCAAGGTTTCGAGGGAGAAAGAGCAGTCAATATCAAAATAACATTGGATTCAAAACCGTGCGAGAAAGCTCATAGGTGATGCCAATATTACATAGTCAATTGACGCCCTCGAACACCAACGGAATGTCTCCTATCTAGCCTTGTTCCATCGCTGCCCGTTACCGCCCATTAAACTCATTTTCGGACGTACTCTAAAATATCGTAATACTTTCCTAAGCCGTATAACTCGCTTATGGAATGCCATGCCGGGCTCTTTACTTCCAAGTCATTACAACTTGCGAACATTTAAAACCAACGTTCGTCTGTATCTCACTTTTTGTCCCTCCTTGTGTATAGACATTTTTATAGTACGCAAAATTCGTAATAAAGGGTGTTTTTTTAGAGATTTAGTTTTTAAACTAACAACACTGTTTCCACAGATTGTCAATTTGACAGTTAAGAGTTGATTTGTGGTTGGTACGTTTTGCCACTTTATGATGAGTAGACTAACGCCAGAACAACTTGTGCGAATTATGCAAACTTATTTTGAAAACCATGGTTCGGTTCGCTAAACTTACCGTGCGCTACATCCATTTTACGGTCGACATGATCGTTCATCTGAGCAAGTTATTCAAAACACGATGAATCGTTTTCGCACCACATACACTCTAGTGGATAATACGCATCCCCAAAGACGACAAACAGTGCGAACAGAAGAAGTTATTGCCGTTGTGGAGCGCAGTGTTGACGAGAACCCGAATGAGTCGATTCGCAAACATGCGCAGCAATTGGAGCTATGCCCATTTACTTTGTGAAAGATTTTACAGAAAGATCTTGGCTTAAAAGCTTATAAGATCCAGCTTGTGCAAAAGTTAAAATTATACGCGTCGTAGGTTCGGTGAATGGGCCGAAAACATGATTCACCTCGATCCTCATTTTCAACCCAAAATTTTGTTCTACGATGAGGTCCATTTTTGGTTAAATGGATATGTGAACAAGCGAAGTTGTCGAATTTGGAGGGAAGAAAAGCTAGAAGCCTTTGTCAAGACGCCATTACAGCCATTAGAACTCACTTTTTGGTGTGAGTGGTGGAGTCATCGGCCCATATTTCTTTAAGGACGATACCGGCCAGAATGTTACCGTCAGTGGAGAGCGCTATAGAAACATGATTTCTGACTTCTTTGTGCCTCAGTTGAATGGCATTGACGTGACAGAGCTTTGGTTTGAACAAGATGGCGCAATATGCCACAAGGCGCGCGACACCACCAATTTATTGCGGGAAACATTTTCTGAGTGCATAATTTCGCGTATTGGACCTATGAACTGGCCTCCACGATCTTGTGGTCTTACACCTTTAGATTACTTTCTTTGGGGGTATGTGAAGTCACTAGTCTATGCCGATAAACCAGAGACGTTGGACAATTTGGAAGCCAACATTTGCCGTGTTATTGCTGATTTACGGTCCCAGCTGCTCGATAAAGTTGTCAAAAATTCACGATTGCGCTTCATTTGAACCAGTCGTGGCACGCATATGCCTGATGTCATATTTAAACAATAATGGCATACAATTATCTATTAAATAAAGCTAATATCATAGACATTAATATTAGCTTCAATTATTTCATTTCATATTGAATTTGTACACCTCTAAAAAAGACACCCTTTATATATAATAATAATAATATGGTGAAGAATCGCTGGAACAGGAGAAGTATCTGCTTCTATTGGAATAGGGAAGCTGTTTTGAAAGCTAGCTCAAGAATACAAGACATTTCAGAACCCAGTCGAAATGCTAAATCCACTGTTTCCTATTTGAGTCTCAGGTCACAATGGAATCACGAGGAATAAGATAGTCGATAAACTTGCTAGACAGGGCTTGGAGGTGAAGTTTTTAAGATGCGGAACCGGTGGCGTTAGAATTTCCTGCACTTTTGGTCAGGACTTCGATTGGCAGTTTTCTGTTGTCCCTCTGGTGGAAATACAGTAGACTGCTTACGCTGTCGAGGGTAATGATATGACAATCTTGTGACAAAAATTTCGACGGACGCAAGTTCATGAACATTTGAACCTGCATTGTATAACTAAATTGAGTAGACCTACGAATAAGTATCTGCTCGAAACAAAGAAGCGTCTATCGACTCAGGTGTTCTAGGGCCTAAATTCTGGCATACTTGGAAATCTTGACAAATTCTGATCGATTGTGAAGCGAGCGCCCAACATATCTGAGTGTTTCTCGTCTCAACATAACTCGATAACAAAAACACCGTTCAAAGCACTATTTCTCGATGGAATCAGCCGGCTAAACGATTCAAAATCTCAACTCAAACTGTAAACAAACAAGTTAGATACAAAGTTTACCCCCAGATACTCTCTCTGAAACGGATTGCCTTATCAAATTTACTAAAACCAGTGCCATGAACTTTTGAATTTATTTTTACAAGTATCTCACAAATTAAGTTTAACATTTAAAAATAGAATTGACGTGAAACCATCCACGTGTGGCATCAGTCCAGTTGATCATGTTATCATCTCAGTGTGCTAGTGATTTCGAATCGTAAGAATCAAACAAAAAAAATAGAAAGTACGTTTTCGTAGACAGAAAGTCTGATCTTCGAGGGGCGGTTTCAATATTTTTGATTATCAAAAAATAATTTTATTCGAAATTTTCGATTCACCAAACGGCCGCATTTTTCAGTTATTTGAACAATTACTTTGCCAGCAGATACATACGTACGAGTAGATATTTTTAGAATTTTCGTAACAATATGACGGAGCCAGTTGTAATGAGCTAAATGAGCAGAACTACCACATGTTTTGCGCGAATTTCATTGAAAATAAAATAAGAAAAATCGTCGACGGTTAAATGAATAAATTTTCTCTTTCCTGGCAACGATGATGTTATCCTTCAGATGCTTGTAGTGCGCATGTCGAAAGTAAATGCCACCAATATCTAAATTCATCCACCATCCTGTCTGTATTATTATTTACTCTGCCAAAAAGCCAACAAACGCAGTCCGTTAAAGAAATTTTCCGTCGTGTCCTGCTGCGGTGCAATGTGATAATTGCCACAAATACTGGCGACTCCAAGTCTGAAATCTTAACCAGTTCGCAAATGAAAAGTGCCAAAGTGGAGTGAAAGTGTTTTCGAAGAAGGATACTCGTAAAATCATATTCAAAAAAAAAAAAGAAAAGAAAACTTATACAACAAAACTGAAATCCATATTTTTTTTTCGCAACAATACTGTCTGTGGAAGAGTGTGTGCTTTGGGGAAAGTGCATGCCACCCACCCTTCAGTTTTCTCGCGCGTTGTCCAATTCCCACCCAGTGTCGTAGTCATTTTCTTTATCGACGTCGTCGTTCGTCGTCGTTGTCGTCGTCGTTGCAGTCAGTCGGCCACAACCGCCGCCACATGAAAATTGTGTTATTGATTTTTCCTGATTGTGTCGTTGTTGTTTTCCGTTTGCATTTCCGGCATTGAAATCGTAATAACAGTCGCTGCTACCGTAGATACAGAGCATAGTCGCATGGAGTGTACTGCATTCCCAATCGAACTCACATCAGGATCAACACCAATTCGATATCCCGACAATGTGTGAGTGGTGAAATCGTCAATCAATTACTCTCGAATTGGAGAGTGCATCCGGTCGTCGTCGGTGGCAAAAAGCAAAACGAAGAAAAAACTTCTCTCCCACATTTTCGAGTTCAAGGATTCTCATTGCAATAATAATAATAACAACAACACCAACAACAACAACAACAACAACAACAAGAGCTGTACCCTTCATCGCATTTCTGATTGCATCAGGACCACACATTCACATCCACATCCACATCGACATCCTCATCATCTCCAATTTCGTCAGCATCACCATCATCGTCGACGTCAACATCATCATCGAAAAGTTGAAATTTTTTCCGCCTGTGGGCAATTTTCAAGTGCAACCTCTTGACAGTAGCAGCAACAGCATCCTTGTGATCCATAAGTGAAAGCATTCAGAGTGTAGCTGTGTGTGCGCATATGTGTGCAGTGGCATTGTGTATGCAAGAAATGTCATCATGATGATACTATTGACATTTGTTAGTGTCAAGTAAATTGTGTGTGTGTTTTAATTAAAAAAAACCCCCATACGGTAGAAAATTTCAGTTGTAACACCGTTCGAGTGCTTACCAGGTGGCATCTGTAAGATTCAATCACAATTATGTACCTAAACCGGAGCCCCCCAAACCAACAGAGCTCATTATTGGGGGGCTCCAATGACAATTTGGCAAAGTATAAAACAGGCTCATCGAATAAGCTTCATGGTCAAATGTCTGGTTCGACGGTGTCATTGTATTCGAATTCTTCGACAACCAACCTCACGGGGGGTGGTGGAGGTGGTGGTAGTGGAAATGGTAATGGTAATTGCGGAGGCTCCCATCTGGGTGGTAATGTTCACCTTCATTCGCATTCGCGTGCCAAGCGGAATAAGAAGAATTCATGGGGCGCCAGGGAACGGGCTGGCATGAGTTTTCTTATAGTAATCGCGTTCTTCGCGGTCTTTGGGTTAATTATTCTGACAGAGGTGAGTATCTATCGGGAAATGACATCTCTATCCTTGATGTTTTTATTTTGTTTTAGCGTTTAGTGTTTGTGTCGCATTTATGCCTTAGTGTTAGATGTTAGTTTAACAGATACAGATACAGATTCAGTTTCATTTTGTGTAGGCATATAGACGTGTTTTAAGGACCTAGTCCTTCTATTCTATATTCTCTGATCCCTGCTGATGAAGAGGGGACGGAATGTAGAATTTCTAAAGTGCAGTCGCATTTGAAGTGCGTTTGATGTTTTCCTCGGCATCCTACTGTGTAATTGGTGTGAATTGCAGTATACAATTTCAACATCGTTATGTCTAGCGAATGGGAATGCGAATGCGTGGGGCTTGCTTTGTTTTAAGTTTCAAGGATGTGTCTGATCTAAAGAGTCGCATGTCCTTAAGAAGCATTCGAAAACGTGAAGGTAGTTTTGTGTTGGAAAATTATGTAAGAAGAAGTGAAACGCGGCTTAAGGGGTTAAGCGGTGTACCAGCTTATAGTAGAGAGTAGAGGCTTTTGTTGACAAAAGATTCCTTTGGAGTTGGAAAACAAGGGAAAAAAGTGCTGCAAGCAGTGTCTACTTCAGCGCAGAATATCTGCGTTAATTCTAGATGTTGGGGTGAATTAGAAATTTCAAACGAATGCCTTATATGCGCAAAAGTTGTTGACGTACGGAACATGTCTTCCAGGTGATAGACTCTAGTGGGATATACAGGTGGAGGATCTTATAAACGTGAGTTGTCACGAATTGCTAAGTTTTGAGTTCGGAAACTATGCCAATGGATGCCGCATAACTTGCGTTGCCACATTTCAGGCACATACTGTCTTGGGCACATAGTGAGAATAAATTGTTGGCGCAACAGTTCGGCCTGGTTTCTGCCTCTTAAAGACATACTCTGCGTAAACCATATTTTAAGTACATTTTCAAGCTCTTCTGGACAAGTGACGAGCTTGGAATTCGTTTACTGAGTTCTGGTGGTAGATTTTATCGATGAGAATCAACGAGCCAGAGATGGGTCTGGAGATTTTCATCACAGTTCTGTAGTATTGATTTCCATCGAAGAAGCCGAACTTACTTTAAGCGCCATTTCTCTTAGAGAATATTAAATTGAAAGGATTATAGCCCATGACACATGATGTACTTACGAAACTGGCAAAATAGGGTCAGATTCAAAATATTTGATCTTGAGACCATAAAATGAAAATTTCGAAACATTTCTGATATTTTACCTAATTTTACCTAACAAGCCAATCTGCAAGGCAGAAGTCTTGGAATTCAAGCATGAAATGACCGCTACTCCTTTCATCGTTTCTGTTTCGATCACTTTTCTTTTGACTGAGGCTCCTCTAATCATAGCTCCTTCGATCACAGCGTCATCGTCCATAGATCACTGCTCTCTCGATTGGTTCTCCTTTCATTGTTGCTTATTTGATCGCTGCATCTTCAATTGCTGCTCGCTCGATCGCTACTCCTTCCATTGCTACTTTTTTAAATACTTTTCTTTCAACCACGTCTCCCTCGATCACACCTCCGTCAATCCCTGATCATTCGATAGCCACTTCTTTGATCGCTGTTTATTTAATCGCTGCTCCTTTAATCGCAGTTTCTTTGATTGCAGCTCCTTTGATCATAGCTTCTTTGATCGCTACGCGCCTTTGATTGGTACAACTTTGATCGCTACTCCTTCGATAGCTACTCGTTTACTCGTTCGATCACAGCTCTGTTGATTACTGATCATTCGATAGCTATTCATTTGATCGCTGTTTATTTTATAGCTGCTCCTTTGATCGCTGCTCCTTTGATCACGCCGCTTTTGGTCGCTGCTCCTTTGATCGCTCCTCCCTTGATCGCTGATCCTTTGATTGCTGCTTCCTTAATAGCTGCTCACTTGATCGCTACTCCTTTGATCGGCATGATGAACTGAATTTAAACCAAAATTAAAACTATATGACGGGGAAGTTTAGGATCGAAACGGGCAATTGTTGATTGCGCTTCTGAGGGTACTTCTGCTGCATTGTAAAATGAACATGGCTCGTTAAAACCATATCCCGTTCGGTGGTTATTGGGTCGAAAAAGAGGAACAGACCTTAAGTTGGGATTGTATTAAAAAAAAGCTAGCGCAGCAGTGTGGGACAGTCAATGTGGCTGGCTAAGACTTGGTGGATAAAGAGAATATGGGTGGATTCATAACACTTTTTGAAAGAAATTAGGCCGAGAAGTTTGAGACGTTCAGCATAAGGTGCAAGATGTAGTGGTCAGTACATGGGAGACCACGCAGCACGAATCGCAGACATCTGATTCGATACGTAGAATATAGTTTCCAAAGTAAGAGGACTATTTGTGGTTGGCAAACCCGTTAAGTGGCCTAAATAAAGGCGATGTAACGGGATTTTATGACGTAAGGGTCAGATCAAAGCTATGAATAAAAATTTTATCATCTAGATGTCTAGAGAAGTTCATATCATCGAAAACAATATTAACAACATTATTGGTAGTCAAAATAAAAATAAATGGATCAAGGTAACTGCCTTGTGGAACATCCAAATTGGCTTTGATTGTTTTGGATTACTAAATCGACTAGGTGGTAGTGTTCTTCTAAGTGGGATTTGATCTGATCAAAGCCTTGCTAAAGTCTGTAGCAATCAAATTTATTTTCTTTTCTTGCTTTAGGACACACTGTGTACCAGAAGCAAACTCAATAAAGTTGGTTGTTGTTGATCTGCATTTAGGATATCCACGTTGGTTCGGTGCAAAGACGGGAGGTCGAAAATCTGGTGATGCTTGTGAGGGGTTGAATAAGATTATTAATACATCAGTCCTCGGACCCAGTATGTTCGTGAGGCCCCCTTGCGAGGCATAGGGTTTCCACTCCTTCTACGCGTCATTGTGTACAGTTTCTGGAGATGTGTCTCAGCAATCTCCAACCCTTCCCCAGTTGTGTTGATCTCTCTTCCACCGTTCTTCGCCGAGTACTTCTAGGTCATCCCACTCGTCTGCCTCTCTGCGTGAGAGGGTTCCATTGAATCGGTTGACTCGCAATGCACTCGTGACCTTTACGAAGCGTATGCCCAATCCACTGTCACTTACGTCGTCGTATTATAAAATCAATGGGTTCCTGACCTGTGCTCGCATGAAGTTCATCATTAGAGATACACTTGCGCCAGAAAATCCTCAAGATGTTTCGCAAACATCTATTTACGAACATTTGCAGCTTTCTTGTGACAGCGTGTGTGACTTTCCAAGTGCTGCACCCATAAAGAAGCACGGATCCAACATTGGAGCGGAACAGTCGTAGCTTGGTCTTTAGGCTGATAGAGTTGTTTCTCCATATTTTGGACCGCATTCCGAACGCAGCCTTTGCTTTCCCGATTCGGTTGATTATATCTAGTTCGGTAGAGGCAATACTCCCAAGAATTGAAAATTCTCTACCATGTCCCCTGGTTGTACAGTACTTGGTTAGATGAGAAAGTTGATTCTTTTTGTTTTCGTTGGAGATGGATGATGGAGATTCATGACCCTATTAGAGAGCAAGCATGCGTCGTCCGCGTAGACCTGATGTTTGAGGTGTGGTTGCAGAGTCCACTGAATTCCTCCATTTCCAGTCGACAAAGCTGCATGCAGTACATCACTTATCACCAAAAAGAACAGTATTGGTGACAGTACACAGCCCTGCTTAACACCACATAGGATTTTAAACTCCTCTGACAATCTTCCTTTACGCAGTACGTGACAGTTGGATCTGGGATGCTCCTCCTGCGCAAAGCAAGCCAGATATATCTTCTACAGACACTGTCGAGCGCTTTTTTAAAGTCGATGAACAGCAGGTGATGTGGTGATCGATATTCAACGCACTGTTCGCTGATGATCCGCAAGGTGTTGATGTGGTCCACATAGGAACATCCAGTGTTGAATCGTGCTTGTTCGGGGGCGAGTTGGCTTCGAGGTGGTCTTTTATTCGCTCCAGGACGATTTTTGTTATTACTTTTTCTACGGCAGGCAGCACGCAAATTCTTCTCCAGTTTTCGCACTGCGTAAGGTCTTCTTTTTTCTGTTCTCTGTTCCCAAGCTCTCTCAATGAGTGGGTGCAGGTCCTCACTGTTGTGTTGGCGCTACTCGTAAAAGCTATGCAGGAGTGAAGTCCAGTCAAATCGCTTTGTTGTTCTTCAGTGCTTTGATTGCGGTAAAGAATTCTTCTTTAATGGAGGATACGGTGCGTATTCGGGAACATGTTACTGCTGGCGGGTCATTGGACGGTTTAAAACTGTAGAAAAGCACCTGTCATCTCATTGGTAACTCTGTAGACGGTCCTACTGACATACCTACTAGCGGCCTCTTCTACTTCTGTAGCCAATGCGTTGATATAGTTACGCTTATCACGGCGCACGCTACGGTGAACTTCTCTCATCTTCATACGATACGTAGACTCTAGCTCGTGTCTCCCTTTTTCTTCGATCCTAGTCGAAGTTCATTCAGAAAGCCAACCACTGTTTCTTCCTTGCGACAGACCGACTATACTTTCAGCACCGGAAATGAAGACATTTTTCACAGAACACCAATGGTTTTCGATGGAGGGGGGTTCCGTGTTACTGATTGCTCTCAATCCTTGTGAAAGATGGTCCACTAGCTATTGTCGGACTGCGGAAGCCTTTAGTCTATCGGTATTAAACTTAGGCATTCGGGTGTTTTCTTGCAGCCGTACGTAAACTTACGGTAGCTACCATCAGATGGTGTTCCCGGGTCATTCCCGTGTCTGCACCCCTTTTGTTACGAACGTCCTGGAGACTGCTTCTAAATCGATGACTGATCGCGAAGTGATCAATTTGGTTGGAAATTGCTTGTTCGGCCGTCGACACCCAACTGACTTTGTGGTACGTCTTGTGCTCAAATATAGTCCCTCCTATTACAAGGCGCTTGACGTTGCAAAGACGCTCGCCATTGTCGCTTCGTTGCGGTCACCAACACCATGCTTTGTCATAACATGCTTGAATCCATCATTGTCATTGTCAACCTTGGCATTCAAGGCTCTCGTTACCATTATGATGTCTCCGCGTGGTATTCTATCATAAGCAGCACTCAGCCGGTTATAAAAGGCCTTCTTCTCCTCGATAGAAGAGAGCTCTGTTGGGGCGTAACAATGTATGATGGTGACGCGACTTATTCTAGTCCGGAACCTAGTTTTCTGGATGTTGTCGTCTAAAGGCTACCAGGAAATTAAGCTTTTGAGAGCTGTTTTAAAAAATAGTAATCCAACGCTAGGTTCCCGATAGTTTCCAGGCGCCTTTCCGGAGTAGAGTAGTACAGTGTTACGAGTTGAGGACTTAAACTTCCCTGAGCCCAATCACCTAACTTCACTAATCCCTAAAATGTCCATTTTACACCGCGTGAATTCCTTCTCTAATTGAAGGAATCTGGCAGTTTGGGGACATTCACTTCCGTTGTCGAGAAGCGTCTTCATATTCCAGAAACCAATCTTTGTTCGGGTACAATATCCAAAAGGCGTCAACGTGTTATCATTGCTTATCCGAGGCGTAGAGTTGGTTCCGGTAGCGGTTTTGATTTCAGTTACCGGGAAGGCTAACCTCCGTAACCTATCCTAGAAAGCTAGGCCCTTCGCCTTGTTATTTTAGCTTATTTACTTATATAGGGTTACGCAAATAGTTGTCCAGGGACCTCCACGAGGAAGTAAAACAAGCACTTCATCGTGACTGACCCAGACAAAGTTCTGAGCAATCAATAGTTACCCGGTCAGGCACCATGCAGGTCCCCCATATGGATGTATCCAAATTTTGTTTCACCCTTACACTAATCTACACAACACGTAGATAAGGACAACCTAACGCTGCATCAGGAAGTAAATGCATTCATTGCTGTAGGCTGTTTTTTATGTCAGTTGATACAGAATAAAATCATTTGAAGACCTTCAACCGTATGATTTTTTCGGACAACCATACAACGCCGAAGTTGTCTAAGTCTCCTTCTAGAGCTTCAACATAAAAACAGCCAGATCTAACTAGACAACACATATTTATTCGTAACAGTAAAATTACTCGTGTAAATTGAAATTTTTTTAAAAAACATCGTCCAAGGACGCACTGCTTTTATGACGTCCAACGAATTTGCTCATCCCATCCTGCACCATCAGAGATTGAGTCACAACTTTTGACCTTCAATAGATACCAGCACAATATCCGTATGTGGCGCCAACTTTATTTTCTAGTGCTAGCTCTCATAGTTGAAAAAAAAAACACCCCCTTTCCATTTCAATGGATCACAATAGAGCTCTTAAAAACATGTGCCCTTCGCACTAGAGTATCGATTGACTTGCCACTTAACATCATCCCCTACCATTCACTTCACATGCATGAGTGCGGTCCATTGTTTATCAACTGGGCAGACACGATTAGAGTCATTTTCAACGCTCCATAAACAGCAGCTCTTCTAATCAATGGGGGCAGGTCAAGAACAATTCATACACCTCTAGAATTAACATGATTTCCCAGCCCGCCTTGCTTCACTTGCCGGATGGAGTAGCACGTATTTTATTATTTGAAAATTATTATTATTTTTTTTTTTTTTACTTTACCTCCACCAGACAAGAGTGCGTTAGTATAGTCAAAATCAAAGCATTCATTATGCAATGCTAATTAAAATTCTTTCTCTCTTTTTGATTCTCATCTTTTCGAATATCCCCCGGTGTATGTCCAAGATTTGTGTAAGTACAGACCCACTCCATCTTGACAGATTCTACTGCTATTTGAATTTGTAATTAAATTTTAAGATTTTCCCCATCAAATTCTAATTAACTATCGTTATCCTTTTCGTTTTGGTTTATTTTTACATTTATCTCATGGATACCAATGTGGACACAACATTGCAATGGACTGCAACGGAACCAAGCAGCTCTTCATGATCGACGAGAAGAGTCACGGTGGCATGGTTGTTCTGAGGCATGGAAATCTTGGCAGCCGTTTAGGTGATTCACTGCCAGATTATGATAATGTAAAGGTAAGAACTAAAGAAGAATTGAATTAAATTAGTTTTGAGTAGAAAATGGGTACAAAACAAAGACCAACCGAGTGAAACGATGGGAATACAAGTGAAGTGAATAGCTCAAGAGGGAAAGAAGAATGTCCCCTGACTTTGTGGGGTAACGGAAATTCTGTGGACGTTATTCTTTCGTTTACTTGCTGGAATACTTTGGTAGTGGTATATTCGAAATAGAGAAGATGGAGGACTTTGACTCAAGGACATAAATTGGTTGCCTTCATTTAAATGAAATTTTATTGAAAATTATGTCGGTGTAGACGATGAAGCCGAATGATGGTAATGGGGGTAGAGAACGTAAAAAGAAAAGCGCAATGGCGGAGAGAATTAAGAAGTATTTATCGACTTTTAATAAGAAACTTTGTTCCGGCTGGCTTTTGTGTTAAAAGGGTTTGCTGTTCTGTTATGGAGGAAAAGTTTTTCGGGTGTAAATGTAAGAAGCTTACAGTGTTTTTTGAGTATTCGAAGGAAAATTTAACGAAAACAATTCTTTTATGTCGCAGTGAAGTTTTTAAAGGACCAACTGAAAGGGATTTTGTAAAAAGGATGAGAGAATTTGGATGTCACGTTTTGAATATTAAAACATCACGCTAGGCGTTTGCATGATTTTCAACTATTATGAATTTTTGTATCAGATAAAAGTTGGTGCTAATATTCAACCATATTTTGGAAAACCTCATTTCGGGCCTTGTTTCATTCGAATGAGCGTTAGTCCATGATTATTTTACAGGGCCTAATTATTACTCCGTGTTTTCACAATAAGGAACTGTTACAATTCACTAAAGTCCTTGAAAACGACCATTTTTTTCCCTAAGTACAGGTGAAAATATTTCAGGGACACTACGACCACAGTAAGTGGTAACAACTTATATAGGGTTTTTTTTATAGAGGTTTGGTTATTAAACTAGCAACACTCTTTTTACAGATTGTCAATTTGACAGTTAAAAGTTGGTTTGTGGTTAGTACGTTTTGCCATTTTACGATGAATCGATTAAGGCCAGAAGAATGCGTGCAAATTGCGCAACCTTATTTTGAAAACCAGCGTTCGGTTCGCTAAAGTTATCGTGTGTTACGTCCATTTTACGGTCGATATAATCGTCCATATGAGCAAGTTATTCGGAACATGATGAATCGTTTTCGCACTAAATACACTCTAGTGGACAATACGCATCCCCAAAGGCGAGAAACAGTGCGAACAGAAGAAGTTATTGCCGTTGTGGAGCGCAGTGTTGAGGTGAATCCGAATGAGTCGATTCGCCATCGTGCACACTAATTGGAGCGATGCCCATCCGAAAGATGGGATCTTGGCTTAAAAGCTTATAAGATATAGCTTGTGCAAGAGTAAAAATTATACGCGTCGTAGGTTCTGTGAATGGGCCGAAAACATGATTCAGCTTGACCCTCATTTTTAACGCAAAATGATGATGGGTCTCCGGTGAGAGACATTTTTGGTTAAAGGGATATGTAAACAAGCAAAATTGCCGAATTTGGGGTGGATAAAACCCAGAAGCCTTTGTTGAGATGTCCTTACAGCCATTAAAACTCACTATTTGGTGTGCTTTATGAGCTGGTGGAATCATCGGCCCATATTTCTTTAAGGACGATACCGGCCAGAATGTTACCGTCAGTCGAGAGCGCTATAGAAACATGATTTCTGACTTCTTTGTGCCTCAGTTGAATGGCATTGTCGTGACAGAGCTTTGGTTTCAACAAGATGGTGCAAAATGACACACGGCGCGCGACACCATCAAACATTTGCTGAGTGAATAATTTCGCGTAATGGACATGTGAACTGGCCTCCACGATCCTGTGAACTGGCCTGCACGATCCTGTGATCTCACACCTTTAGATTACTTTCTTTGGGGGTATGTGAAGTCACTGGTCTATGTCGATAAACCAGAGACGTTGGACGATTTGGAAGTCAACATTCGCCGTGTTATTGCTGACATACGGTCCCAGTTGCTCGATAAAGTTGTCGAAAATTTGACTTCACGATTGCGCTTCATTTGAGCCAGTCGTGGCGCGCATATGCCCAATATTGCATTTGAATACTAATGGCATAAAATTATTTATAAAATAAAGCTAATATCATAGACATTAACGTTAGTTTGAAGTATTCTATTTCATATTGAATTTGTACACCTCTAAAAAAAACACCCTTTACTAGGTGGCGCAAAAGCTATCACCCTATCGGAAGATGCTATAATTTTCGAAAGTGATGGCAAATGTCAGTTCTACTTTGACATTTGTCAAGTAAACAGATACAAAATACACGTTAACATGACATGAATCGCTATACTCCTAAAGAACGCGGAATTATTGTTACGATTTTTTTGCTGAATAATTCGCCGGTGGTGTTGGCGTATCGTTAATTTCGGCGCAGATTTCCCGGTTGTCCGACACCAACTGGGCAAAAACTACGACGTTTAGCCGCTCGCCTAGAAGAGTATGGGGCAACACGAGATGCTGCCAGGTCTGGCCGGCCCCGGAGCCCCGGAGAGGACCAGACGACGTGGCACGGAATTCGTGCATCAATCGGCTGCCTTTACATAGAATTTTGGTGAAAGACTGTAAGATGTTCCTTTACATAGTTCAGACAGTGCATCAGCTGTTAGCTGTTCACCGCCAAGCGCGTGTAACCTACGCACAAGCCAAAACTCTCGTCTTAGCAATTTGGATTGGACGGCAAGATCGACTGATTTTACCGTTCCAGACTTCTTTCTTTGGGTTTTTTTTAAGAGAATATCCGTCAAGAATGCGAAGGCCTATAGCCGGAAGTTCTGTCAAAAGTGATGGAAAACGCCATAAATCGGGCCCGAATGGCCAACAATTCTGGCGGCGGCCCCTCAAGTTTCAAGACATCGAATAAACATAATCCAAAAATAGAACCAAAGTTTTCCATTCATAAAAAAATTACAGCCAAAGAACATCGGGTGACAACTTTTGCGCCAGCTTGTAGAATACAGTCATAGACGTGACTGAATATTCAGCCGCTTTAACTCATAAGATGAACCTGATCCATAGAGATGGATGAAAGGATACAAAAGAGGAGGACTGATTACGAGCTAAACCTGCTAGGACTGCTCTAATATGCCATAAACCAAGAACAAGGACCAAGCGCGGAGTTCTGTGAAGCAATTTCGATGTGAAACTAGCGCAACAACTCTGCTCGGTGTTTCCACCGAGTAAGAATATGGTGATCGAATGACGATACGAAAATATCAGTGCAGTACAGTGGAAACTTATACAGTGCGTCTTAAGATAAAGCGGTACCTAGTGCGATAGCTGTAGAGGCATTGTATCGAGAATAAGAAGAGCTACCCTCTTAACTTATAAGTAGGCAGTAGAAGATATAGAAGAACTGCAAATTCAGAATCAAAGGGCTAATATTTTTAAGATCTTGTTTTTTTTTTATCTCTTGGTGAACCCTGCGACCTGTAAGATGTATGGTGCCACAAAGTCAATTCAAGATGTCAGACGAGCCTGGACCTTTCTAATAAATTTGAGAGTCACTCTAGTGAAGATACTTTGCAATACCCTAGTTACTAAAATTTTTCTGCGAAAGTAACGTCTAATGGCGTAAAGAGGCACGCTTTCTCAGAGTTTGTCTCCTGCGATTTCATCGTTTTACATACAAAGGCGACATTCCGTAATTTTAAGTTTGAGTAAGTAACATAGAAGCTGATGTGCCCTGTTAAGAAGCTGACCAATCTTCTGGCGTCATTCCTTTTGAACTTAAGAGAGAATTTGTTAGCCCAAATTTTGATTTCTGAATACGGGATGCCACAGAAGGGTCTGGGTCATTGAACGAATCAGCTGAATCTTTTCTAGCCATCTACCCATCACTGCCTTTTTTATTACCTTCAATAGCCTTGAAGTTAGACTTTGTTTCGAAGGGTACTGAAGCAGTGTAGAATCGATTTGGATTCAAACAAGTTTGAGCCTAATGTATGCCTGATTTCTTGACGTTCCGTAAGGACATGGATCGGGGTGCCATTCATTGATGTTCTTGGAATGGTACTGGCACATTTTTGGATGCCATGAAGCTCAGCTTGAAAGGTGGTGGAAATTTTCCCCATTCACCTTGCCAAAATTGTTTCTGGTTTTATAATAGGGGCGCTCGAGATTTGCAGTGTATAGCGGCTATGTTATAGAAGTTACAGCTGTCAAATTTTGACGTTATAGTAATTAATATAGGGCTGTTGACCTTGAAAAATTATAGTGTTGAGCAACTCGTGCAAATTGCTATATTTTACTATCGAAATCAGTGCTCAGTTTGAGCTACCTTCCCTGCGCTACGTGATTTTTATGGTGAACACAATCTCGCCCTGTTGAGCTGACTATTTGTTGGCTGTTGAGCCGAGAGTGCAGAAGTCAGTCAATTCCTCATCGCGCCCAAGAACTTGGCCTTTCGCAGATCTCAACTAGGCGAATTTTGCCTGCACCCGTTTAAATTTGAACTCACTCAGGAACTGAAGGTAAACGACCATAAGTACGAGTAGTGTCGAACATTCGCTGACTCGGTTCTGGAGCAGTTGAAAGTAGACTCCGATTTTGGACAGTAAATTAGCGACGAGGCCCGTTTTTGGATGAATCGCTATATCAACAAGCAAAGTTGTCACCCATGACCCATGACCCATCAGTTGCAAATGTGTCTAGAAAATGTCACTGTTTTGTACGAATTTTTGTCCGGCGGCGGTGTCATTGGCACATACTTGTTCCAAAATAAATCTGGCGCCGCCATATCTGTCATCGGCAAGAGGTACAGGTCGATATAACCAATTTTTTATGGTTTAAAAGAATGCGCTAAATGCCCTATAGCGCAAGCAACAATGGATCTTCTGAACGACTAATTCAACGTCATGGTTATATCGCGTTTCGGCGACGTCAACTGGCCACCGAGATCATGTGATCTTTTCCTTCTCGGGCTACGGCAAATCACCGGTCTATGCGAATAAGCCACAAACGATTGTTGCTTTAAAAGTCAACTTAACTAATGCCAGCAATGATATTCCGGCCGATTTATGTTATCGAGTTGGACCACTCGGATACGCGCCGTCCACCGAAACCACAGCGGCCATTTGGTTGATATGTTAATGAGATCTCATGCGATAAGTATTGTTTTATTGGATATTTTGCATTCTGTAGCAAATTTCCTTTGGGTGTTTATCCTTCACGATGGTGACCAAGTCATCTGTATAGCCAATCACTTTGTGTCCTGAATTTTGTTCTTTGACTTTTATGTTGTCGGTGATAAGTGACCACAGAACGGATGAGAGAAGACCTGTTTATAGACAGCCTTTGGCTGTTGAAACAGTAATTGATGTCCCGGTGGAAATAGTAGTTATTCTATGGATTTTGCGCAACGCTTGCAACCATCTGTGGGTAGGATGATCAGAACCTTTGAGTTCCATGGCATTGGCATTTTACGAACGGAAAGAGTATTTTAAGATGCATTCCTCGTAGTACCATTCCCCCGCAGAGATTTCTTACTTCACTCTATAAAGGTAAAGGCTATGCAAGAAATTGCAACAGCCACAGGTCGGTGAAACTAAACGAGAGAATTCCTGGCGATCGCAAAGCCACAATGAAGCAATTGAAAGTTCACAGATACTAATGAAGAAAGATGGCGATGCTTCCTAAGATCTGCATATCACCTCCTTCGTCCGATATCTTCTGTTTGATGGTGGTAAGATCTCAAAATGTATCCGAAACGCTTGATTAATTCAAAATCCGTTCGTGCAATCGAAGTATGTTGCACTAGGAATAAGTTCTCAAAATGTCCTTTAAAGTTTGAGGATAGCCCCCGTAGATTTGGTTAGAGTGATCCTCGTTGAAGTGCACTTACACCAATTGTTAGTCTATTGTGTGAAAGTATTGGGATAGCATGGGAAGGCTATTAGTTAGCTTCTCCTTAAATCAAAACTGAAAAACAATTGAAAATCAGCGAATTTTATGAAGCAAAGATCACTTGGATCTCCAGAGTGGTAATTGAATAGGAATGGCATTCTGACGTGTGCCAAGTTGCCGAGGTAGTGCGCTATAGATTTCTTTTCGTCTTCATCCTTGCAGCTCTTGTTGAAATCGTTGAAAGGAAGACTCAATCGGTGCACGTTCCAATGACACAGAGTCCGTGATTATGTTTTCTTTTTCTAAAGTTGATTAGCTGTCTTGATCGTATACGATCGAGTATAGGCCATATTAGTCCAGACGTCTGATAATTGTCTCGATGAGTCCACTGATGGCTTGACGTTGTCAAAGTGCCTAATTTACATGTGTTCCTAGGAACGCTAGTCCAAGCAGTTCATCAGACGTTCAAGTATCTCGGACCCGAATAGAGTTTTCGTGTGAGTCTCTAACCACCATCGGCTTAAAATCTGATTGCCAGCCCCTGTATACTGCAATACCTCCTTCGTATCCTGGATTCAGCGGCCGGATTAATAGCTAAGATTTCGGATTGAAAAGCGACTGTAGACTGAAGGCCGTCAGAGAAGACCCCTACACTAACTTCGTCGTCTTTTTAAGGGCCGTCTGAAATGGACTTACTGAGAACGAGAACTGAAGGGCGGTTGATTGGAAGAGGAGGCGATGTCGCGTTATGAGACTGGCATCCTCTTACATTTTACTCCTTCCGTTGCTCAGTGTACTAGGCTGGGCGCAGATGGAAGAAAGTTTGGAGAGCCAGCGCAGGAAGGGTCTTAGTGCGAAAATGTTGCTTATAGGTGCAACCCGTTTCCAACAGGTTGGTATTCGTCCGCCATTCTACTTCAGGCCACTAAACGTCTACAAGTTCGAATCGGTCTCACGACAGTGGGTAGACTCGGCGCAAGAATTTTAGTTGAAGGCTCTACTAGAGTAGGCAACTAAAAGTTCTTTGTTTCACTCTGCTGTTCAAGAGAAAACCTAGATACCTGGAACTCGGGGTGGATGATGGAGGGACCTATTTCCCCTTCGGGGTCCTAGGACTTCAACTACGCCTAACTCTTCCCCAATTGCCGTGATTTACGATAATTTGATAATTGACTTTTCTTGCGACTCGTCAATTTGGCCAGATCTACGCAAAAGACACACTTGCGTGCTCAAGAGTAGAAAGGTATATTAGAGGATGTTAAAGATTGTCTGTGAGTTTCTGCCCCACACATAAGGTATGGTGTCATCTACATATGTTAGCACTATAGTCATGGGCGTTAGGAACTTGGGTACCTAGGACTACAGAAATGTAGACTCAGAAAATCCAATTAAACACAAAAGTGGCATCTTAAACAATAAATTTCTTTGCTCCAATGGAGTCTAAAACTGTAAACACACTGGTGGATCTTTGAGTCTTCTATGAATCTAAAAAGGTCCTGGATCAAATGTCTGCAACTGTTCATAAGACCTCTTGTTATCAAAAGAACTGACTGCGGATGGATCACAGGTATGCTCGATAGGGCAATACTCCCTAGAGTCGACTTAAACAACCCTGCGGAAAGGACGATACCACAGTGGACCAACCCTGCTTAACCCATGCTCCTACCTCTCAGTTTGTAGATATTTTTAAAAAAATATTGCGAGTGCTAATTATCTAAGCTCTTTAAGATGTTTATCTGAAAGTACAGTGCACCAGTAGTTATATATAAGGACCATAGCAGATAGTAACAAACTCTTCAAACCAGAAAGTTATTAGCTCCATATCTGAGCAGAGCCAGCTTAAAAGCCTTTTTTATCTGAGATTGGTAATCGGATCACAAACGATGCTTAAACGGGGTGAATTATTCTTCTCATGACTTACCAGATGAGGATTTTTCCCAATGCCAATGAAGAAAGTCCATCAAACAGGCCGGAGACACCGGAGCTGAGGAAGGCGTCGCAGTTTAGTATAGAGAAATTCATTCATTTAATGACAAGGGTAGCAATGGCCATCCTAAATCCTCAAAGTACTTTCCGAAGAAATCGCTTTACCTCCACCTTTATATCCATGGGTTTCAAGTATAAAGGTTAAGATTGGGATAAGAGCTATTTAATCTTTTTGCTTGGAAAAATTACTGGCTCGCCGTAAGGATACTAATTACTGACATAATTCATCTGAATTTTCTTTAATTTTAGGAGGACTACGATCTCTTAGACGGCAGCTTACTTATGAGTGATAATAAATTAGGAATCTTTCAATTTCGCGGTGACAATAAATTAAAAGTTCACGGTAAGTTCAATTTGAATGATGATTCGCCAGCCTTGTCTAACTTGCTTAAAGATTGGCACCACATACTAGACTCTTGTCACTATACCTCACATTAGTCTCAACCCTTTGCTTACCACATAATTGCAGATCGCCTATCTATGGGCATTTCAAATGCATTAAATGACGACAACACCATTAACAACGAAGGTGCCAATGTACGACAGACGAGTGGTGCTGCCGCTGCCGCTGCTGGTGGTGCTGGTGTTACAGGTACTGGAACAGGAAATGCTGGCATTAATAACGTTCAGGCAATACCATGGGGTAAAATGTTGCCAGAGAAAATCGAACAAACTCTTCCACACTATCCAATTGGAATGCGGCCAACTGATGGCTCTTGGCAAGTTGTCAATGGGACACGTTTTAAATTTTTTGTTTTCTCGGCATACTACGACCGACGGGACGGAGCTAAACTAGTTCGGATTGTTGGAGCGACGAAAACTCGTGGCCCCGAACGAGTATGGTGTCGCTTTTGGTATACATACCGTGATGCTAACAATCACACTAGATACCATTCAGCAACTGTGATGGCACGGGTTAAGGTGAGTACACAATGTCTGTTCAATAGAATTTAATCAATTTCAGAACAGATACGAGTATCCATATCTACAATTACTCTACCATACAATACTGGTATACCGTTTTTTGTTTTTTTTTTTTTTAAATTTAACAGGTAATTCGAGAGAATTGGAATCTCAAGTACAGTGCATGTTTTGTGTTGTGCCCCCTGCGAACAGCTGAACTTGATGTCCCACAGTCAGTGAGTATTGTGAGCCGTTTGCGAGCTCCACCGGGAAATATTTTACGAGTCCGGAATACGGATCAAGATGAAGACTTTGTAAATCGTACATCATCAGCGTCGGTATCGCCAGTGGACCAGATAGCCGATAAGATAGCTATCTGTGTTAAGCCATTCCATTTCAATTATGACCAGGCTCTGTATCTTATGGAGTATCTGGAATTCAACTCGCTCCTGGGAGTATCCCATTTCACATTTTACAATCATACTCTTGGCAACCATGCAACATGTGTTCTAAATCACTATATGGATGGAAGCATACCCGGAAATTTAACCGCGGCAGATGGAGACAAGCCAGAGTTTCTGGGAAAGGAAACCGCACCATCTACCGGTAGGTACCTTCATACATATTGTATATCTCGAAGGATGGATACTTGCACTCTCTTATTAAAGAGTAAAGCACCCTTATTATTACTACACCTCATCGTATGTACCTACATACTCGTATACTCGTATGCGTGCCTTATTTGATGTTTTTTGTTTTGCTTTTGCTTTTGCTTTTGTCGACCTGTTTTATTGATTTATTTTTGCAGATACTAAAGGCCATGGCGCAAATATCACACGAAAATACGAAAGCACCTACGTTAAACCTACCGTAACCATTTTACCGTGGGATTTGCGGATGCGTTCACAGAAGGAGATACGCACCGAGGGGTTGTTTGCGGCTTTAAATGATTGTTTGTATAGGAACATGTACAGATATAGGTACCTGGCATTGGTGGATTTGGATGAGTTTATAATTCCACGGCATGGGGATACATTAAACGAATTAATTAGGTGAGTTTTGAGGCTTTTCGGATTGTGGTTATGTGGTTGCACTGTGGATTTGAATACCCCGGTACCGAGTATCAAATGAATGTTTTTCTCCGAAAAAAACAAAAACAAAAACAAAAAACTTTTCTCTTCTCTTGTTTAGTTGGTTAGATAAGCGGTACAAGAATCGGAATGCGGGTGCATACTCATTCCAGAATGCCTTTTTCTATTTGCAATTTCAAGACGATCCATGGTTGTATCAAACGAAGAGTTCAAATCAGAGATTACGAGCGGCCCTAGTTACACAAAGGAAGACTAGAAGGTGAGTTTTGTGATATTTATTTGCTGTGTGATTGATTTATAAATACATATACTCGTATCTGATGGATGTGAGGAGTGTTACAAAAGGAAGCAAAGAAGGGGAATTGTTTGAGTTGAATTCAGGATGATTTTTAACGCTTAATCCAGCAGTGGCTTCCCATGATTACATATTTGAAGTAAGGATTTCTGAAATTAGTCAGGTTTGGCATCTTTCGAGTTAGTCATTGACGTAGGAGAACGTGGATCTGGTTCCCCAAGTTAGTGCTGCAGCCTCCGGATAGGTATCTAAGGCTCTTCTGACTTAAGCGTTGATATACATTTCCTCTATATGTATATCCCAGGAAACTGATGCGCACTTTTCTGGTCAGGTCGATGTCGCTGTACAGATACTCGTAGTAGAATTCGCTGATATATCAAAGCTTAACCTCTTTGAATGTTTCTGCTTCAATACTTGTAAGTTCACTTGCATGCCAGCTCGCTGCGCTCTGCCAATGATATTGTGAGCTGTTTGTGTGGGTTCAAATGATAGAACTTATTCCTTTCAACACAATTCCTTTCCTTTCAATACCATTCATAATTCAATCGCTTTTCTCAACCACTTTTACTTGGCTTTTCTTTTACTTAAACCGCTTTATCCCTGCGCCTAATTCACCTTTCAATTTCCACTTTAAAACTGACTTCACCTCTGTCGGACACCCTCGTAACCTTTTGAGAACCTTCTGTACTAACCAGCTGTCTATACTACTTTCCATTTTGCCAGAATATTCGCTACTAGTTGTTAAAGTATTTCCATTATTCCTCATGGGATGAGTCTTCTACTCTTCAAATCTAGATGGCGCTATTTACCTTCTAAGTGGTTATCAGACTGTTCGCCCGAACAACTTCATCATTCATCTTTCTGTTGAAATGACACATTCTATCTCACCTTCATTTTCCTCCAATCCCCACACTGGATCTAATAGACAACGTCTTTGATGTGGGCTATCACCTCGTATGGACCTTTCCAATCCAGTTGCAATTTTGATGATTCGCCTTTCTTACGCAGATGATTATGCAGCTTTTGCTTTGATGTCTAGTCTTCATGCGGTTTCTCACTAGTTTCATCTTTTCTCGGGTAGTTTCTTGCAATTTACGGATCCTGATGCGCAAGTTTTCCACATAGATGTTCAGCTCCTTAGGTTCCGTATATGTGGTTCCGAATTTTGTTTCACTTGGCAACCGAACTGTTTGAGGAACTATGCACTGCGTTTCGGTAGGTAATTAAGAAGAGGGGTAAGTGTCGACTGTAATGCCGCTGCCAATTCTTTTAAAACTGAGATTGTTCTCTTTAGGAGACGGACGAAGCTGACTTGTCTGACTCATCTAGTGGTAGAATGTACCTCCGACAGTATCTCCAAACATTGCTAAAAATTAGAGTGCCGTCCTGGACAACAAACACCTTTGAACGAAACATGTCGCATTGAAAGCCTGCTAGGTGCTGTTGGCTTTGAAAATCAGTGAGAGTGTAAAAGAGCATTCGGAATGAAATAGGGCTTGCTACCAGAGAGTGCCTTCCGGATCTATAAGGCTGTGATAAAGCCGATTCAACCTTACGCGTCGTTTGTTTGGTGGAATAGACCGCAACTATGTCTCTACTGCCCTCAACAGACTCTAAAAATTGTTTTTTCTTGCCTGCTTTAGAGCTTAATTTTCACGCCGGGCTCTGTTCTGGATGCACTGATGAATTTCCGTCTCTTTGATATTCATATCATGGGCTACACTTTTAAGGCAATCTTCGATTTGAGAAGAATCAGTTTTCGACGCCGTTCGCAATAACATAGAAACTCGGGTTGCTGTGGGACTGCAAAGACGGCTTTCGTTTCCCTGTAGTCTGCACTAGGTGGGGCCAGAAAAAGAATAAGACGGACGTTTTTGTGAAACTGAAACGCCACTATTCGTGAAGTGAGCGACTTCCTACTGTCATTTGAGAGAAATACTGTAGACTACTTACTGAAGGCTTTTTCAGTAAACGTTCGACTTACACTGGCATTAGGACTTAACAGCTTCTTTTAGAATTTTAACTGGACGGTATGTTTCCTCGATAACGACGTGGATGCCGCTGCTGATATGATCGCAGTCACTATTCTCTTTGAAATGAGACCCTATATCTCTCATCGGATGAGGAGTATCAAACCAAAAGAAAAGGCGTGGTACAACCCGAGGTGTAAAGACGCTGTCGGGGTTAGAGAAATATTTTTTTCCGTCCTGTAAGACCAACCCGACAGAGGAAACCCGAAAAAGTTCAAACGAGGCAGAAATGACTGCAAAGTCTTTCTTAAGCGTGTGAAGTTTCAATACGACCAACAACTAAGGCCAAAAATACTGCAATGTCCCAAAGGTAGTAACAACTTTTGGTCATTCGTCGAAAACACTAGAAATTCAGCCTCACCCTTCATCCCAACGCCCATTTGCAATAACATTCCAGCTATCAGCTTTTTGGACAAGGTCAATCTGCTTGCTGCCAACTCAACACTTCCAGATTATCTCCGCCTACACTTGAGTGCGTCGAATTTTCAATGGGACGAATCCACGTTCGCGTTCGTGTAGTAGCAAGAGTAGGTACTTAAAGATCTTAAGATGGTATATCTCGCCTTATTCTGAAGAATAATTACGCTTTGCGTAACCTTTTTCATCAATCCCACTCTTAAGGACTCTTACCGAGCAGATGGAAAACAGTCCCTAAAAAGGGCGAATCTTCATCTATCGCCTCCTACGGACCCATTAGACTTACGAGTACGTCCCATCTTTTCAACGTCATGGAAACGCCGATATATCGTCAGCTCATGAAATATTTCGAAACACGAAAACTTCTCAATGACCAGCAGTACTTTTTTCGTAGGAACAGGTCCACTGCGGATTTGATGGCATGTCTCACCGAAAAGTGGAACCAAAGCGTACATCAATTAATCACCCTATTGGAAGATGGTATAAGTTTTGCAAATGGCCTCGTACGTCAATCATATTTGACATTTATGAACTAGACAGCTGAAATAGCGTGGAATAATTGTGTCGATGTTTTTGACCAATAATCGATCGGCGGTGTTAGCGCAGCGTGAATTTCGACGTCGATTTTCTAATCGTGTCGCGCCAACTGGGCAAACATTCCGGCGCTTAACTAGTTAACGACTCGAAAAGAGTGTAGCCACAGGAGACCATGCAGGGCGTGGTTGCCACCGGACTGGTTGTTCGGCTGAGAATGTCGCGGCTGTGGTTACCGATGTCGCTGAGAATGAAGAAATGCCAACCAGACGACGGGCCACGCAATTGGGCATCACCAGACGGACTTTACAGCGAATTTTAGTGAAAGACTTACACATGGTCCCGTACAAAGTGCAAACAGTGCATCAGTTAATGCCTCTTGATCGTCAGTCGCGTGTGAAATACTGTAAAGCCATCCTCAATAATGAAGAGGACGATTTTGTGGCGAAAATCATCATGAGCGGCGAGGCACATTTCCACTTAAGCGGTTACGTTTATAAGCAAAATATTCATTTCTGGGGCACTGAAAATCCGCGTGTGATGCACGAAGCACCTTACATCCACTGAATGCCATTGTGTGGTGCGGCGTTTACGCAAGAGGAGTGATTGATCCGTGTATTTTTGAGGACGCCATCGGCAATACTGTCACTGTTACTGGCGAACGCTACAGGGCCATGATAAATGGCTTCTTACTGCCGGAATTGGATTACCGGGGCTTGGTGAACATGTGCTTTCAACAAGACAGTGCAACCGCACACATAGCACGAGCTACAATGGATATTGTGAAGGAAGCGTTTCCTGATCGCGTAATCTTCCGTCTTGGCGAGTTGGCATGGCCAGCAAGATCGCCCGATTTAATCATCCCAGACTTCTTTCTTTGGGGCTACTTGAATTCGCGGATTTCTGCCAACAAGCCTCAGACAATCGCAGCCCTTAAGGAGAATATTCGACAGGAATGCGAACAGTAACCACCGGAAAACTTGCGGAAAGCCATTGAAAATGGGATAAAACGGGCACAAATGTGTATCGACTCTGGCGGCTGCCAGTGTCTTTTCCACTTAACAGAAACAATTGTAAAGGTCCAGATAAAGATTTTCATGACTCAAAATCATTTTTTTTTGTTTATTTAGTAAAAAAGTAATTCAAGAACAAAATTGGATGTTTAATTTTGCGCCACCTTGTATGTACGTATAACTTTGCTGACGATAGTACTCTCTGCTTTTCATATTCGTTGCCGGAGTCATGTCCCTGCTTTTCTTCTGTAGAACGAAAACGCCAGCGTATGTTAAGCTCATTGAATTCTGATATTAACAGCATAACTGATTGGCAACCACCAACAGAGTAGAATTTAATGCTTCCAAAACACAATGCTGTCTGCTGTCGTTAAAGCGAAATTTAAATACGCAGCTATTGTCCATGAATGCCACTTGCATCGTCGTAGAATGACCACATATCCGATATCGCCAAAGAAATACTTTTCCGCCTCTGATCTTCCCTCAATATATAGGGCATTTTTCCGCCCGAAATTGGAGTACAATGCCCACATCTGGCCCAAAACATCTCTGCAGCTGCTAGATGGGATTCAAAACCGTGCGATGAAACACATAGGTGATTCTAATATCACTCAGTCAACGGACACCCTCGAACCCTGACGAAATGTCTTGTATTTCACTCTGTTTTATCACTATTTAGCAGCATTCCGCCCCTTCAAGCTTTAACACGTAAAGCTCATCTCGCTATGAATGCTCATCAGTATACTCTCAAGCACAGTTTCGGAAGTATTCTAAATATCGTGATTCTTTCCTAAGCCGTGCAACTCGCTTATGGAATGCCCTGTTGAGCTCTTTATTTCCTAGCCATTATAACCTTCAAACATTTAAAACCAACGTTCATCGGTACCTCTCTTTCTTTCCTCCCTGATTTTTCTTCGACCGCGCTGTCTGTAAGCATTTTAAGGGTACTCAACTCTGTTGAGCGCGCACAAATTGTAAAAAAAAATTAGGATGCAAGTAGAAGACGCCGATGGGTCTTCTTCTTCTCATCTTTGGAAGATTGAAAAAATTGATTTGGTGGAGCATAGAGGAGAAGGAGTCTGTCTAAGTGTTCCCCATTTCCCCATGCCATTCCCATTGATTTTGATCCTATGTACAATTTCGACACAGGTCTTGGTTTTTGGCTTGGCCATAATTTTCATCTTCCAATAAGCATCTATGTGATCATTGACTCAAGTCTGTAGATCAAAGAAACTGAGATGTCACTGGAAAAAGGCTTTCATAGTGCTGCAAGTTAATCTTAACTAAAGGCATCATTTTCGCCTGAAATGTTTGAAGATACTCGTACTTCTGTTTTCGTATTGTCATAAGGTACCGTAGGTCATAGGCAGGCATATGGGACTGACTGGCAATCAAGTATGCTCTATACATTTGTCATGTGTATCGTCTATCAACGAAGGAAAGAGGCGCCAGTTACAGGACAATCAAGTTAATTCGATTATCCTAATTGAGGGTAAAAACCAGTCCACTGGCTCTGCCAGTAGGATAGGATTTATGGTTCGATTACATAAAAACAAACATGACCAACCACTCTCCATAATAATGTGTAATTTATGTACAGATATCGATTTGTTTCTGCCTCGGACCAGTAGCATTGGTTACGAATATATCCAATCTGACGATCTAATAATTAACATTGCCCAATCGCATGAAAACTAACATATGACAAATATTGGCTGGCATTTCACATATCCGAGTAACTGTTAGATAATGCCATTATATAGAATGTAATTTCATTTAATGTCTTACTATGTGCTTTGTGTTTATTTATTTTTTGTTTTCTATTCCCTAGACGTTCGAAACTCCATCCACAAAAACAACGCTCAAAATATATATGCCGCCCGGAAACCGTAGTCGAAGCTGGGAATCATTTTGTATGGGAATTCTCACCGGGGAAAGGCTCACTAAATGTGCCACCAGATGCCGGTATATTACATCATTACAGGGTGAGTACTAATAAATAAATTTTTGTCTTTTTTGTTTAATGCACTTGATGACGGAATGGCCGTCTGGGTGGGTGTCAATTAGTACAAATTCCCTTTTCAAGTTTATTGAACTACCAATTCATTATGGTTGGGTTCATTCAACCTGTTGTCACGCAGTCCTGAAACCAAGCACTTAACAGCGAAGAAGACACATGTAAGACAAACAGAATTTCCATGGCATGTGAAGGCTTCATGAATCAAATGGCTAATACTAGATAACTACAAGCGAAATTAAAAGACCTGAAAACATGTATAACATCTAACTTGACGTGTACTTGACAAATATCTATCAATGTCACATCAGTTTAATGTATCACTCAATATTGCTATATTTGTTGGAAGAAAAAAAATAAATAATTTTCAGCACGCAAACACCAGCTGATACAACACAACAAGTTGTTGTCATATTTCGGTGTTAAAATATTGTCAAGCTACACACGACATGCCAATTAAATGCATGCAACTGTCACTTCCCCTAACTAACTCATCAAACTCATAAACAGTTGGCTCACCCTTATTTTCATTCTTCCTTCTAGGTTTGTGAATTTGGCGGGAATGACTGCATCAAATCCCCATCCGTAGTAGATAGGACGGCAACAAGATATGTCAATCGTCTAGTTGAACGTGTCGAATCTGTTTACAATTACCTGAAGAAACCATGTGATTTGCCTGATTTACCCCTCATCCCAGATAAACCACCTCCGGAACCAGTGAACGAACCCAAATACAAACCGATAATCCGTAAAGATGACAAGAGCACCAAAGTACACCCGAAGCTGTCAAATCGAACGGGCAAGGATGAGCACAACGAAGCCAACACTGACATTGAACAACCAACAGAAGGCACTACCGACAGAACAAACCCCGACCTGTCATTGGAGAATAAACGGAAAATCATTGTTTTCGAACAGGGCCCCAACGGTCAAACGCAAGTTAGAGTTAAATACGTTGACTAGTTGGGCAAACTTGTTTTGTTTTTCCTTTGCAACATTACTTACAGCTAGGCGAGTTTTATTTAATTTATTTTTTAAAAATCCTATTTTGTAATACTCTTTGAAAACTAAAATAAAATTTTAAACAAATCACATCTGTAACAGTGCTATGTGCATGATGAGCTAGATAATTTATCACACACATATCATGCGTTCAATCTCATGCCTCGATAGACAAACACTAGAGCTCCTAGACATTTAAAAAAAAAAAGAAGAAAAACAAGAAAATTAATAAAAATATAAATCGACAAAAAGAAAATATTTATAAAGCACACAATCATACAAATTGTTATAAGAAAATGGAACAGTTAACCGCAAAGAACAAAGCAAAACTACATTTAACAAAAAAAAAGTCCTTTTTTTCTATTTCTAAATCTATTTCGCTTATAAAGATACAAAAACGAATAAAATGAAAAATAAATAATTTACTATAATAAACTTTAAAAATGATGTTTTCCTTAAAAATAAAAACTAAGTTATCGCTGTTTTTTAAAAATGGTTACAAATGAATCATTCAAAGTATTGTCCATCGCATCTTTCTGGCAGAGCTCGAATCACGTTACGGTAAAAGTGTTCATCTTTTGAGGCTATCCACGAATCAAGCCATGTTTTTTTTGATGTCTTCATATGAGCGGAACTGCTGATCAGCCAGACCATATGGCATCAAACCGAACAAGTAGTAATCGGACAGCGCAGTATCTGGGAAATGTGGTGACAATGTTAGGACTTCGCATTTGGGCGTTTTCAGGTAGGTTTTAACGGCTTTGGCAACGTGAGGCCGAGCATTGCCATGCTGTAGAATCACTTTTTCGTGCTTCAGCTTGTATTGTGGCCGTTTTTCGTATGCAATCGCTTGGAAATGGCTTGGCGTTTGGCACGGATAGTTTTTAGTTTTAGTTTTAAATGCATTTTTATTTTCTAAATCATTAACTCTTACACACTAACAAAAAATGCTTAAATGCTAGCTTAAAATTACTTAACAAACTTATACTAACTTACTGGCCCCACACAGGCACTCTAAGCTACTCTAAGTTCTTATATCTATGTCTTTCGACTTTGTTTACATTTTATTTATTAATACTTATTTTCTATGCTTAAGGCTAAGAAAAGAATTTAACAAAAAACTTAGCATATGGACATAATTTTTTATTTTTTATAAAAACATAATATCTAACTTAAAATAAACCTTAGTCTACCTAACCTACATACACAATACGCACATGCATACATATAGACATTATACACAATGACATACATACACTAGTATATACCTATATATATATACTAATATATATATGTATTTCTTAAATGCTAACCTAAGCCTATGCAAGCTGGCCATTGCTATTCACAGAGCAAATAGATTGGTCCGCTCTGCCTCATTAGTGAAGCTGGTTCGTAATTGATGGAAACGACGACGAAACATCTTCTCCATCATTCAACCACCAGAAATGCTGGTGCTGCCGAACGACATCCCCCTTATCGCGATTCCCCACTGCCCTACTGAACCTGAGAAGATCCACACTGCCGTGTGCGACGTCTCTGTTGTAGTTGAGTCGCCTGTCCCCAGCTTTCCGAGCGACATGGAAGATTAACGGGACCGCTGATCTATCCTGGATCAACCCTATCTGATCTAGGTAGAGGAATGCTTCCGGTGGAACGAAGCCATCAGAGCGCACACTCTCGTGGTAAAGGTAATTAAGCTAGTAAGCCCCAGATATCAGGTTATTCGTCAAGGTCATTGCTCTTGCAATGTGCCTTCGAGTCAGCTTAATTACGAAGTTGTCCACTCGTATTAGGTTCGGCCTGTTGTAAAGGACCTCATTACGATAAAAATTTTTGTACTCCGACTCTGGTGTTCTGTACAAGCGAAGGCAAGCCCTAAGGCAAGCCCTCTCAAACACCCGAATCTTTTCCATTAAGCTTGCTCGTACATTGAACCACACGGGGCACCCGAATACCAGCATGGGCCTGATAAGGGCCATGTAGCAGATTACCTTTACCCTCTCATCGAGTTGGCTGCTATAAAACAGTCTCTTTGTAAGGGCAAAAGCGCCTTTAGCTCTGGCCAGAGCAGCATCTACATTTTTGTCAAAATACAGAAACTGATCTAGCTGTCCGTGTTGTCCAATGATCGAGAACATTCGCCAATTTTTTCTGGTATCCCTAGAGGCTCCAGACAACGGCGTCCTAAAGAGAATGGTTTCCGACTTCTGAAAGTTGATTTTCAACTTCCAGTCATCGCAAAATCGTCTTATCTTATCGAAGTCACGCTGCAAGAGAGTATTAATGACCTCGATTTTTGGACCTGTTCTGTACGCTATCAAATCGTCTGCGTACGCAATAGTATGGGAAAGTGAACCTATCAAGTCGCTTGTATAAATGTTGAATAGGATCGGCGAATTGACCGCGCCTTGCTGCAGACCGTTTTTAATTTGAAATAAGTTTGGCACGGATCCTCATCGAGCAATGCCTCCAATTTATCGTCTTCGAAGGCCTTTGGATTTTCTTTACGCGGGCGGCAACATAGCCTCTGGTTTTTAACGTAAAAAAACTGTCGCGTAGACTTATGTTTACGGGATGCCCATACATCCATGGGAGCAAGGATACGCCTTGCCATCGCTTACCTAAATTAATAGTACGAGTATAATACCAAAGTAGAATTTGTGTTGGAGGCATAAGTTCCACCCTTGGTATGGGTCGAGGCTGATTTAAAACCTCTTGCTGCTCTTATTTACTACTTATTTACTACTCTACAATGGGTCAACCCAATAGGAAGACAATTCCCGCGACTTTGGATTTAAACCACAGCCACCATGACGCTCCCACAAGGGTGCCTATCTCAACAAGTCAGGCCCGGACTGAAATCCGGGGGGCTCCTGACTCTCATGATACCGTGATTTAAGTCCTTTTAGGGACTACCGGTAGTCCTGCCGCCAACAACACCTGTGACCGCCAACTTGTAACTGACAAAATCGTAGCAATCTTCGGTGACGTCATCTGAAGATGTTTACGATAAGACCAGTAATATGCTCTGCCCCCGCTTTTTATTAGACAACGTCATTGATGGGCGAAGGCGGGCGGCAACATCGAAATCACCGTCTTTGAAGCGGCACACAATGGTCGATTTATGTTCGCTAGCAGGACTTTAATAGTAAAAGAAAGTTTTTTTAATTTTTGTAATGCAGACTTTATTTATTTCTGATTCTATTAACATATCTAATGCTTCAGAAGGGAAAGCTTTATTTTTTTTTTTGGAAGGTGCCTTATATTACGAGGGCGGGTCCGTGACTTTTGGATTAAAACAGATTTTTTGATAAAAAAATAATTTTATTTTTCAACGTAGTCTCAGTTGAGCTCTATACACTTTGTCCAACGCTTCTCCAATTTTTTTATCCCTTCCAAAAAAAATGATTTGTCGAGGTCCTCAAAATGACGAGATGACTTCATCATTGGAGTCAAATCTTTTTCCACCAAGCCATTTCTTCAGGTTTGGGAACAAGAAGTAGTCGCTCGGAGCCAAATCTGGAGAATAGGGTGGATGAGGGAGCAATTCATAGCCCAATTCATGGATTTTTGCCATGGCAACTGCACATGTGTGCACCCTTGCATTGCCTTGGTGGAAAAGAACTTTTTTCTTGGCCAAATGAAGTCGTTTTTTTTTCAAATCGTCATTGAATCGGTCCAATAAGTTGGCATAATATTCCCCATTGATTGTTCTTCCCTTTTGAAGGTAGTCAATGTGGATTATCCCGCGTGCATCCCAAAAAACAGTCGCCATAACTTTATTGGCTGACAAACCCACCTTGGCCTTCTTTGGCGCCGATTCACCCTTAGAAACCCACTGTTTTGACTGTTGTTTGTTGTGATGGATCCATATTTCGTCCACGGTTACAAAACGGCGCAAAAACTCCTCCATATTGCGATTAAACAACGCCAAACCTTCCTGTGAAGTTGTTACACGATTGCGTTTGTGGTCGACTGTGAGCAAACGCGGCACCCATCTTGCGGAAAGCTTTCTCATGCCCAAGTGATCATTCAAAATTGAAACCACTGAGCCATGCGAGATCCCTACGGCTTCCACAATCTCTCGCACTTTCAATCTTCGGTCGGCCAACACCATATCGTGAATTTTTTCGATTGTTTCGGGTGTAGAGACCTCAACTGGGCGTCCAGGACGTTCGGCATCTTCAGTGCTTGTACGGCCACAACGAATTTCAGTAAACCACTTTTTTACCATTGAAATCGATGGTGCAGAGTCCCCATAGCATTTATCAAGCTTAGCCTTGGTCTCGGTAATGGTTTTTTTTCGCAAGAAATAATGCTTAATAAGCACACGAAATTCACTTTTTTCCATTTTCTCCTCAAATTAGTGAGTAGTCTGATAAAAATAGCTGTCAAACACAAACTAACTGACGTAGCAAGTTTAAATTTTGACAGGAGTCAACTGACAAATGCCTGTTGACAGGAGCAGTGTTGCTGTTTCAGTAAAGAGGTCAGAAATTCAAAAATGCACGGAATTAATGACCCGCCCTCGTACTTATAATAGGATCGGAAGAAATTAGCAAATTATGAAGAACATATTCATCGTAACATCTTTCCTGAGAAGCTTTTACTGTACAGCTTGTAGTTTTTTTGACAGGTTTCTAAAATGCCTTCCGACAGTTGGCCAAAAGAAATAGCGAAGTTCATAATAACGTCAGCACCATGAATAAGTATTTTATGGACGCTCACAGGCATTTCATACCAATTATATTTCCTGACAAATAGTTTGGCTGTCTCTAAGCAACACATTCGGAATTTGGTTGTGTCAATTTTCAATCCAGATGATAGAGCAACCAGTACTATGGCAAAACGTTGCACGAGCTCATAATCAATTCCAATTATACGGGCAGTGTTACTCGTACCATCATTCGTGTTACTCCCTCCTTGTTTCGGAAAATCGACTAATATTCTCAACTCATTCATGAGCTGGTTTTGGAGATGGACTTTTTTATTTTGAACCAGTTTTTTGGCCTCCTCTCCTCTTGCCTGACAACATTTGTTGTCAAGTTTATACGACAAATGCAACAATGATTCCATGAATCGTATGTGTGCGTGAAGAGTTTGTAAACCATGTCCGAATGCGTTACTATCGTAGGGCTTGTTTAAATATTTCTCCAAATCATTCACATCCTTCGGTGATGCTTTGCATATGTATGTAGCAAACTGCACTAGCTTTATTTTTGATAACTGTGTTGCAAGTTTTACCGTCAACCATTGCCTTCGACAGCACGTGATATACCATATGTTCATGGTTTTTGTATTTATAGTTAAATTAGTGGGTTGCAGAATATTTATTTCAGTTTCCATTCGATTGAACTCTGTTATACTGCTATCTGAACTTTCCTTATGAATTTCAAAACTTACCGGCCGGCAGTATCTTGGTGATGAAGTTCTTGAATTTATCCATAATTTTGAGCATCCATTTTCAGATTTCTTCTTGATTTTTAAAGGCACAACGCATGTTAACAATATGTCTGAATCAGGATTAACCAAAAAGTTTTGCTTATATCGGGAGTGTCCCCCACTACCGTCAACTCCCCACTTCCAAGTACATTCAAAAGTATCGCCATTTCCACATTCAAAATCAAATACTTCATTGATTTCAGGTAAGATTTCTGTAATTGATGTAATAGGTGGATACATTTTTTTTTTTTTATTTCAGTAGAGAATCATAGCTAGGGTATACCATATGTTCGAATTTTTTTTTTAATATTTTTATAAAGTAAGACTTTAATTATAATTCAAGACTGGAATGTTGTATTAACAAAATTGACATCAGTGGAATAAATATTTAAAATAATGGAGGAAATAAATAAAGCCTTAAACTCATTTTTCTGTTAAAAGAAGATTCTCATTTGTTTAATATGCAGTCGAAGCGAGCCGTGTGTATAATGTGAGCAAGCGCATTTTGTTTCAATATTGCAGATAGTTTATACATATGTATGTGTTTATAATGTTAATACAATGGGTAATTAGGTAAATTTTAGTGGTAAAAAAGTCTACCGGTTGATATATGTATGTATGTATGTACGTAAGTATTTTTTTTATTATTATTACTTTTCTTTTTGGCTTTTAACTACTTTGGTCCAAATTTCGGTATCTTTACAGCCCTACCTACTAGTTTGTTTCCATCAAGGAAACATACTCCGTTACGGTTTGTTTTTTTTTAATCATTTGATCGAACTTTGCGCAAAGATCCGCGATTAAATTTGGAAATTGACTCCAGTAAAGCTGAACGAGTTCCTTCCTCTTTTTCACCCGCTACGCTTGGAGTTATAATAGGTTGGTCAGACACGGAAACAATTGAAGGAAAAGGTGGCACTGAAGGTAATGGAGACGAATTATTTCCCAAAGTCGGTGGAGGTGACGAAACAGGCTCATGAGTTGCAATTACGCTCAAAACGCTGTCGGATCTATTAAAAGGTGATATAGTCAAAGCTCCAATATTATAGCTAATTGCAATGCTGCAAGAGGATAAACAAGGTCTTCCGTTATTCGTTTGTAACGAGTTTTGTTGTTTTAACTTTGATTGCCTGTGTTCTAATTTCGCGAACTCATTAGCTCTTGAACTCTAACTAGACGTTTTTGGTTTTTTACTGATTTCTGCTCATCTCTTAGTCGACTTTCACATTTAACAGTGGCAATGCGAATCTGTTCTTTGGCATTTATGGATAATTTAAAATGTGGTTTATTTGGTCCCTCTCCTGGACTAAGTATTTCCGATGGACTAGATAATATTTCAGAAAAAAAATCGGTGTTCCATGAGCTGTGCTAAAGTTGGTAATCCTGCTCGACACGCTTCTTTTGATAAAATCAATTCTAACACATTTTTCAAAGGATCAGGACAATCGCTTATTTGACGTGCAACTAATTCTTGTAATGGATACCCCATTGTCATTTCGAAAAGAACATGACCAAAGCAGTAAACATCGATGATCTCGGCTGAGTGAAGCTTGCTATGTTGAATAAAGAATGGTCGGTAGGAAGCTGGTACTCCTAATATGTAGTTTTCAATATCTAATAGTTTTACGCAATCATCTTCAATAACAATATTCCCAGAATGAAGATGACCATACGGCATCCCTTTCCAATATTTGACGACCATAAAGAGCAATTTGTTTAATTGAAAGTGTAGTCCGGCCCTTTGGGTTACCATATTTGTTCAAAAATGGATTTTTCGGAGTAGCCATACACAGAATATCTTTAAGTGAACCTTGTTTATGAAATTTTCTTATAACTAGACATCCATTTTCATTGGATGCTGCATAAATAATAGGATCAACATAAGCATGTTGTAGCCCAACAAAACTTTTCAATATGCTGTGAATTTCTTTGTCGTCGATGTATTTATCTGGTCCAAATTCTATCCATTCCAAGACAAGTTCCCAACCAGGTCCATACATGCCAGCATCCATACTACCGCTGCCATTACTCGTTGAAGATAAGTGCTTCGCTTGGTGCGATTGAGATCCAGTCTTCACCAGATGCTTACTACTAGACTTTTCTGGTGGCTTTGGTGTCACTTTAAATTAATGTTTTCTTAAACGCCAACCGATTGCACCCATTGTCCGCCCTAATATATATAAGCCCTCCGTACGAAGACATAATGATGAATTTTGTACAGCTTGATCATGAAATGATTGCCAATAGCTATCCGGATCAACGAACCGTTTTGCCGGTAGAAACGATGCTAATATTGGATTCATGAGGACTGCGTCTATGTATTCTTGTAATGCTTGACGTCTTTCAGCTATGAAATCAGGACGCATATTACCAATGAGTTTTTTTCCAGGCATCGGCAATTCAATATCAGATGATCGAAGGTGTTTATTAAGTTCGGCAAAATCATTGTAACGGCGTAAAATTTTCCAACTATTTTCTTTTAATGGCCCCCTTTGGAGGCGCAGAAGATATTCCGTATGTCCATGCACTGTCTAGGCCGTTTCTATAACACAATTTATTTGCTGAGTGTCATCAAGAGTAATTTTTCTTTCGTGTTTTTGTTCAAATATAGCCATTGATTTTCGGAGCACAGAGTGAAAACATTTTTACGTTTCCTATATTAAACTTACAAACAAGTGATGACTGCTGTCAACTTAAATTCTTATTTGATCTTCACAAATCCTAAATAGTGCTGAAATGTTTAATATCGTTGTTATACAAAATCATAGGAAAACAAGCACAATTAAACATTACAAATTTATTTGTTAAAAAAATAAAACACACATAAAGTCCCTTAACAGTTTCCCTGAGGCTTTTATATATAATACTTTTCCCATTTCAGTCTTACGAATTTAACACTTTGACATTTGATTTTTTTCCTCCTTGTTCATATACATTTTTTTATTCAACATTCGGGATTGCTGATTCGATATTTGAGGTAATTTAAGTTTCTTCAGACTTTTGGGTGAGCTGCCAACAGCTTTTTTTACGACCTCGGCCATAGAACCTTTAGCTTCTTGTCTTAGCTTCGCTTCCGTTGCTTTTTTTAGACTTTAATCTATTTTCTTGAAATGTTTTCTCTGGCTTTCCAGGCTGAGATTTTAGCTTTTTTTCTTCTAAGGACTGAAACGAATAAAATTTGGAAGCTTCAAAGTAAAAAAAAAAGATATTTTAATAATTCATGTAAATTCTTTTTATTTGCTTTAAAACTCTGTTTTTATTAAATTCATTCACAATTACAAAAAATAAAAAAAATTATTGGGTTCCCATTCTTTCCTCAACTTCTTTCGAATGTCCTTCATAAGGTTGGTGACAGTTACATCCGTGATCGTTTCGGACGCTCTTTTCCATTTAGTACTAAAATCTTTTACGTCCTTTGCACACTGCTCACTTTTCCTCAATTTAGCTTTGACCAAAGCGTAATACCTTTCAATGGGACGGCACTGTGGAACATTGGGTGGATTCATGCCTTTTAGGACAAAGTCGGCATTTTTAGCAACAAGAAAGCTCAACGTCGCGTGAGCATAGTGAGCTGAAGCTAAATCTGGCCAAATAATGTAGAACCCTCGTGTTTGTTTAAGAAAGGAATCATCCGTTTTTTTAGGCACTCGTTAATGTAGACTTCTCCGTTAATTGTTCCCGTTGTAATGAACGATGAGCTTCTGTGTCCACATTGGAAAATGGCATCCCAAACGAGATATTTTGAGCCGAATTTTCCCATCCCAATCGATGTTGTTGATTGCGGAAGAATCTCAGCTTCAAACGAGTTGTAAAACTGCGCACCTGGAAGAGTAGTAAAGTCGGCTTTGACATAAGTTTCGTCATCCAAAACCAAGCACGCTTTCTTGTTGCCGATCAACTCGTATAGCTTTCGGGCTCGTGTTCTTTTAGATCTTTGTACCATTGTTTGGTTGGTATTACATTTCCGAGCAACATCTCTGGATGACATAGTCCGTTTTTTTACGATGGTACCCACTATTTTCCTCTCCAAATTTGTATCATGCGCTCCACTTTTAGCTCCACTTTTCTGTTTTCGCTTAACAGTCAACGTTTCCAAATATCGTTTAATAACAGAATCCACTGTACTGCGTGCTATGTTTAAATTTTTTGCGATGAAATGGTTTGGACACGAAGTATTTTCGAGCCATTTGTCGATGATCTTTTTACGGCGTTCCTCTTGACTCATATTTTATAAATATTTTAAACCGCACCGAACTAAAATCAATAACAAACTGAGACTAGAGAATATACAGGCTAATTTGGGCACAAAAGGGGATTGCAATTTTTACGCATTAGAAGTATAGCCTGTATTAAAATTTACAGATTTTATTCGTTTCAGACCTTATTTCTATGGGCATTTGAAATCGCTTGAATATACAACTCTGTTCTGAACTTAAGAACACATGAAGCGTACGTTTCTTTGCAACCCACTTTCGAAAAATTTGTGACACAAACTTTTTGGTGTAACTCAAACATTTTTTATGTTGCTCCTCATTTACGTCCAATATAGAAAGCTTTGAATAAACAAACTTTAGCACTTCATCCGCACAATCAGATGATTTGAAAAGTTCGTTCTCGCGTGTAAATAAAAATATTTCATTTCTTGTAAGTGAAGGCCTCTCTGTTGGAAGATTATTGCTACCTCTGTAAAGGAAAAAATATATTTTCTGGCGGTTTTTGGCATGTAATGTTTATTGTTAATTAAAGTGAAAGATTGAAACTTAACAATAAAATTACTTTTGTACAAAAAAAAAATATTAATTTAGAAATCATTAAATTACTGCATATAGACACCACTTTCATAATATATAAATTTTTGTGAAATACTTACAATGAGGATATTGCGACATATTTGCTTTTTTGGTTATTCTTCTTTAGTCGATATAAACTTGTACTTACAGCGACAACGCAAATTCTCAACTGGAACACATAATAACAAAGTGCAAATTTGAGTGCTAACATCTTTTGTTGTTTTGAACTTGTTACTTGTATATTGCTCTCTAAATTAAACGATTAAAAAGTTAAAAAAAAATATGTTCAGTTTTGACTTTTGTCCAGCTACTGATGTATGAAATTGGATACTGTGCGACGGATCCAATCACGGCACGTTGTTTTACTTACTTTTTGGAGCTCTCGATGTGCTCCAGCCGCCGTTTTCTTCGAATGAAAGAAAAAAATTAACACTCCCCGCAAACGAGACATTTTCGCACGACCCAAAGTATATGACGCCAAAACAAAATCACGAATGTGTCAAAACGGTTTGTTTGCCGTATGTCTAAGCTTAGTTTAGCCTTTCCAATCGAACGGACGTGCACTACTCTATTTCTTACTTTCGCTTTTTCGAATTATTTTTAATTTCTCCCAATATCAATTTTCAACGCTCGCGTTCGTATTCGCAATCTAAGCCAATTGCATTTTGTTTTTCTTCCGTCGGTTTTGTTCGACCCATATACTTTTACCGACCTACAATGTCTAAATTCTGCAGTAACCCCAATTGTGTAATTACCAGTGAAACAAATGCCGACTTAGTGAATTGCAGTGGGAAATCTTATCACGCCCTTTGTGTTGGATTAAGTAAAAGTCAATTGTATATCTGAAAGACTACAGATGCAATTTTCTCTTTTTTTTTGATAAGTGTAAAGATATCTCGACATCGCACCTTATGCTCGCCATTAAAATGCCTCAGCGACTCAATAAACAATATTGGCGCCGAAAACGTACTCCGCTTCAAGAGGTTACAAAACCAGTTCTCCAAACTGTCGTAGAACAATCAACCAACCTATTCAAGTCAAAGTGTAAATCTTTTGAAAAGCAGTTGACAAATACCCTCGAACTTCGAAAATCCAAAGACAACATTAATGTTAATACAATTAAAAACGTTATTGATAACAGTGTGAAATCTGCCCTTAAGTTCTATTTACCGTCTATTGTTGATACTCTCTGTACCTTCAGATCCGACCTTGATGTCTATTTCTAAGGTTCATCAACCTCCAGTGCTCGTCCACCAGATCCATCATTAGCTCACGTCACAACTAAAATAAATAAAGTAGGTAACACGACGTTGCAGCATCCCATCTACTTCTTGGTGATATCGTTGATGACATTAGAACGACTCTTAACGAAATTAACGATCTTCCTGTACAACTCCAGCCCCGATCTAACGCAATGTACATATAATCTGACCTTCCGAAACATTCTTACAAATACCTCAATATTCATCTCCAACTCAGGCAATCGCAGTCGATCCACCGAAATCCGAGGCGACAATTTCTAGTTTTGATACTTCCTGGACGTTCTCGGAATGGAGACAACGTCTTCAAAAACTCGACAACCACAATAAGTTTATCTCGACTGTTTATCTGGAACCACTGACTCAGTCTGGCTTGTGAACTTTTTTAAGCGCAGACTTAAAATCACTATAGACAACTGCCAGAAAATCACATCGCCCAATAAATCAAAATCTTGTCGTTCCAAATTCAACATTCATTAAATACGAAGGGCTTTGTCGTAACACATCTTCGGAGATTTTTCAACTTCATGGAATGAAGACGCAGATTTTTAAAGGCAACCAGATCAAGCGCAAAAGGACCCATAAGCCTAGAGTTAACTCCCCTCATACAACTAAGTCTCCCAACTAATCCAAACTAGCTGAAAACCAGCAACCCTATAGATAATCCTAAGCGCAATATACAATCCAAGTCCTCCCATCGAGGTTGGCTTATTTCCCTCGTTTTCTCCACAGAATCATTTGCTTTCCCCTCCTCATGTCATCCACCCAAAAGATTTTAAACGTGTCTCCCTACTCACAAAATCTGTCCCACCCAAATATTCAAACTTCACATCTAAACTTCCCTCACTTTCCGCCCCCTATCCGAATTTCATCCGTTCCCACACACTTAATCCTCTTTCACCCGCGTTGGCTGTTGACCATAATTCCTCTAATACTCTTGAAATGCCATCCTCCACAGTTCTTGATCCGTTGCTTCCTTCTGCAGTTAAACTAACCGAGATAGGCGATGTGGGAAATGACAGTCGTTATGTCCTTTCTCGCCTTAGGGACCGTCGCGTTGGCTATATCAACACGCGCGACTTTACCTTGCTAACTGGCATGATAAACCCGATTCTATCTGCATCGGTGGTACAACTCGTACAAATCTCATGGTTTCAATCCAACGGGAAGGACTTCCCACTGATCCTAAAGATCTACGACGAATTTTTGCCGATTTTCACAACAATTTCAATATCTCTTCTACAGACGTCGATAACCATCTCTCTTCATACGCCTCTCATGTCTCTTCCAAACGTCTCATGCATCTCCAAAAAAACGCGCTTTTAGCTTTAAAAACCTATATTGTTCCTAACACGCTAGATAATCTAGCAAATATTCACTCTACATACAAGTTGGAGTGAAAAGTAACATCCTTGATCGCCAGAATGCGCTCCTACTGCAAAAAAAGGTTATGGTGCCTTGAAGTCCGTTCATATTTAGGCAGACATGCCAAATTTCAGTGCGATACTGTCTTTAGTTTTGTTTTGACAGCTGATTGTTGTTGACGTGTTTGGCATCATGTTGAGTATGGACAAAAACGATTTTTGTTCTCTCATAAAACATTATTTTTTGAGAGGCAAAACGGCGAAGGAAACAAAAGAAAAGTTTCGTGGTGGCCGCAAGTCCACTACCGATCAAGTCCGCAGCGGCAGGCCCTCCGATGCGGTTACAGAGGACAATGTCAAAAAAATACATGAAATGGTGTTGGCTGACCGGAATGTGAAGGTGCGCCAGCTAGCAGATACCACAAAGATTAGTACTGAGCGCACACGCCATATTTTGAGCAATATTCTGCATATGAAAAAGTTATCCTGCCGCTGGGTGCCGCGAATGCTCACTTTTGACCAAAAACTCGAAAGTGAGAGCACTTCGAAAGAGTGTTTGGACTTGCTGATGCGGAATCGGGCGGACTTTTGGCGTCGATTGGTAACTGGATTTGGATCCCTCGGACTATTATCTCTTCCCAAACCTCAAAAGACGGCTCATCAATAAAAAATTCAGCTAACGCGAGGAAATCATCGACGCCACGGAGGCGTATTTTGCAGACCTTTCGGAAAATTAAAGTTACTCCCACCAAACACAAACTTTGTATTCCCCTATTGCTCTGTTCGCCCCTCCCAACCAATGCATAGTCATCAGCACGCGACAAAAGTGGTCGGTTCCCTCTTTGAAATCACAGATCCCTCCGATTTTAATCTTCCCCATCTCCTATGGACTCACTTGGATGAAGGATCCTATTTTGTTGCCACAGATGCTGCTTCTGACAAAGAAATCCTCTTCACAGATTGTCTCACAAACTCTGGCCCTGTTCAAATAAACCCAATTTCTAACTTCATGGGTCGGAAACTAGATCTGATCCTTACATCAGACACCATGAACTGTCTTGCTCTCGACTGTGAACTTCTTCTTTCGAAATTAGACCGTCTCCACCCACCTCTCCTCGTTATTTATACAAGGAGGATAACAAGAATTGCTTGAGGCTTTCAGAAACTTCCTCCCACTTCGATTTCCATAAAACCAATTACACTGAATCCAACAATCTTCTCAAAAATGTTGACTTTAGTTTTCTACAAAACAGTAACGTAATCGCAGACTCTGCTGTAGTTATCTTCTATGATAAGATCCTCCACTGTATAAGGCAAACTACTCCATTATCGCCCCATTGCTAAACTATCCTGCATCCCTAAGGTTTTTGAAAGTATCGTTTATGCTGCACTATATTTTCAATGTAAATCTATATTTGCAACCAACCAACATGGTTTTCTTAAAGGCCGATCAACGATCGTCAACCTCATTGAGTTTGTCGCTAGTATACTATGCGCCCTAGAGCAAGGGAAAGAAATTGATGTAATCGCCACGGCCTCCAGTAAGGCCTTCGACAAAGTCTCACAGAACACTGACCTCTTGGATTAATTCGTACATAAAAAATCGCTACTATCTTGTCCATTTTCGTTCCCTTTTCTCGGATCCAATTCTCGCCACTTTGGGTGTTCCACAAGGCAGCCATCTTGGTCCTTGACTATCAACGATGTTGTTAACGTCATAAAGCACTCCCACATATCTATCTATGCCGATGACATAAAAATCTATAGACAGCTCTCAAGCGCCTCTCAGACTGTGAACCCTTACAAGAAGATCTTAATAGATTCTCGATATGGTGCCATAAAAACTTTCTCGAGTTCAACATAGAAATATGCCAGGCCATTTCTTACTCCCGAAGGCGTTTGACACTTCCAACCCGCACTTTTTATTTATCATATCAAAGAGTAGCTGCAGCTACTTCAATGCGGGACTTGGGAGTCATTTGTTATATACAGCTCAACTTTCGCATCCATATCGACTCCACAATTAGCAAAACTAACTCCGCTCTCGGATTTGTCAAATAGTGGTCTAAGGAATTCTCCGACTTCTATGTCACCAAATCCCTGACGTGCGAAGGAATACCGCCCATAACTTGGTTCTTTTGAATCGTAGAGAGCTGAGTCTACGATTATACCTAGAGGGGATGTACGAGTAGAAGAAGATTTATGGCGGGAATATGGCACATAAACGGAGATGGATTTGAATATTTCTCTTTAAAGCGACCAGAGACAGATTGGTAAACTCGAAGCCCTGCGTAGATTGATATTGATTTTACGGAAATTAGTTGAAAGAGATACCAAGGAGTTGATGGGATCAGTTGTTAAGATGAGGTCTAATGATTTGGTATAGACTAGAGTCTGTTAACCGATCTAAGAAGACGCATTCCTTAGTAGAAATAGGATTGGAAGCGATGAAAAAAGATAGGTCTTCAGATGGAGTCCACTTCAGCTGAATTTAGTTAAAGTCGCCGAAGATAATGATATCATCAAGCGAGTCTGGTAAGGAAATTACAGGCTGTATTGTTACACCATAGGTAAATCGCATTCAGAATCAACTATCAGGTCAAGTGAAGAGTTGAAGTTGACACGCTTTCAAAAGAAGCTCGGTCAATGATTCGCCTAAACTTAAAGCAAGGTATGATGCCATTCAGACTCTAAACGGTGCCCTTGCTAAATGTTTTAAACTGACCACAGCCAAGAGAACCCAGATCTGTAGAGGTATTGAAAGGAAACCAAAAAGATTTTGAACCGATAACTTACGACTGATTTGGGTAAGACTAGAATTATTACAGATCAAAGCCAAAAAAGAGTTTATGTTCAGACTTGGAAAAATGCCCCTGTGATCAAAGCGAAACTCTCTGTGAATCCAGTAAACTAGTTAAAATCCTCAAAAGTTCTCTAGACTGGAAAATCTAAGAAAATATGATACTACCTACACTGAACAGAAAACAGAGACTCGTTGTCTCATACTCGAAACTCACTTCCTAGATAGCCGGATCAGACCCAGGTCACAACCAGCTCCTGTCACCGAAACTGCAAGTGAGCTGAGTAACAGAACCCGCCGTAGATGATGTCTGTTATCGTTTGTCGTGACGAATGAGGCCATTAAATACGAACTTGTATCGCGCTCAGACGACGAAGAAAAATAAGGAAGGAGACATAGAGAACTATTGATGTATGTACATTGGTTTTGAATGTTTACAGGTTACAATGACTAGGAGCTGAAGAGGTCGGCAAGGCATTCCAAAAGCGAGTTGTACAGCTTAGGAAAGAATTAGGATATTTCAAAGTACGTCCGAAAGTGGGCTTTAAAGTATACTGACGAGCATTGATAGCGAAAGGAGTGCTACGGTTGAAGGTTTGAAAGATTTCGGAGATTTTGTTGTTTAGGCAGTTAAAAAGCGATAGAACAAGGTAAGGTAAGAATCGCTACCGCTTTAACGACAGTAGATAGCAATGTTTTTTGAAGAATTCAATTTCATCTTGTTGGTGGTTACCCAATTGTTAATGGCGTTAATATCGAAATTCAGTACGCTTAACATAGGTTACTGTTTCCGTTCTACATGGAGGAGAAGGGAGATGAACCCGGGAACGAAAATGAGAGTAATTTCGTCAACAAAATAGTATACTGAGCTACATTTAGCAAACAAAAAAAGTTTTGTAGTCAGAACGGAGCCTTGGGGCGTTTACTTACTTATTAAGGTGACACTACAGTCCATGCTGGATCTATACCTTAACCAACAAGCCTCTCGCCTCGCGTACCACACCTACCCTGGGGATTAGAGTCGAAGGCTTTTTGGGCCGGGGCTGTAGCATCAATTCGTATAACATGGGCTCAGATGTTGGACCGGTAGATGACTGACGCGACCAATGTCGCTGTACAGACAGTACAGTTCGTGGTTGAATCTCCTCCTCCATTCCCTGTTAATATCATATAATCAGGGCCGGAAATCACACGCTGTGCCTATATTTTTCTCGAAATTTCCAACTGTTTCGTCCGCTTTCGATAAGGTCCAAACATCTACTCCATAAAGTGGAACCCGGATGATAAGAGTCTTGGTTTTATGGGTACGAGCTCTGTTACTCAATTGCCTCCTGAGCTCCAAAGAAACAACGATTGACAAGAGTATTTCTGCGTCTGATTTTTGCACTGATGTAACTACGGAGTCAAGGCAAACGAAATCCTTAACTACCTCAAAGTTATAACTGCCAATAGTGACGTTGTGGCCAAGCCGATGGTAGCGTGCGTTCTTTTCTGATGGCAAAATGTGCTTTGTTTTACAATCTTCACCATCAGACCTATTACGGCCGGTTCCGCTTTTAATACTCACAAAAGCTTCATCGACGTCTCGCTGTGTTCGCGCAATCACATAAATATCATCAGTGTACGAAAGTATTCGTGCAGCCTTAAGATTGTGCCTCTTTTGCTGGCCATTGAGCTTTCTAAAATCCTTTCTAGGGTGATGTTAACAGTTTTTACATTACAGTTCTACATCGGGTCGAAACCAAGTGGAAGACTCTTCCTTCGTTTTAGGTTTTAAACTACTGCCACCGTGACGCTCCCACTAGAGGACCTACCTCTTCAAGTAAAGCCCGGATTGAAGTATGGGGGGCTCCTGACTCCCACTGTACAGTGTTTATTATCCTGGTATGGACTACCACTGGCCGTAGCTGGTAAAATCGTAGCGTTATCTGAAAACCGTTACGAAAAGAACAGTCATTTGCTCAACCGCTTTTTATCAGACAATTTCATTGGTGGAAGAAGCCTTAATTATATGATCGATAGTGGACTTTTTTTAGCCTGAAACCGCACTGGTATTGGACAACCAGACTGTTCAGGAATGGTGTTACGCCGCTCATATACGTAATACGGCAGAAAAGACCATATACAGGCGATGTTTAAGAGACTTATTCCTTTAAAGTTGGCGCAGTCAAAAGGGTCTCCATTTCTTTGGATCGCATATGTTATCCTCTGAATGTATCTTGCAGATGAGCTGGTAATATTCTGTTTTAAGTACATAGCTCAGCAGGTAGTCCGTCTGTGCCAGTAGTTTAATAAGACTTAAGCTTCGATATTGCTCCCTTAACTCTGTCTTGGTCGATGGGACAGAATTCTTTAGTGCACTGGATATAATTTCTAAGAATTCCTCTTTGATGCTGCCATCCTTGTAACGGTATGAACGCAGATCAAGCCTGTGCTCTGCGGCACACCAGCCTCGTCCTCATGAATTAGTTTCTGGTAATGTTTGTGTGGTGTCAGATCATGGTGATCATAGGTCAGTGCTCAGATACGCGCCTTGTCTTTTTGCCATCCCTGGATATCAACAAACTTACCGTGAAGTCGTCTGTGCTGTATTCAGGATGTAAAGTGAGATTTTGTGAGAGTTGTAACCTTGCATCTAGGTGTATCTTCTTTCATTGCCCGGTAAAGGATGTTGCAGTTTATTGTCCTGCCCCAGGTGATAAGTTCTCCGGAGACACTATTTCTCACAAGCCATGGCTACTGGAAAAGGGTGATGTGTTCTTTACCCTCAGTGAGGCGAATGTTGAGTCTGGCCTTGTGGAGTTTAATCTGTATCAGCCTAAACTCCATTATAGAATGGTCAAGATCATCGGTGATTGTGTTATCCAGATCACGGAGGTATTGGTGTTAGGAAAAAACGGTATCAGTATGGCAGACTACAAAGCAGAATATTGAGAGAGTGTGTCCGATCAGCTCGCCATGATATCCTCCTCTTCCTTGAGCAGTCGTAAGATGGAGCCCTTAATTCTAAAGTTAAAAATTAAGTTCCTTGCTCAGAGCAAAGAAATGTATTGGGCGGTTACAGAGAGGACGGTGGACCAACTTATGGCCATCTGGAAGAGATGGCTTATCGTAGGCTGCGGCGTGAATTGATGGCAGAATCTTTCACTCATTAATCAAGAGCTCAAGATTAATATTCCAAGACGTTCAGGATCGTTGAAATTAAAACGAACCTCACCAAGACCGCCGATGGCAGTCTTAATAAAGTCCCTCGGATTCTGATTTTGAGGGGTCATTTGCTTCATGAACCTATCATGCCAGCCAGAATTCTTTAAAATGAGAGGTGGAAGCAAGCATATTGGGGTGCGTTAGTGCCCAACGAACTTAAGTTTTGACATGTTGGGACGCGCAGATACGAGGCTGTCCTTTGCCTCAGAAAATGTTTTGGAGCAGATTTTAACCGTCCTCATACTTTTTGAGATGTTGGTCAGTTTGTCGATGGACATGCCAACTGCGCGTATTAACATACGCAGCTCAGTAAGCTCAACACAGGTCTCATATTAAAGGATATGACACGGCGTGGTTAGGTAGGGGTTATCTCTGGTTGTCTGAGTTCTGAACAGTTGACAGCCCGGGTAGTGTAGGGGAAGATAACGAATCCCTTTCTTTCGAAGTCAAACAATGTTTCGTCCTCTTACCAAGATGCGAAGGCAGAGCTCAGTTATCCTAGGCTGCTCTGACTGATAGCGTCGCTAGGTCTGCTGTGCTTTCGGTTACAGCTGGAGTTTTCGGGCCTCTTGGTTATGTTTGTTGAAGCTCAACCTCATAGATCCTTATGTGCGGATACGAAGTTTTGTTCCCGCTAATAGTTGAGGTTCTGGTCCTACTGACTTGCCGCTTTTCAAATGCCTTTATACATAGATCCGCCTTATCCGCTCAAATGAGGACTCAGTATTGTTGTGTGACTGCAGTATCTTGAAGATGAACGCCGTTGTCACTAGACAGCTGCAAACTTTTGCAAATCAATGTCTTCGAGATATATTGTGAGTATTCTGGGCAAATCATATCACCGACAGCTTTATGCCCGGAAAGGCATAATACAAAAACAGGCAATGAATTGCATATATGTATGTTCTAAAAGAGTGACAGCCGAATACTAAGCCAAACTTTGCAGTGATATTACCTGACTCTAGAAAGAAGGAGGGTGGATCGCTCCAATCCAGTTATACAATATAACATTAATCCTAGAAAACACATTACGAGTCGAGTGCAGAATCTCCAACACATTCTGCCGTACGGTATTCTCACTCGTCTCGTTGAAGCCAATGTAATTTATAAATTTATAACTCAATTCACTGTGAAACTAAATTCGAGCATTGACCGAAGGTCCTTGCATCATATTCTAACACCTTCGACGCCATTTCAGTTTCAAAAGCATCGTATTCCCACTGTCTGTCCGCAAAATCACCCTTAAGGATATCGCAACCAGCCAACATCCGTATGTTAAAATATGATAATTTCAAGTTTCACCATCTAGTCGCCGTTCCTATCACATAACTACTATGCAAAACAAATCGAAAGGATATTATTTCCTCAGACAGTCATTTGGAGAGAGAAGGAACTGTGGACACTCCTCCTCAATTTATGGATTTCTTTTTCCACAAGACCTGATGAAACTCTGGTTTTTTCTCATCCTCATTCTTTGTTTTAACCGGACTTATTCGTAGTTAGGGTGCTTATGCAACTTTTCTGTGACACAAAAAAAAAAAAGTCCTTTTTCCTTCGTAATTGCTTTCAAACACTACTACCCATTAATGGGGGCACACACACGGATGGTAAATCATTCATTAACAGGTTCACTGCTTGATGTTGCCAACAGCAGATCTCGGGAATGGACTATTAAAAAAATATGAGTCCACCTCAGATCTCCCGGTCCTCAGCACCAGGATAGAGTGCTTATTAGTTCATTACTGAAAGAGAAGCTCCCATTTTACATCCTTTTGATATTTTTGCACCCAAAGGGTATACTTAAAAAGCATCCAATTTAAGTCTGACCTGTCTATACAACCACATCCCGTAAGGAGCTTACCATTCAAATAAAACAGAAAAAGTTATGTGATTCACTCGCCTCTCTCTATTCGCATTCACAAAGTCCTTACAAGTTTCCGTATGTTGTAAATACTCGTGTGTGTGTGTGTAGAAGTCTAACATATTTGTAAATGTACTGTAATGCATTTTGTGGTTAGAAGAAGAAGCATCTTTAGTAGGACGAATGAATTTAATTACACTCAGCTCAAGTCTAAGCACTGGTGCACCAGCACAATTACTTGCTTGTTACTCCGTTTACTTGGTTTTATGTCAAGATTTTGGATTCTGGAAAGTGGCAATATGTAGTACTGGCAATGGCAGTATCCTTTCGAGATTTTAAGTGTGAGTTAAATGAGAAAATTAAAACATTCTTGCAGTGCGCGGTAAAACGTTAAAGGAATCCTCAACGACCGACGACAAATTTAATTGTAATTAAATTTTCCTCCTCGTGTATGCCCTATGGGGAGGCAACGATGAAGACCTCACGAATTGGTCGTTGAAAAAAGGATAAGAGATCCCGTCTATCCAGAATATGAGACTTTTGCGGTGCAATTATGACCAAGGCCAGGATGTCTAAGTTGTGGAGATTTTTTTGTCCTACTTTCGAATTTTTTTTAAGAACATTTCTGGAATTGTTTTCGTGAGGGTTTTGTTGGCAGGACTTTAGGGTAGACATAATGGTGGAATTCTCTGGCGAAAGATTTTCTTCAAGTTTTAATTGGTGACAGTTATAGCTAACAAGGAAAATATTCTGGCCGTCACGTTGTCTTTACTTTTGTATGGTTGGGCGATTTGAACGATCAGGCTAAAATAAGATATGGTAAATGGAATTGGCATTGAGAAGGAGTCCTTCACATGATGGGTTCTTATCAAACTAATGTGGGATCAACTAAAATTATACCCTTCATCACTCTTTTAGCGTCAGAGAAGAGGTTTACTTGGGGAATACTAGTAATAGGAACGAAGGAAGTCACCACGAAAAATTGCCAAAAAGTTGGTGTAAGGAAACCTGAGGATAATGGACCTCTTTTAGATATACCTGTAATCAGGAATGAAACGGGTGTAGCCGATTCCATTTTATACCAGCAGAACCAAAAATGTCAAGAAGAACGATTGAAAATAACATTATTAAATAAAAAGAAGAATATCGTAGACAGTAGGGAGCCCTGTGGTTCATCAGTTTTCATTTTATTCATTCATTGTCTCATCACTTCCGGATTATTCTAGAACAGCAGTTTTGTCGAAGGATACTCCGGAGGTGTTGGGAGAGTCACTCGGAATTGCAAAAATTGTAGTGTTGGATTGTAGTTGTCCTCCATCATCAAATAGGTATTTCGTTGAATGAGGTGTTGCTAAAGGGTCCAGTCATTCAAGATTTTTTGTCCTCAATAATATTCCGCTTTTGATTGTACGAGTACCTCATAACCGCAGATATTGCTAAGATATATCGGCAAATACAAGTTGAGCATGACGGTAGGGAGTACCAGTGCATGGAGGAACAAAGCCGCAGCTAATCTACAGGGATATCAGTTGAAAACGGTTACGTATGGAACTACGTCTGTGCCCTTCCAACAAATCGAAGTTTCCATTGGGACAAAAATGTTGAGGGATGATTTTTATATGGAGAGGAAGTGGAGGAGATTCTGCAGAAGTCAAGACCATTCTTCAAGTGGCGGAAGTAGTGGACAAACTAAAAGTTACTACTTCGACGTATTCCCGAGAAGCAGAGGGAAATTCCATTACTCAAGTGGAATCCATAGGGTGATCAGTCTCAGTATATAGTTCCATCAATACGAAGAACATTACTAAGCGTGCTATGCTGTCTGAACTGTCAACTCTTTTCGATCTGTTTGGTTTAATTAACCCCATAATTCTAAGGGGTAAGAATGAAGGATGAGTCGATCCAAGGTAGAGTCTTTAGCGTGTGAAAATTGTTTCGAAGTCGGCTTAAAAGACTAAACTCCGTAACCTAGGTCAGTAAAAATCGATGGATTCGACGATACATCATTGCGGGCCTACGGATGTTGCATCTACATATGAACAGTGGATCAATATGACCAAGTGCACTGTCAATTATTGAGTGCAAAGTCTCGAGTTGCTTCAATTAAAGCCGAAAGTATTCCTAGGTTAGAATTGTGCGTTACGGAGCTGTAGGTGGTCGGTGGTTGGTGGTAGGTGGTGGTGTTGGTTCTTGTTAACATTATGCCAAACTTGGTTCACATAGTTGACGAATTTTTCTATGGACAAACTCGGAAATAGTGCTTTGTCGGTTGTCTGCACATCCGTTTACATGGAAAGTATCCAAAATACCAACCGGGCTACCGGCAACAGTGTGGAAGAATATTTGTAAAGGGTCTTTCATTAAGCGCTTCCTATCTTTAAATTTAAATAAAACAAAGTGTGTGTGAGATATCATCGAAATTTTTTTATTTAGTTGTTTGAAAGGTTTGGGGATGCCATTATGCATGGAAAACTACACCGTTCAAATGTCCGCCGCGGCTTATCTGGGTGGCGCGCATCCGAAATGTCCTAACCATTAATCAGGCTGAATTTGACCCATGGCAGAAGTTATGTTGGCTTTGAGGGCCGCTGTGGTTTGTGACTTATTCACATAGACCCGCGATTTCAGAAAACCCCATAAGAAAAAAAGTAACGGGGTCAAATCGCACGATTTTGGTGGCCAGTTCACATCACCTCCACGTGAGATGACCGTGCCCTCGAATCGCTCGTGCAGAATTTCCAATGTGGCGTGAGCTGTGTGGAACGTAGTGCCGTCCTGTTGAAACCACATGTCGTTGGTATCCGTATCATTCAATTCAGGCCAAAAGAAGTTGGTAAACATCGACCTATAGCGCTCGCCGTTGACGGTGTTGACCTGGCCAACGTCGTTTTCAATGAAATATGGACCAATGACGCCGCGCAACCAGCCCAAAATCCAAACCAAATGGTGACTTTTTCAGGATACATTGGACGCTTTTGGATTTCATGTGGATTCGACAATTTCATTAGTTGACGTACCCTTTCATCCAGAAATCGGCCTCATCGCTGAAGATGATTTTCCTATGAAAATTAGGGTCAGTTTCCAACTGCTGCAGGTCGTTTACCTTCAGCTTCTGGGTCAGTTGAATTTCGTACGGGTGCATGCCCAAGTCACGAAGCAAAATTCGCCAAGCTGTGGCCTGTGAAAAGCCGAGTTCTTGCGAACGACGCGGAATCGACTAGCTCCGATTCTCCTGCATACTCTCACGAACAGCGGTGATGTTTTCGTCGACGTACGGGTGTTGGTTTATCGTTTACTGAACTAGTGGACTCAAATTTATCCACCACACTGCGCATAGTCCTCTCCGTAGGACGATTATAACGCACGGAACGTTGCCCGAACAGAACACCCATTTTGATAAAAAAAATTTTATCATTTGCACGTGTTGTTGGACGTTGTGCGTCCATGGTGATTTGCAATGACAGCCAATTTAACAGATGCAGCTTCAACAATATGGCCGCTATCAACTTTTAAAGTTCGAAATCCCTTCCCTGTATTAAACAGAATTCTGCTGATATCGTTTCCAGAGGAGCCTTTGCGAGCGTGTTTTTAGAAACCCTGTCGTTGTTTAGACCAGTGTTTCTAGAAGAAGGATTGCTCCAAATCAGTGGGAGCATTCCTGACAAAAAAAAGGGTGAAGCAGTGCTATTAGCTGCTAGAGTATCTTCCGAATTTAACGAAGACTACCTGAAATACCATATACCGACTTTCAACAGGTATTGCGAATCTCTGGATAATTGAGCCGATCAAATCGACTATCAAATGTATCAGAGAAAGGTGAGACTAACATATTCGACGCAGGTAGCACTCCCTTACTCCCAGTGGATATACCGAATGAGGTTGACAATGATACTTTGGCACATCCAATAGAAAACCCTTAAAGAAGGAATACAGCAGTTGGTAAAGCAGAAGTCGGTTAGCCCAAAGAGTGGTTTCAAAAATCGTAATTTTTTCCTGGAAACAAATTCTGTAAAACTACTCCGCCCACCAACTTTTGCAGAATGCGAACATTCCGTACCTTGTGTCCCATTCTATTCCCAAAATCTCACCTATTCTCATCTTCCTGTTTATTTGCACAGGAAAAATTACCGCAGGCACTAGTTGCAATCATTAGATAGCGCTTCTGGGTTATTGATGTCCGCAGATTGGCGAGGAAGGTGGTGGCCAACTGTCTACATTGCTTGAAGTATCGACCGAAGCTGCCAATGCAAATAATGGGAAACCTTCTACCTGATAGAGTGCAACCATCTAAACCATTCCACAAAATAGGGGGTAGACTTTTGCGGCTCGCCTGATTTAATATTGAAGCGTCGAAGGCAGCGAACTTACACGGCGTATGTTGCGATGTTCGTGTGTTTTGTGAGGTGCATACAAGGTTTCATGGCAGCCATTAAGAGGTTTTATCGCGCGACTTAGACTATATCGTGATATCTTTCTGCGACAATGGACAAACTTCGTTGGAGTCGTCCGAAATGGGCTGGCAGAATTTCGACAGCAATTTTTGAAGCAGCAGACCCAAAAGGAGACTTCAACCTGGTGTGCAGCGGAACAGGTAAATTTTCACCACATCCCTCCTAGAGCGTAAAATCTACTAAAACTCATCTCTTTCGTACAATTGGCCTATCTTATTTGACGTTCTAAATTCTTGACCCCTCTGCGCTATGTCAATCGATCTAAGTGATGAAGAAGTGCTGACTTCAGGACATTTTTTGATTGATGCTCCATAAACGCCATAGTTGAACCATGCGTCGAATCGGAGCGAGTAAGCTATCTAAAAAGATTTAGCAATACTTCTGGGCTCATTGGTCTAAAGAGTATTTGTTAGAGCTACAAAAACGAACGAAATGTCATTCAAGTTGGGTGCTCTGGTCTTAATCGCAGAGGACAACATACCAGCTCAACAGAGTGGTTGATGGGAAAAATCATCAAACTTATAGCCTCACAGGATGGTAAAGTTCGAGTGGTCGAAACAAAAACAAAACATGGCATCCTGCGAAGAGCTGTTAATCGGGTAGCGCCCTTGCCGATAGAAAGTTAAAGTCTCTGTAACCGTTGAGACCTCAAAGCGGGCAGAATGTTAATTGTTGTTTTATTTTACACTTTGCTTATAATTGGAGAATATTTTTATGATATTTGTACATAAAGTTTTTAAAAATATTTATTGTGAATACAAGAAATATTGCTGAAATTCTAGTGAACTCTGGCGAAAAGATTGGCCAGATTCTTGGTCTTTCAATCGAATAAATCTGGAAGACATTTTCTAATTAGACAATTGAGAGTCGCAAAAATTGTGATTAAACACTGCGAATTTTAGACTTGACATAATCGAGTTGGAATTTAAGGTTTTCTGGGAGGCTCTTTTGACTAGCTTACCAGACAATATTTAAGGAAAGAAATGTTTTGCGATGGAAAGCTCAACATAAACTCAGAATAACACCAAATGTTTTGAACTGAAGAGGTTCTGCAGATTCCTTGCTCCATTGGGGCAAATCTGCCGGGATTATGTTAAGAAATGAGGAAGCGGAAAGATAGGAATTTTTACAGGTCGAAGAGGTTATTTTGGATTTCGTAGAGTGGGTCCTATAAAGGCTGTTACAAAAATTGTTAGATTCTCCGGGAAACCATCAAACCAATTAAACTTTTCATAAAAGACTAATCAGCTCTCAGAAAATCGATCCTTTGTCTAAGATGCAACATGCCTACCACGCAATAAATCTCATGAGTACGCGCCTGTTCACTAGAACAGGGGGTAACTATCTGTCGCGCAATTAGGGAAGATACTGAGCGGCATCGATGCATACTGCAGTATCTATACTTCAATTGTACTTAATTTGTCTCCTCATGTTATCCACTAGGTAGAGGTGTCGGTTCTGGGGTTGCACTCTAGAAGAAGGACCTACAGCGGATAAATTCGCGTGATTGAATCAACAGTGGCGTTAACATTGAGCTTGGCATACTCCTTATATGGGTTAGTTTATCATATTTGGAGCAAGGATTTCTTAGGACTTGAGAGAAATAGAGATTATATGGGGCTTGCACGAATAAGCCTTTAGTGGGTCAACGATAGCAGGAATATCTGGAAAAATTTATCTTAAGAGTCTTAGAAAAGGCCTACTCCTTCGGGTTGGGGTTCAACTGCCTATTCGTGAGCCGCGGATAATTAAAGAAGGATTCACTATTGATTCACTGTTCGTATCTGCCCATGGAATGATTGGACCTTGAGCAGCCTATTTGCAGCCAGAAACGAGCAGAAGTCATAGACTGCTATAATTCAGATATCGTCCTTATACGAGTGTCTGAAGTGTAGTTTGATAGCTCAGGGAAAGGAAAGATGAAAAATAGTATCATTTCTTCTGTGTGCGGATTTGCTGTAAGTGGCAGACCAAATAAGAAGTTTCCAGTTTTCGGGATGGGAGCGAATGCGTTGTAACAATCTGCTTCAAGAAAAATTCGCCAACATCAGCCCGATTTGCTCTCATGTCCTCACAGAAGGAAAAGGCGATGCGACTAAAGATTGTTTTTAAAGTGCTCTTAGACTGATATTTAGAAAAAGTTACAGATGCTATTCAGCAGATAGGCAAACCAATTCCATAGACTGTAAGACCGCAGGGATATCCCAAAATCCGCTGACAGGTAGAATGAATCATTCACCTTTGGGAATGAAATCCAAATCCACTCGACTAAAGTGAAGTGCAGACTGCAACATCTACGGATCGAACTGTCTCCATGACAAGCTATTAGTGGCAGAAAAAATGGCTTGGTAGAAACTAGATGGCACACCAACTCATACACCAATTATTCGTAATAAAGGGCGAAACATCAGTCTTCATAACATCACTTTCAAGATCTTGCCTACTATACGATGTGAATGCTTAAAACCACTTGTCCAACCATCTGATTGGCCTGGTCGATGCGGCTTTAAGTTGTAAATAAGTCCACAATTGGAAAAACCCAAGAAGTCTACATAGATTGAAATAATTACATCTTTATCGACAGCAAATATAGAGACAGTGCCATGTCCAATTTAGGCACACCTGTCACCCTCTTCATATGGCTTGCTGTTCCATAGGGGTTTGAACGCAATCTCAACAACACAAAAAAGTGTTTAGACACTAACATCATACTTGAGAGAATCTTATTCGAAGGACAACAGAAAAGGAACAATTTTCAAAAAGTCTGTGCAACTACATACTTGCATACATTGAGGACATGCCTTCATTGGCAGAGCGCAGTGATTTATCACAGGAAGCCGAAGCGGAAAAAAGGATTTAGTTGTGAATGGGGACAAAATCAAAATCGCTTGGGCAGGTATAAGCTTAAGGTAGTCAGGGATTTTATCTATTTTAAATCCGCTGAATTTTGAAGACCGTCTTCATCACAGTCCTGAGGGAACTAGAATAAGGATATCCCTGATTGTTTTTAATGCAAAACTCTTCAAGTGATTCTAAGATCCGTTTGCGTTGGCAGGCTTTAGAGAAGAAGATATAACAGCGAACTCAACACGGTCATAAACATGAACATATAGGACAATTAGAGGAAATGAGTATTAACGGCCCTCGGGAGGAGTCCAGGAGTCATCTCTTGCTCCCCAATAGACAAAGTGGTTGGCTTTAAGTGACACATATAAGTAAAAGTTGACCATCTTGGAGTGCGTAACTGGTGTCTAAGATACCAGAATATTTCTGAGCTGCTATTTAATCAATGATGACAATGTCCTTGCTCATGGTCGACAAACTCAACCAAATTAATCATATTGCGATCAATTAATTGATGTTCCGAGCGCATAATCTCAACTCGGAACTTTCTCTTGCTGTAGCCAAGATACGGATGCGGATTTCAGTAACAGATCGCAATGGCAAGGGACCGCTAGCGGATTCTCCGATCGAGTTTCCCTAACCTCTCTAGGAGTCCGATGTCACCAGTACCGAACATAGAAGAAAAATGGCATCACTGCCAAAGAGCAATCAGAAAGGCCGTCTCTGATGTACTGGGTTTTAGCCCGTCCCAACAAAGAAACCCCGGATCGATGACGAATGCAGCATCGACATCGACACCTAGGACAAAACTTCTTGATATGAAGCTACAACTTTGAGGTAGTAAGGGACTTTATGTACTCCATAATCAACTCTGGCGATGAGAGCAGCGCGGAAATGTGAAGAATCACTCTTGCTGGTCACTGCTTCTTTGGGCTTAGAAGGCAATTGAGTAGTAAAGCCCTCTCCCGAGCAACCAAATAGTCATTATCAAACGTGACCAGATAGCAATGATAGTTTGTCCAATTGCTATGTTTCAGCAGCTCTCAAAGTTACAATGACATCCAGCTGTCAAAATATTCAGTAAGGTTTGCCATTTCATCATGCATCTCTTATGGATTTTAAGCCGCCAACCAAAAAGAGATTGCTGCGGAATGAATAGCCGCCCTAGCGGCCGGTATCGAAGAAGGCCCAGAAATGTCGATTCGGCACCGATTAGCTGAATTGGGCAGCGCCAGAAAGTTAACCTAGCTTATTTTGCGGTTGGATTTTAGCCCCCATCCATATAAGATTATGCTGACGCAAGAATTAAAACCGGACGACCATAGACAACGCCGTGAGTTCGCTAATTGGGCGCTGGAAATGTAGACCGGAGATCCGGATTTTGGTCAAAAAATCATCTTCTCGGAGCAGGCCCATTTTTGGCTCAGCGGCTATGTCAACAAGCAAAATTGCCATTAATGGAGCGAACACAATCTACAAGTTTGGTGCGTTTTATGGCATGGCGGCATCATCGGACTATATTTCTTTCAAAATGAGGAAGGAGACAACGTTACAGTCAATGGCCTCAGGTACAGAGCAATGTTAACCGACTTTCTGTGGTCAGAGCTCGACAACATCGATATATCCGAGCTATGGTTCCAATACGACGGCGCTACAGGCTATACACACGACGCAACGCTCGAAGTTGTGAAGGAGAAATTTGGCGACTGGGTCATCTCACGGCGAGCGTTCATCAATTGGCAGCCGCGATCATTCAATTTGACGCCACTCGATTGTTTTCTCTGCGGCTACGCTAAGTTCTTAGTCTACGCTAACAAGCCAACCACTTTGGTCGAGCTCGAGGCCAACATTCGACAGGCTATTGCCGGAATAATGCCGCACTTATTGGACCGAGTCATCAAAAATTGGACCGACTCCTTGAAGCAGTGCCAGCGAAGCCGAGGCGGGGAGTTGAATGATGTGCTATTCCACACATAATGGCATGAACGTAGCTTCAAAATAAAGTCAGATTCTATTTTATATCTCACGCTTGTGGTTTTATTTAAATTTTTTTGCTACCGTTCTTATCTGGCCACCCTTTAGAAGACACTGATCATCTTTACTGCGCAGAAGCGTGGACACTGACGAAGGCGGATGTACGAGTAAATGCTCTCGGGCGCTTTGATAGAAAAGTTCTTCAAGTTGTTTACAGTGAATTGTACCGGCTCTCAGGAAAGCTCGGAAAAACCGGCTTAGATGGCTGGGTCACCTTGAACACATGCCTCCAACCCAGAGGTACAACGCGGTAGAGAACGACTTCATCTTATGTATATCTGAAGTGGAAAAGGACCTCAGCCAACTTCTTGTACGGATTTTGAGGCAGCTGGCAAAAGACCGCGCTAGCTGGTGGAGGCATGTCAGCTGAGGCCCCTGCCTACGCCATCTAAGAATATCTTTGCTATTTCATAGAGAACCGAAGAAGGTTATAGGATCGTCTTGGATTTTATTTCAGAGGCGCTGAAGGCCTCTGAAGACTAAATGTAAAGTTATTTTGTCGGTGATGTATCATGTAGCTGATGTGGTGATGAGTTTTGTTACAATCTTGCCATCTAACGCCGGATGACTTCGTAAAAAAAAAATACCGGGAAATATAACACTTAAGTAAAAATTTCGACCACTCAGAAATCATTAAATTTATTTCGAAATCGAGGACTAAAAGTGAACGGAAACTCTGGTTCCAGTCTAGAAAAGGGATGGAAAAGCTTTTTTGTCGTAGTTCAATGCCCCCAAATGCGTTTCCGAATATTCCAATCATTTTGTCCCAAAAGTTCCCAGAAATTCCCAAAGTCTTTGCCATAAAAAGGACATTTTCAAATTCCGTCAGTAGTTCGATAGAACACATTGCCAGTCAAATCAATTGAATAAGAATATGCACCGTAGAAATGAGGACATCTCTTGTCTCTGTTGTCACTGACATCATTTAGATGGTTGAAGGCACATTGCAGCATTATGCTTTTCTAAAAATCAAAATCAACACTTTGGAAGCTCCTTTCGAAATACGAATACTCGTATCTTTCGAAACACCCCTCAAAAACACTCAGCTCCTACCAAAGTGTCGATATTGAGACTTGTATCAATATCCTTTCCACAATAATCCTTACGAGTACATCGTATGTGCATACTCGTATCCACCTCTCAGCTAACACTTTTCGAAAGATGGTTAGCCAACAAGAAGGTTCCATAAAAGGGGCGGCAAACAGACGTGGGCTGGTACGACAGACAAAATAAACCTTAAACAATGCAAAAACAACAAAAAAGGATACAAAAGAACAAACACGAAAAAAAACAAAAGGAAACATTGTCAATCTGATTTTGAAAATAAATTGAGAAAATGAAATGATAAGCGGGGGAGGCCAAAACCACCCATCAAACAGATAGAACGAGAAGTTTAAGCACAGAAGATACGGATACCAGAAAGAATGCATGGCAATGGCAAATTCAAAGGCGTCCAAAGGAGCTGCTGTATAGATAACCAGAGGAATAAGGGAAGGAAAATATTGATAGAATTTCATGTTATTTCATGGGGATAAAATGCGGATAAAAATTGTGAATTGCGGGTTTATTGTGTCGTTTTAAAAAGGATAATGCTTTGCAATCTGCTAGTTCCATCTCTCTTTTGCATCGAGCTTGTCCTCTGAGGTCCTTTGCTTCGCCTGTCGTTCTTCAACAAGAGCCGACTAATCCTCTTGTTTTGCACTTTGTGGCATAAATAACGTTATTCCAATTGGAATCCTTGCAATTCTTGTTGTGTTCTGCTCCAGTCTTCTCTGTTCCTTGTTCGGGAATGATGCTTATCATTGTTTAAGGATGCGAGGGAGACACTTTTTTTTTTGATTTGGTTTTTGTTTTTTTGTTTTTTCGACAACAAAAGAACGAAGCCATAAACAAAGTTCGATTGATAATGATGTCGGAGTAAAAGTGTCATTTTTCCAACATCCCATGCCACTGACGACTATGACAATATAACAGACAGACAGCCAGACAAGAAGTAGAGAGATGTGAGGTGCGTAAGGAATGCATATTGCATACGAATAAATTCATTTGGTGCGATGACTGGTGGTTATTTACAACCCTCTTGATATCATAATTCAGTAGCACGTGATTTTTGTCATGGTAACCGAACAGAGAAAGGATTAAGCATAATCCTGGCAGAGAGGAAAAAAAATTTTAATCCAGCCCGAAACTAAACCAAAAGCGAACAGGACCAAAGTGAACCAAAACCGAAGAGAAAATCAGGTCAACATGGTTGATCCTCTCAGGCAGAGTGCGGATTTCGAGCACCACTTGCACGGATTTATTTTTGTGTGCACACATATATGTACGTACGAGCATGTGTCGTGTTGTGCGTGTTTGTATTTGTTTACTTGTGGTATTTTTGCCAGGCAAGCAAAGCAAACGAACAGGCTGGCAGCACTTGAAGTTGGTGCCCTTTGAGGTTTACGCTTCAACGAGAGAGTTAATGGGGATGAGTGTTTCGTGGCTGATGGGTGGTTTGGTGGCTGAAGAAGGTTATGTGTGCAGCGCAGCGTATATGCTGATGACATCATTTGACAGGAGTGAGAAAGGGGCGAGGATTCACGATTTGCCGGATTTGGAAATGTGTTTTTCGGGTAATGTTGACGGTGCTGGATGTTGATGATAGGTTCGTGGTTACCACGGTTAAGCTGGAGCTGGTCCATGTGGTAAACGATTCGCTACTGCTTGTCGTCGTACTTCACACAGGTTGGTGAGGCTTATACATCTGTTTTTTCCGTTTTTTTTTTGTTTCTCCTTCTCCTGTCATAATGAATGTCAACTAAGGTTGAGAGTAGAAGCGGTTGCTTGGGGTTTTTTTTGAGGTTGCACGGATGTTTATGGAGATTACATTTTCTGCTCTTTTTCTGCTCCTAGGTCAGCGATTTCAGATTCCACTGGAACTGAAAGGAGAAGATTAAATTGATATTTTAGTTGTCAAGGATGTCGATATTTTCCTAACCTTGCTTACCCACAGATGGTTATAACAGTTGTTGTTTAACAAAGTCCAGTTCAGAAGGACCTGCTAGACACTGACAGTGATTATCCTATATAACATCAATACCAACACCCTGAGGGAGAAAGCATAACTCAATATTGAATATTTGGATTTTTTCTACCCTGAAAAACGATAACGGTGTCAAGTGAGACACCAGCAACCAAAATCAGAAAAAAAAAGAACCATCGTGAGCCCTTGAGCTACGGAGCCTGATAGACTGTGAGATTTATCGATTCATCATCGTCATCATCATCACCTTATCATGAAGTGTATTCTGTTTTGATTAAACCAATCGTTATTTTCTCTACCATTTCCGTTCTCTGAACAAAGATAGGAATGGATGTTTGGTCCGTGGGGAGGAGGGCTAACAAAAAAAACAAAAAAAAAACGAAAAATAAAACCATTTATTGGATAGTCTCCTTTTTTCTCGCCAGATAAGGGCTCCTTATGTCCGTAAATACATTCACAGCTAATACGAATGCGGTTGGCATGTAAATTCATCTGAAGTATTGGTAGGACATTTGGCAGGTCAACAAAATGCGTGATGAGGTATAGGATGCGGGTAAATTGGTTTGCCTTAAATGGAAGCTGGCGGCAAAATGACCATGTCAAACTATTTTTTAGGGCACTGAGTCAACTATTAGGTTTCATCAAATGAAACACATGATAATCAGAAACAGACCTAGAAATTTCTTCTAAAGGAGCTCCTCAGCGATTGCATACTTTGCCTTGATATACCTCGTCTGGGATAAACGCAATACTAGTGAACAGGACATTGATGGAAGATGGTGACTGCCAGCAATGTACGATGGCAGTGGTAAAACGTGGTTTTCCCCAAGGTAGCATTCTATCCGCATTGCTACGGTGCATGTTACTAGCCTCATTGCTTAGCTCTTTTAATGGTTCTAAGTCTGCTTTTAGGCATATGCAGAGATGTGCCGGTACTCTCTCTAAAGCAGAAATGGACTTTAAGTCAATCATCTCAAAACTGCATTGGTGCGATAGTCAGCTCTAGAAGGACTCGGGTTCGATTCTAAGCGGAGAAAGAAAAATTAAATTTTGTTTTTCTTCATGGAAACATCCTACTACAACAAAACAACAAAAGCAAGACGACGAGAAGCTCATAAAATGGCTTCAGGAGAAAAAAGGAAAGATGCGACAGCAGAAGTACCTACTTCAACAAGAACAGCGACAGCAGAAACAGCAGCAACAACAGCATCAAGATAAACAAACACAACAGCAGCAATAGCATCAATAAAAAAAATCCTACTAAGAAAATGGTCCCGCCGATCAATACTTATAAGGTGGAACTCAAGGAGAGACAATAGAATTATATAAGTCGGCCATGTGTAACAATTTTTTTTGTAAAAAGATTAACATTACATAGGCAGGCGATTCACTCTAACACAGTGGAGCAGTATCACAAAATAAAGAAATTATTGAAGGAATCGACGGCAGATTTCTTCTCCTTTACCCCGAGAAGCTCCTTGCACTTCTGAAAGAAAAGGAGTGCGACGAGCCCAAATTCGTAGGGGTTAGGCCGTTCGTCACGGCTAGTGCCAAAAGGGAGAAACGGAAATCACCGCTCTTCCTGGTTGAGCTCACTCCCAATAGCATTAAGTTCCAGGACTATCAATCTGTACAGTGGGAAAAGTGAAGAGGAGCGATAGCATTTTGTTATGCGTTCGCTGCCATAGGTTCGGGCACGACGCGTCGAACTGCGAGATCTGGCGTCGTAGCGTGAAGCGTGGAAAGGACCACAAATCAGAGGAATGTGATCTGTGTCGAGATGGAGCAACAGAAAAAACTCACCTCTCTTGTGCTTCGTGCAAGAACTCGGGACACACCGCAGATTATCGGGGTTGTCCTAAGTTTCAATATTTACAAAGAATAAATCAGGCTCGGCACCAAAAAGTGGAGGTCAAACGTACTCCATATTCAAACAGCAGCCGTCACTCTTCAAATTACCTACGTCCAAATGGAGGCAGATAGAAGCAGTACGGTACAAAAAGCGAAGGTAGCCTCTCAGGCCTCAGCGCCTAGACCACCGGAACCTGCGTCTGACAGGCTGGCTATCTTGCTCTGTATGCAAGGGCAGATAGCTCAGATACGGGAGCAGGTCACACGTGTGGACCAAATGTAGCCGCTGCTGTCGTGCCTAATGTATCTAAAGTCGTAATGGGTACGAACATGGCGGGGCGAACTTCGAAGGTCCTTGGGTTGAATATAAATTCACTGATAAGGTTCGAACGAAGAGCCGCACTATTTAAGTTGCTCAAAGAGCAAGCCCCTGACGTTCACAAAATGCGGTACGGAAAACATAAAATCTACAAGGAGGTGGTGTTGCGATCTTCATTAGAAAGAGTATACATCCATGTAGTGCGTATGTTCCAGGTTCTAGAGGCATGCATCGTGTACACCGCTCTCAGAAGCGGAAAGCGGTTGTACATTGTCTCTGTCTATGCACCTGAATCTACACAGTCCACATTATTTATCTCCGAACTCGAGACCCTTTTCGATTCCTAAGGCTGGAATCTGAAGAGAACTATTTCATAATCGGCGGAGATTTCAACCAAACATAGAAATAGGGGAAATAATACACCAAACACTAGAGGGAACTTTCGACTTAATTCGTAGAGTCAACATAGTGTTACGTACCGACTCGCTCTAAAAGCGACGGATAGTCCGTCGTTTCCTAGACACGGCTCCTATCTGGATCTCCTGTTGTTCTACATCCAGATACAACTGACAGGCACTTTCGTGTACGACAGTGACCATTGCGGTTGCAGTACCGAAATTGGGGAATCGGAGATTGTTCAAAGGTATTCCTACGTTGGTCACGCTTCTCCAGAATACTGACGAGAGCATTCTCCTCGAACTCGCTGTACCCACCGTCCGACAGGAATCTATCAAACGGCGGGATTGACGGGTACCTTAAACAAATGGACGAGACCATAAAACGAACAATGGACAATACGATACCTCGATATAAACACACTGACAACGAAGACGCTTTTCACAACGCAACTATTGACGCATTACGCCACCACAAAATTAGACTGCTGTCGAGGCTAAAAATCTTGTATAGACGGTTTACCGACGGACAAAACTCGGACAGACACAACTCTTAAGTCGTCGATCAAAACCCTGAAAGAAAATTACAGAGCATCTATATATAAGGTGTGTATTGGAACAATAAAATTCGAGCTGTAAATATCAGCAACCCGAATTGGTTCTCGCAAGTAAATAGAATATTTCGGAGGAAAGATCAAAACGAGATCTCTCGAACTACGAGCAATAACTGGTCACAGCAGCTGCAGATCCAGGAGAAGCTGTTGATGACAACAACTTCTTTGTGATCGAGGATCCTCAAGAGAAGGTAGAGGTGATAGAAGCGATTCTTCAGGAAGTGTGCAAGGTGAATGATATCATCGGCCTGGACCACGACCTGGAAAATCAGGTCCTTTTGCACAATTCCTACTTTCGAAACGATATGTAGAACTAGCGATTCGAAAACTCAGAGTTCACTGAGTTCAATAACGAAAATATGGCAAATTATGTTATGGCCAATGAGAGGGAACTACCCCCTTTCATTTCGAAGGAAGAACTCAGTGAAAACCGGTGGCATACCCAATATTGTGCTTCGGTATCTTCCACTAGAAGCGGTGGACATTTACACTGTAAAAAATGCTCTGAAAAATGGTTATTATCCAGAGCATTGGACGACAGCAGCAGTGCATCCCATTCACAAAAAGAATAAAGGCAGATCCAATCCGGCAAATATCCGGTCGATAAGTGTCCTTCCGAATATCAGAAAAGTAGAGTTCTGACTAGTTCCGGACAACCAATTCATTTTCAAGGCGGGCCATGATATCTCACATGCCACATCTAAACTAGTATCTGATATCCAATGGAACAAAAGCAAGAAACAATGTATGGGTGCCTGCCTGATTGACTTGGAGATGGCCGCTTCTTCAAGTCGAACAGGCTGGGCATAAGTAAACCACTACTGTATATTCTTTTTGATATGCTCTCCAATAGGCAGTTCATCTTGAAGAATGGCGATGTGGCTTTTGCTGCAGTACGGTCTGTAACAAGGTGCGATTAATTCGCCGATCATATTGACGATCTACACAAGTGATCTTGTGAGCTCTCTTCGTCATGCCATAGCGTACGAAGACGACTTTATCTCGCACAGATCAGGTTCCAAGATCGAGATCATTAATATGCTCTTGCAACGTGACTTCGATCAGATAAAACGATATTGCGATGACTGATGACTACCCTTATCATATGTACCACGAGAATGTGTATTTTACCGGGCTTGTCCTCCAGAAGAGTTTCTCTATCTGGATAAAAAAGACTGACCCAGGATAGACTAGCCGTTCCGCTAATCTTAAACTGCGGACTCAATAAACAATCCAAGATCTCCAATCGAGACCCTAACTTGAGTTTTAAAGTTGGCTTATTTCCCTCATTTTCTCCACAGAATCATTTGCCTTCCCCTCCTCAAATCATCCACCCAAAAGATCTTAAATATTCCTCCCTACCCACAAAATCTGTCCCACCCAAACGTGTCTCTTTTAATATTACACCCAATCCATCTCCTACAAAAATCCAAACCTCACATCCTAAACTTCACTCACTTTCCGCCCCCTATCCGAATTTACTCCTTCACCCACGTTGGCTGTTGACCATAACTCCTCTAATACTCTTGAAATCCCATCCTCCACAATTCTTGATCCCTTGCTTTCTCCTGCAGTTAAACTAACCAAGAAGCTAGCCGATGTGGGAAATGACGGCCGTTATGTCCTTTCTTGCCTGAGAGACCGTCGGCTATATCAACACGTGCGACTTTACCTTGCTTGCTTCTGATTCTATTTGCATCGGCGGTACAACTCGTACAAATCTCAAGGGGGTAATCACAACAATTTCAATATTTCTTCTACAGACATCGATACCGATCTCTCCTCATACACCTCCATATCTCTTCCAAACGTCTCTTGCATCTCCAGAAAAACGCGCTCTAGCTTCAAAAACCCCTATCGTTTCTAACATGCCCCATAATGTAGCAAATATTCACTCTACTACCAAAATGTGAGGGGGGCTGCGTACAAAAACATCTTCTATTTATCTCTACTCTCAAAAACTACTCTAATATCTAAGGATTCGGAACTATTCACACCTGAATTCTGTTTATTTCGCGACGATTGTCGTGAAAGCAATGATGATTCTGTAGGGCAAGGTGTCCTTCTGGCAATCAAAGTTCGTTTAAACCCTGAACTCGTCAAAAAGGCATCTACTGCCGATTTCGAATTCATCTGTGTTAAAGTTACTCCTCCAAGCACAATCTTTGTATCTCTGTTCGTCCCACCCAACCAATACATAGTTGTCAGCACGCAACAAATGTGGACGATTCCCTCTTTGAAATCACAGATCCCTGTGATGAAATCATTGTTCTCTCCGATTTTAATCTTCCCCATCTCCTATGGACTCACTTGGATGAAGGATCCTATTTTGTTGCCACAGATGCTGCTTCTGACAAAGAAATCCTCTTCACAGATTGTCTCACAAACTCTGGCCCTGTTCAAATAAACCCAATTTCTAACTTCATGGGTCGGAAACTAGATCTGATCTTTACATCCGACACCATGAACTGTCTTGCTCTCGACTGTGAACTTCTTCTTTCGAAATTCGAACGTCTCCAGCCACCTCTCCTCGTTATTTATTCATATGATAACAAGAATTCCTTGAGGCTTTCAGGAACTTCCTCCCACTTCGATTTCCATAAAACCAATTACGCTAAGTCCAACAATCTTCTCAAAAATGTTGACTTTAGTTTTCTACAAAACAGTAACGTAATCGCAGACTCTGTTGTAGTTATCTTCTATGATAAGATCTTCCACTGTATAAGGCAAACTACTCCATTATCGCCCCATTGCTAAACTATCCTGCATCCCTAAGGTTTTTGAAAGTATCGTTTATGCTGCACTATATTTTCAATGTAAATCTATATTTGCAACCAACCAACATGGTTTTCTTAAAGGCAGATCAACGATCGTCAACCTCATTGAGTTTGTTTCTAGTACACTGTGCGCCCTAGAGCAAGGGAAAGAAATTGATGTAATCGCCTCAGACTTCAGTAAGGCCTTCGACAAAGTCTCGCAGAAGACTGACCTCTTGCATTAATTCGTACATAAAAAATCGCTACTATCTTGTCCATTTTCGTTCCCTTTTCTCTGATCCAATTCTCGCCACTTCGGGTGTTCCACAAGGCAGCCATGTTGGTCCTTGACTATCAACGATGTTGTTAACGTCATAAAGAACTCCCACATATCTATCTATGCCGATGCCATAAAAATCTATAGACAGCTCTCAAGCGCCTCTCTGACTGTCAACCCTTACAAGATGATCTTAATAGATTCTCGATATGGTGCCATAAAAACTTTCTCGAGTTCAACATAGAAATATGCCAGGCCATTTCTTACTCCCGAAGGCGTTTGACACTTCCAACCCGCACTTTTTATTTATCAAATCAAAGAGTGGCTGCAGCTACTTCAATGCGGGACTTGGGTGTCATTTGTGATACAGAGCTCAATTTTCGCACCCATACTGACTCCACAATTAGCAAAGCTAACTCCGCTCTCGGATTTGTCGAAGGATGGTTTAAAGAATTCTCCGACCCCTATGTCACCAAATCCCAGTACATAACCTTCGTTCGTCAACTTCTCGAGTATGCCCGCGAGATATGGTCCCCTAACTATGATTTAAATGTTCTGCGCATTGAAAATGTCTACGATTCGCATTCCGCAGTCTACCATGGGCTGACCACATTATTCTACCGGCCTATGTTAATTGACTCAAACTACTCGATTTGGAAAAACCTCGGGAGTCCGCCGATATTATCTTCATCCACAAACTCTTAATCGGCATCATCGACTGTTCCACAATTCTCTCCCAAATCCCATTCAATCTGTCCACCTTTTTCGTCCGAATAATCACAGGACAACTTATTGTCTTAACGAGCCACTGTGTCAAATGCTAATGCTACGTGAAACAAGTGTTCGATTTCCACTGCAGTGGTTTAATCCTTCGAAATTCCCAGAACAACAATTTTTCCCGTCATTAGACCTGTTTATAAGTCGTAGTTTTAAGATACGTTTGCTAAGTTATATGTTTGTATTAAACATCCCAATAAACTGTCCGGGGTTGGGCCGGGCTTCAAATCAGGGAAGCCGCTTTAGTTGACGAATGCGCAAGCCGGGTGCTCTTCCTAAGTGGATTGGAAGCCCCATCCATGTCATCAGACTCTTTTTTTTAGCATTGCTGACTACAACACCCAAGTTTATCAACTATGTAGCAGGTGCATTAGTTTATATCGCAGACATTGTGTCTCGACGAACTCGCATTCTGTGCCGCCTGTACTGGGGATTTGACTCCCTACACCGTAACTTTGCTCATTTTTTATGTTGGATTTTTTTTTATAATATCCACCTCTGCCAGTTTTTGGCCAGCGGGTGGCACTTTGATTTCCACCAACCCTGAGAGTGTATACATATATGTGCATATGCCACCTCGGAACGCGCCCGATGGGAGAACTGACTAAACTCCACACGGGCAATCGCTTAATCTTCGCGAATACCTATGCATGTATGTTGGTTCATACATATGTCCATCATTGCAAAATCTCGTATAAAGATCTGCCGAATTGTGGGTCTTTTTCAAAATTTCCCATTGTAAAGGGGATAGAAACCTCTTTTTCGTCTCTCAGATGCCTCACCCTTCAGCTTGTATCCTTCCTTTGAACCTTGGATATTGTCTATCATGCTGCAAATACCTTCCCAACTTGTTTTTGAGGGAAAATATTGAATACCACAGAAGGAACGCTTAAAACCCTACACCTCAATACCATTCATTCATTGAAAAATGCCCCGCAGCAAGGCTCCAGCCTACAAACGAGTACGGATACTCCTAACCAACCTTATGCTCGTCAAATTCTTTCACACAATATCTAAGAACATACCTGATCTCACATTTAATTGCCTTTACGTTAACCTACTTCTGATATACCCGTACATACTCGTATGTACGTGTTATCCTGTTTCGTCCAACCCAGTGTATGGAAAATAGATTCAACAAAAATATTTCAAAAGTCTAGCAAAGTATGTTAAGATATACAAAAACCACTTTTCAGCTTCCTCTCTTAGGACTCGGGCTTTTGTCGACTTTATTCGAGTTATTTCCGGACTATGATGCACAAAACAGCTTCCACTAGGAATACCCCGAATATATTTTGCATCAACAGTACTCGATACAACAGTACGAGTAGAGTATCGCTTTGGAAAATCTCAGCCCAAACGCACATGGTAAGGATAGCATGTTTATCGGGCACGAGAATAGTTTTGATGTTGCCATTGTGGTACTACTCGTAGATGTGCCTTTTTTTCACTGTGAGACAAGGATTTTAAGAGTTCGGCTTTGGAGCCATCATGTCCATAGTGGTTGTTGTATCAAAGTTATTGGTGAGGGACTGTTCCCTCTCTTGGCGGATTTACCGAGCTGTTCTTTAACGAGGTCGAAACGTCGCACATGATTCTGAATTCGATGCACCTATGGTTTGAATGAATGATAGAATGGGACTGGTTTTATCATAGTCGCAGAGAAGCGACAGCGCTTTGGTAAGTATTAACGTGAAATTTTCATGGGTCCACGTACCTAAGACTTTGCCCAGGCCGCCATACCTAACTACGAGCAGTACCTCCAGAGGAGGTTGAATGTCCACTTTGGAGCTCCGACTTTTTTCGAGCATTATATTTATAAAGGCACTGGCATGAGCAGGTCCAGTAATTTGATGAATCCTGTAAAGACACTCTCAAAGTCTTAGGACACACTTAACCTGCCAAAACTCACGTCAAGATGACCCTGGCTTAAGATGCAGAGATCACAACTACTACCGTGATAACTAGTAGAGAGAGAAAAGACCCCCACTACAGTTCAGCTGCTCCTGAAAATCTGCAGCTGCTACCAAGAAGGAGCAATCATCCATGCAGAACTTTTTCGTATCTCACGTTTGGGATATATGAGGAGCCTCGATAGCAAGAGAGCCATGAAATAGTCAACCAACAAAGGAAGCTTCCAGCTTTTCAGAAAGGAAATCATCCTATACTAGGTCTTATTCGCTAGGTCTCTACTGCGGCGGCTAAAAGAAGATGGTACCAGCGTACCAGCCACCTATACAGATGAAGATAAATTGAACATGAGATGAGTCTATCTGTTTTCGATCCTCAACTTTGCAAGGATTCACTGGATACCAGGTCAAACAGATATCACAGACAGTGAAAGAATCGATGAGCCCCCAAGGAGGAGTTAAATATTGTCTATGTTTCACGCACCCTTCTTCTGTGAGGCTCTATGCAGAAATTTATTGTTGATGTAGGGATGAATTAGGGCACCATGGTTGTCCACGATAAGATCTCTATGGTCTATAAACTATAAGACAAAACCGGCCTCTATATACTCGTAGATACTGTTTATATGACACTGTATCATTGAAATACTTGCTTAACGACTGCATGCAGGATCTGCAGAGACGAACAGGAAATTGAATATGCTCGTAACTTGTGACTGCCGTGCCCTTTCATTTTTCAACGAGCTGGACGACTTAATCTAGATCCTTCTAAAGGCTCAGGGGTGTAATCAAAAATGCGCACAATCGATCCAAATGCTGGTGTAAGCGAGAAGTGGCTAGTTATTCACAGAGCCCCGATCTATTGCACTTAACTAACTGGGCAAACGAATGGTGACTCCTGACCATCCGCCAGAAGGGCAGTAACTTTGGCAGCAATAAAAATCAACAGCGCTGCATGAATCATCAGCTTTGTAGTAAACGATGCAACCCGAATGAAAACTGAGGCTCTCAAAAACCTTTATATAGAAGATGTCTAGCAAAAGAAGGCTTCCACAACAATGAGAAAGAGGCTTGTGGTCATTCCAAAAGGTACAATAGAGAAGGTGCTGGCAAAAATGATCTGCGAAGGACTGGACGAGTGCCCCTAAGGAGGCTTTTGGAAAGAAGGAAGCACGAGAAGCAGTATCTGGTTGGGCAGCAAAAAACAATTCTCGCGCTCGATATTAAAAATGCTTTCAACTGATCCAGCTGGAATATCACTACAAGAGCTCTCCAAAAAATGTAAGTACCAAACTATGTTCCTTTACAATCCAGAGGAAAGACCGAGGAAATACAAAATATCAGGAGAAGTTCCACAAGGGTCAATCCTAGGACCTGTCTTGTAGAATATAATCGATGTGCAGAGCAATAGGAATGAATGTCATACAGTCGTTGCCAAAACCATAAAAGAAGTGACCTTACTCTGCAACGACACCATTCACACTATCTCAAATTGGCAGACTACAAAACAGAAACCGTTCTCATAAGTAGCAGCAAGATAGTTACATATTGCCCTGAGCATTTAGGTTGAAGAGCACAACATCGAGTCAAAGCCCCACATTAACTACTTAGGGGTGCTGTTAGACCATGGGCTGAGTTTTAAAGACCATTTCAAATATACAAGCGAGTAGTTACCGGAGTATCCAGGCAAATACCAATCAATGGACAACCCTGGTGGCCTGTAAAAACGTTGCGTGCGATGATCAGAAAATCGGTCCTCATGTACGTAATAAGTATAGAGACGTACATAAGAAGGATAAACTCTGTGCACGTAAGATCATCACTCGAAGTATGCTGAGCATTTCGAACGGCTTTGAAGGATGTAACTAGCGTGGTGGCTTGGTGAATGCCTACCGGTCTATAGGCTACAAACTTGAAGGGATGACCATCAGATGGAATACCTCTGCAAAAGGACGTTGGAGACACAAGTTTGGTTAGGTTAGGTTTGCGGGTTGATGTGGTATCTGGAGCTCAAAGCACCTTATAACTCATCGCACTTAGGTCTGTGTATACCCATTGGCCATTGTGATGCCCGGTCGGAGGAATTGGATCTCACGTTGGTTGACATTTTTTCCTTGAATGGGTCTAAGCCATCTTGTTGCATCCGTTAATCTGAAAGGAGGTTTAAATGAAATAGCAGACAGCTCTGAGAGGTCATGGAAGGAGTAACTTTCTACAGTTCTTTGTCTTAAATTACTGAGCCTGCGACAGTGGCACAGAAAGTACCTCCCGTGAATCCACTTCCCCACAGATTTTACCGGGGTCGTCGTTAGTAAGGCGCAGCTTTATAGCATGCGCTCCCAGAAGATTGTGGCCTGTGAGTAGTTCAACAAGGGTAGGTAGTTCAGCTCTGCCTTTAAAGTTTTCAATCTGCTGACCTTTGGCCATAATTGTCTTGAATTCCTACATGTTCGAAGATTTTTCCACCTTTCATTGGCTTTGGCCCAGATAAAGAAAAAACAGGCAATCGATTTACCCGCTGGTGGAACCTTAAATTGGCCAAACTTAGAACAGAAACGAGAAAGATCTTCAACCGGGCTAAACGTAATGGTGAATGGGAAATATAAAGAAAAACACTCACCATGTACAACCAAGAGATTAGAAGGGCCAAGAGAGAGTCGTGGAGAAATTTATGTCATACAGTCGATGGCACCAGAAGTTGTGCCCGCATTCATAAAATACACTAATCCCATCGGTTTAGTGAAAAAACCTGAAGGCACATACGCCGAAAACGGCCTACAGACACTTCAGATCTTAGCCAAAACACACTTCCCGAACTCGATGACAGTTTCAGAAGCTCAGAAAGACTGGAACAGAGCAAAGGCAATTTTTCATGAAGGCAAAATAATTTGGCCAATCAACTCTTTTCAAACTTTCAAAGCCCCTGGTGCGGATGGAATATTCCCCGCTTTAGTACAAAAGGGCATCCCGCAACTGCTACCTGTACTAATTAACTTATCCAGAACTAGCTACGCGTGGGGATACTTACCAAAAAAGTGGAAGGCAGTTGCTGTCAAATATATAAGGTAGGACGCAGACCGTCTGAACTACCAAAGTTAAATAGACCAATCAGCCTCACTTCCTTTTTCCTCAAAACTATGGATAACATCCTCGAAGGACATATAAGAGACGGAGGACCTCAAAATAAACACTAAACCTCTTTCACAAATATTTATATCAACCCGGTTATATATTTATATCAACCCGGAAAATCAACCACATACGCCCTACAAAATCTTACTACAAGGATTGAAAAATCTCTCTGGGATAAAGAGGTAGCGGTCGGTTGTTTCCTCGATATAGAAGGGGCATTTGACAACCCAGAATTCTCCCAGATATATTGAGACATTCAAACCATGGGAGTTGACGACACCACATGTAAATGGATAAAATGTATGCTAGAGGATAGAACAATAAAAACCTCATTAGACAGCAATAAACTCAACATGATAGCTACGAAAAGATGCCCTCAAGCAGGAGTACTATCACCCCTACTATGGTCCACCGTAGTTAATGTACTACTGGTTATACTCAGCAATGATGGATTCTATGTCCAAGGATATACAGACGACTTTGCTATCCTAATCAGAGGTAAATCCGAGGACACCCAAGTTGACCTCAAGGCAGTGAAGGCAAAGCAGACGAACTAGCCAGGATCCGCATCTCAATTCATGATGCCAAGACCATTCTGTGGGCTATCAATTAATACAGTTAAAGGAATTATTAAAACCTGGCTAGAGGAAATGAAGCTTCATTTCTGTAGAGAAACCGAAGGAAACAGACAAGCCAAAAACCTTATGCTAAACTGCTGCCACAAAAAAACAAAACAACTACTACAACTACTCGTAAGTAGAAGCCAGATTCAAGTGAGCACAGGTTTTCTCTCAGGACTCTGCCGTGTGAAAATACACCTGTTGACCATGGGCATAGCACAAGACAATACATGCAGACTGTGTAACGAGGACGTGGAAAGAGCAGAGCACATGCTATATGACTGAAATGGTTTAACCAAAGCACGCCAACCTAGGTAAATTCTACCTTGAAGCGCCGGACGTAGCTGCCAGCTCACCTAAAGACGTAGCCGCCTTCCTAACAAGTTGAGGCATCATGGATGAGCTCTAAACGGAGGATATCACAATAGACCCATTTAATCTAATCTAATCTGGCTTTGATTTGTATTCCTAGCATGCAGAATGGAGATTTGATACTTTAATCGACCAGTTCCTTATCGAAGCAAGATCTTGTTCGTGCTAACTCGTCTGCATGTTCGTTGCCTGCAACTTCTTTGCGACCGTGAACTCAGCAGATTTTAACCTCAATGAATATGGTAATATCCTCCTCACCTTTATTGTCGCAAGTCTGGCCGCTTTTACTGCAGCCGATACTCGTATCTCAACTTGTAAGACTCTGCTGTAATGTGACGATACAAAGGTTTGCTCGAAGAATGGACTCTTGGGGATTACCTTTGTAAATACAGTCACATCCATACTGCCAGCATTGTGAAGGCAAGGAATAGAATGCAGAGCTTGTGCTGATGTAATGCGAAGAGGAGCTAGACCGGAAAGAAAAATTACTGGCGCGGTGACCGAAAGAAGCTTAATCACTTTTTATACGGCGGTTTTGCCGGGTTAAGACAGGGACGATGATTCACTGAGGAGGTTGAGTTTAGTGAGTAGGAATCGCAAAATTGTACACTGCCGCCTATGAAGTTATGAGCTAGAACGTTCGGTTTTATGAAAAGGCTTGACTGAAAGTCAATTACTACCGCATTAATTGCCTACCACATCTTGGCATGATCCGACAGGCAGAACTGGTACATCATTTTAATTCCACTGAGAGTATCCGCTTTAACAGCCACTTCTAGACCTAAATTCTCAACTGAAACCTTATCTAGGCTCACAGTAAGTGAAGACGACGGCCATCCTGTGAGGATAGATTTTCCACTTAGTCATGTTGAGTCCGGGTATGTTAATTTGGAGACACGTAAGCACATCTGCAGTTTTCTGAAATTGCTACGAAATATAGAATACGACGCTCATCAAATAGCCTCACAACATCAAAGCCTGCTTATGGTCGAAATTGCAGTCGTTTTCCGTTACCGTTTAAAATAGTAAAACGGAAGCTTCGAGGGATTGAGTGAATTTACAATACTCGTAGTTATAGTTCTTCCTGCCGACGTACTTAGTCCTGTTTCCTCTTGTGGGTCCTATGAGCTCAACTACGCGCCATCGTGTACGGTTCCTGGCAATGAGCTTCAGCTCCCTCCAACTCTTGCCCAATTGCCGTGACTCTTCCTCTACTGTTCTGCGCCATGTATTTCTAGGCCGACACGTTCTTTCTACCGTTTCGTGATAAGGGATTCCATTACATCACGTAGTTTGCTATAGAACCATCGCCTTTTCAAAGTGTATAACTAATTCCCTGCCACTTGCACCATTGGATGGTTGTGCCTATGGGTTCTGGACCTGGCCTAACCCTTAAGATATTCCGTAGGGGTCACCTTCCAAATGCTGTACCCATACAACAGCATGGATTTAACATTTGAATGGTACAGTCGTAAGTCTCTTGCAATCGCAGACTTTGCTTTGCTGGTTTGGTTGACAATATCCTGTTCGGTTCCTAATGCTTCCACGATATTGGAAAGTCTTTACTCTGTCTATCGGTTTTCCAGCAATGCTAACTTGAGTTGATGAGATCGTACCGAGGTCGATAATTTTGGTTTTGGCAGTGTTAATCTTCAAATCCCTCTGCACTCTTGATGTCATTTGGTGCAGATCCATAATCCTGTGAGAGAGTAAACAAACGTCGTGAGCGTTTAGATGTTTGAGTCCAACGATTTCCTCCGTTGCCAGTAGACAAGGTTGAGTAAAGAACATCGCTAATCACCAATAAAAAAAAGTATCGGCGGTAAAATGGAACTTTGTTGGACCCCACTTTGGATCTCGAATTCCTCTTATAACATGCAGAGGAATTTTTCTATGCAGAACATGACATTTGGTTGAGTCTTTTCTGCGCCAGTCAAGATAGATAAACTGCCTGTTGACTCTGTTGAAGATCTTTTTAAAATCAATGAACAGCAGGTGAAGTGGTAAGCGGTATTCAACGCAGTGTTCAATAAATAAAGTACAACGCATCGTGTGTATCTCCCAGATGTACCTTTATTAGCTCAAGAACTACTTTGGCTATTATCTTAGCAACTGCGGAAAGAACGCCAATTCCTCTCTAGTTTTCACACTCCATAAAACTAAATTTGTTTATGGAGCTTGACTTCCCTTGACTTCCCTTCTTTCACTAGTCGGGGAAACTTTCTGCCTCGCAAGTTCTCTCAATAAGAGGATGTAAAAACTCTACTGATGTTGTTAGTAACTCGCAGAGGCTCCGCGGAAATACCATCTAGTCCTAACGCCTTATTATTATTCTAACGCCGAATTCAGAAGGTACGAATTCGGGAAATTGTTGCTTCAGGCAGCTCAAGCAGCCTTTCACCGGTTGTTGGCTAGAGCGATGTCCACCTACCAGCTCTTTGGTGATTCTGTAAACGGTTCTCCTACCACACTAGTTGCTCGTTGCTCGCTGCTTCCTCTGCATCTGTGGCCAAGGCGTTGGTTTAGTTACGTTTGTCCCATTGTACTGTACGCTACAATTCCATAACTATTTTTGCTGTAGTTGGGGGGAGAATGTACTCCTATTCTAAGCCCTTGCGACTTTGAAAGCATCTGACATGCCGCGTGCCTTGAGGGCCGTACGTCCGCTGCACGGTTCTAATAATGTTCAACTGACTCTTGCATATTGGCCCATCGAAGCGTGTGCTCGTATGTGCTGGAGTCTATTCAACTTTTTCGGTCCTAGAATGTCAAACCATCAAAAGTAGCACTTAGACCGTTTCCGCACTCATCATTTTAGGTCATTCTATCGATAGACCATGTCATAATGATCTCGGACCCTAAATTGTGGGAAAAATTTAAAAGGTGATTGGTTGTTGGCGGTTGAGTTAAGAAGACCGCAAGTCCTCCAAGCCCTAAATTGGTTTCACATTGAGGCAAGAAGTTCAGTTCGATGTCTCACTTGGGATCCCGACCACGCAATGTAGACGGGTTATTGGCTTAAATCAACCTACTGCTTGAAGAAAGGGTTTCTTCACATACGTGTTCTTCCTTCTTGGTATTCAAGATGTCACTTATAGAAGCAATTATGGTTGAACCGACAAGATCACAGGAACTATCTTTGTGACAGTTACAGAGTATTTCCGGGACACTTTTCGTAGCGATTTTGTGATCTATTTTATTTCAGTGGCAACTCCATTCGAACTCCTACGTCGATAGCAATGACTTTTGATTTATATGCAAATATTTCCTCAAGCGTCCATACACTTGCCCTCATTCGAATTCCCCCTTCTACGAACATAGGAGTACGAGTGCACACGGGTCGAGTATCACTCGTATGTATGTACGAATGGCAGGACCCACCTCTCGGATGCAGGAATGAGTAAATTTATATTTCTTAACTGAGGACGAGAATGCACTCCAAGTCGAACTTAATTTCCTACTCCCCGTTTCCATATACCATATCCCATGTCCGTCGTCATTGACACCGGAGTAGTTGTCAGAGTGTATCAAATGCTCTCCCGATCCCCCAGGTTCATAATTCGATAAGACTCGAACCACATTCCAAAAACACCAACACAAAGGGAGAGCATTCAAATTGGTTTAAGAGGATAATAAGTAGAAATTCAAATACTCGTCAAGTCCTCGTTGTTGGATTATTTTTATAGAAAGACCAACTCTTGTCAAACTAGGGTCTTTAGGAAATTACAAGGTTTTCTCCTGTTCTTGTTGTATTGTCTTATTTATGCAACAACAACAACAACAACAAAAATAAAAAAAAAATAAATATCGAAACAATCGAATCAAATTCAGGGGACAGAGGTGCCAAAGTGACAGTAACTGAATGGAAGCAACACACCGGACTGCTTCCATCGGATTCCATTGGTAATCGGATTATTAAACTGTAAACTCGGATTGTGTCCATGGGACATTGAGTCAACCAGAAACAAAGTTCATAGCTTCTGGTTACTGGTTTACAGTCCACAAAAATATTTTTAAAAACAATTTTTTTCCACCAATTTTCATCGGACTGGGTTGAGGTGGAATTGTGAAATCCCTTTTGTTGGGTGGTTCGTCCTGGTGGGAGGACATTGTGGGTTGTTGGTTGTTGTGTTTGGGAAATTGATTTATAATCGGGAAAAGTGAATTTTTGTTGTTGATGCTGCTTCTGGAATTGTGTACCGGCGGTGGGGAATTTAAATTGAATTTAACATTGTGGGCAAGGATGCATAAATCATGCGTGTGTTGCATAATAATTGACAGAAGGGCAGAAGATTTAAATGGGAAAAAAATTCACCGAAACCGGATGTTGTTTACGGAGTTTTTTTTTTCAGGGTGGTAATCTGGCAGGAAATATTCAAGGACTCCATGGGGTAAAATTAATATGATATTCAATGAATCTTGTTAGACATGGGAGATGAGAAGAACACAATGCAGACAGTTGTGGAAGATGAAAGATGTGCAGAATCCGTCAGCAATTATCAAGTTTTCATTCGAATGGAAGAAAGAAAGTATGTATCAGACCATGGACGCTACTCTTTAGTTTACGAACAGTAGGGTGTTGTACAATGAGGCTAGACGCCGACCAGTAATTATGTAACTTCCACGTAGTAGGTATCAGACGCTGTTCTTACCGTCCAGACTTGGCTTAAAGGCCAAATAAACATGACTATTGAGCAAGACCACCATTAATCCCATCGCGAATAAGTGGGAGGTTAAGATGAGGAGATCTGCGCAGCGATTGATTGCGAAACTGCCGAGTGTCCTATAACTTGAATTAGGCCAGCAACGTCAAGTTCATAGTGTAATGCTTGCCTTACTTCCCAGGGGTGGTCATCGGAAACAGCATGAGTAAAACTTTACTCAGGCAGTAAATCCTTATTCAGGCTAGAACGGCAACCAGTAGCATAACACTGGCCTACGCCATCATAGTGTTCACAACCCTTATATGGAGGAGGTAAAAATAAATTGGACAGCTAAGTGCCACAGCTAATGGCCTCAGATAAAAACAGATTCACCATTGATGACCCTGACAAAGGATTAAAGGACAATGATCTTTGGATATGCGCGGGGAATGTTCGTTTTGAACTAGCGGACATCATCGACTGCTACAAAGCACACATAACTGCTATCCAACAAAGACGATGGGATGGGCCGGACAAAAAGAGGATGAAAAACTGTAATATCTGCTATGGAGAATGTTACAGATAACCGACCCAACAAGGACAACAGTCGAAGCGTTTATTCGAATGCGGATTCGCCGAAAGAGAAAAACGTATGAGACAATACCGGCCTGCATTAAGAGTAGATCCGCGAACACAAGACTCATTAAGGCTCACGGTTCTACAGAGAAGAAGAATGACCGTACCAAAGACTGCTTCTACGAGCTCCTTACGAGCAATGCCCTAAATATGACGTATAAATCATCCATAGCGGTTTTAATGCCAAGCTAGGCAAGGGGTTCGTATTTGGTAATACAGTGGGGAAATACAGTTTCCATAGCATCACCTCCGGAAACGGTTTTATTGATCTTGCGACCGGCCGGATCAATAAACCGCCAACCAAATTGATCACATTACAATCGATGCAAGGCACTCCTCCAGTATTTTAGATATTTGAACAAATTCCGAGCAGTTAAAATCGACTCGGACCATTACGTTGTTGTAGCCAAGGTATGGATGGGGATATCCATAATAGCTCAAAGGCACCGAACCATTATGAGGAATTTTAAGGTCGAACGCCTACAATTCCAGGGGACAACCAGGGCGTTCTCCGATCGAGTTTCCCTTAACCGATGGACAGATGTACCCTAAGTACACTACTGTTCATTTTATTTTTGGATGATTTCAATGAAAAATTCTATGTGGGCGTAGGCGGATTAAAATTCTTACAACGCTGCTGATACAGTCCTGACTTCTGACACCCCTACAGTACTAGAAGACTACTGTAAAACGTGAAATCTGATAGTCAAGTTGAGGAAGCCCAAAGTTATGGCGTACAGGACAGGAGGCGCACGTTTTGTGAGAAACGAGAGCTGGAAGTTCGCAGGAGAAGAATTGAGCAAATACGAAAGTATGATTGTCTTGGCATAAATATAACGCCCAGTCTGAGTATGAAACAACATCTTACTGCTAGAATATCAGTATGTGATCCACAGCACGTGGCCAATCACCCAAGATAAGTTCGCCGATATCACTGTATGGTCGAAGTAGTTGTGGAGCACGCAACACGCAAGCGTAGCTTTCTTTGACTTTTCGGCATCCAAATGTATGTTCTTTCGCAGCACTCGGAAAAATATTTTCGATAATACGACGGGCGCGACTTAATCGATAATTGAATACTCGCAGCACCAATGAGAGACAGCGTTGGCTGAATGGTTTCAATATGTTCGACTGCAAAGCGAACACATAGTCTGCAACGCGTATATGCGGAACAGACAATTCTCTATCACGTCGTGCTATGTCCGCTGGCAAGCTCCAGCTTATTATATTAAATAGTATCCAGCGCTTGTCCAAATTTGCATCGATTGAACGCACCACCATTGGAAAATCGCCTCTTGGGACCGAAATTTATATTCCGCATCGGCATTGTCCATCAATACAATACTGTGCGTGCATTACGCACTCCTCCAATTCAATTTCGAAATTGCCACAGTTCATCGAATTTGCTGGCAACAGCATCCCAAGCCTCTGGAGCTCTCGGAATCTAGAATTAAGTATCGTTTTCTGTGCACTTGTGTGTACATTGAATTAGGAAATGAAATGAAATTTACCTGCGGATGCTTGTCCACGAGCCATTTGTAGGTTGCATCCAAAGCATCTGGAATGATCGTTGACAAAGGAATGCAGAACAGATATTGCATAGACAGAAAATGTTCGCCGGTAGCTAGGTATCGTAGAGTCAACATAAGCCGCTCAGCCGATGAATTGCTCGCGCGTAACATCTCGCTTGCGGAGTCACCACAGATCATCGAATTATGGAGATACAATTCTCCTTAGCTCTCAATTCGACGAGATGGCGGATGATGGCAGGCCACCCAATTCATCGCCCAAATTCGCCGACGTTAGTGTGGGAATTCATCCTGCTCGCTGCTTTCCAGTAACATAAGTACTGCGCATTGTTTTTTTTTGGGCGTTATTTTCCAATCGACATAAAATACGCAAAACCAATTTAATGCTGAAACCATTATTGAAATTAGTATTTGGAGTATATTACTCATTCAGTCTGCGGATTTCTTTGTGTTAACACCGTTGCAAGCATTTTTAACTGAATTTTGAAAAACCAGAATGGAAGTAAAGTCACTAGAGAAATCCAAAATGTGTATGGAGAGGCCCTTCTCAGGGAATCCAAGTGTCAGTGTTGACTGGCAAAGTTTAGTAATGGCAAATTTGTCCTAAGGGATGTTCAAGTAGGCCAGAAGAGCTAGACAATGAGCTTCTGAAGTCCACGTCGAAAGAAATCTCACTGTTATGGTAATGGAACTCAACATGGGAAAAGTCGTAAAATTGGGAACATGGGTACTACACTACCTATCCGCAAAAGAATCTTCAGCGCAGCTTCTGTCGCGTCACAATCAAGATCCGTTTTTGAATCGTATCGTTACTGGAGATGAAAAAAGGGTTCTTTATCCCAGAGGACAGACCAATACAACAACCCAGAGATGGACTTCACCCGCTCAAGGTGTTACTGTGTGTATGAATAATCCATTTTGAGCTGTTGCCTCATAATCAGACTATCAGCGCAGATGTCTATTGGTAACAGCTGTGCAGATTAAAGTCGGCACTAAAGAATCCATCAAAAAGTGGTGGATCCGCTTTATTCTTCAGATTTTTAATTTCTTTTTATAAAATGGAGCGCACTCAAGGAATTTGTGTACCCTTAAGGTGTTTGTGCACACCGCGGGCGAATGAAACCCAATGAGGAAGAAAGAGAGATACAGATGTGTACATTGGTCTTAAATGTTAGAAAGTTATAACGACTAAGAAATAGAGAGCTGCAGGGCATTCCAAAAGCTGTACGGCTTTGGAACGAATCACGATATTTTAGATAACGGGCGAAAGTGCGGTTGAGGGTATACTTATGAGCATTCATAGCGAGACGGGTGTTACGGTCTGTGTTTGAAGTTTTGAAGGGCGGAATGGTACTGACAATTTTGATGGAGCATTGGTGGTGATAATAGTGATAGAACAAGACGAGGCAAGATATATTACGCAGGTGTTCAAAGTGCTATTAGCTTCACCTATGAGCTTTATCGCACGGTTTTAAATCCTATATAACGGGTGCAGAGGTGTTTTAGGTGCACCTGACCAGATGTGGGCAATGTACTCCAGTTTTGAGCGGATGAATGCCTTATACATATAGTATATTGAGGCCTAATAAGAGGGGGTAAAGTATTTCTTACATTGCTTGACGAAACTTAGACATTCCTCAGCATTTTTGACGACATCGAATATTTGATCATTCCAACGTTAGTTGTTATTGACACACATACTGAGAATGAAGAGTTTTCGGTTTGGACGATGCCATTCATGACATTCATGGATAATGGCTGAGTATTCAAATCCCCCAATTGCTTATGCTGTTAATACCGGAATTAATGAGGTTAACATACGCTGGAGTTTCCGTTCTGCAGCCGAAAGCCAGGGACGTGAATCTGGGAACGAATGTGAAAAGCAGAGTGTACTGTCATCAGCAAAAGAATATATTGGATTAGAAGTAACAAACATGATATCAATAATGAAAATTAAAAAGAGTGTCGGAGACAGAACGGGGCCCTGGAGCACACCAGCATTTATTTTGTGAATATCAGACTTGAAACCATCCAAGACAACTTGAATTGAACGTTCCGGAAGGTAATTTCTAATCTATTGAAGAAGGGAGTCATCGAACCCAAAAGCACGCATTTTCGACAAAAGAGTCTGATGCCAAACTCTGTCAAATGAATTAGAAATATCAAGTGCAACTATCTTGCTTTCGCCAGATTGATGTACGCTTTGGTTCCACTTCTCATTGGGACATGCCATAAAATCACAGACTGGTTGATACGAAAATTCTAATGCCAGTTTTCGTATTTCGATATATTTCATGAGCTGACGGTTGGAAAGCAGGGACGTAAGTGCACTGGGTCTGTAGGAGGAGACAAAAGAAGGTTCGCCTTCTTTGGAGACGGGCTGCACAATTTCTGTTTTCCATCTGCTCGGAAAGATTCTTAAAGAGTAGGATTGATGAAAAAGCTTACGCAGTGGTCTTGAGAGCGAGGAAGAACATCTCTTCAGAAGGAGGGGAGATATACCATCTGTACCAACGGATTAAGATCGTTAAGTACTCTTGCGAAAGTGAATTGGTCCCGTTGAAAGCTCGATGCACTCAAGTGTAGGCGGGGACAAGATTAGGTTAGGTTAAATAGGGGTATGATGGATATGCCATCACACAGATATCAGGCAAGAAAACAGGCCCATCACGATCCCTGTGGAACCAGTTGGATTTGTCCTCAAATGGCAAAAATCTAAACAATCTTCTGGTGAAACGCCCAATTTCCCCATAAAAGCCAAGAAGGCCTTTGGAGTTCGTGCAGTCTATTTCCTTTAGGTTTTCGAAAAAACGTTTTTCCTAAAAATTTTCTTCGTCTACACCATATTGCCTCACATTCACACAGTGTATGTGTTATGTCCTCAACAGCTTGCAGATCACCGCAGAATCTGCAAATATTCATATGTGACAATTTGAGTCTCTTTGCGTGTTTGCAGGAGACCGTGTCCTCTCAGGAGCCTTGGATACCCTGTGTCCTTCAGGACTTGACCACCTTAGGTTGGCGAACGACCAACAATTTTTACTACCTTTGGCACATTGTAGTATTTTCAGCCTCAGTTTTTGGTCGGATTGGAATTTCTCACGTTCCAAATTTAGCACCTTCAGATTTTCAGAGCTTCCGAAGTCTGCGAAACTTCTTCAGTGAAAGAATTTTAAATCTCAAGATGAAGTCCAAGAGGCTCTTGGTTTATTTTTTTTCGTCAAAGCCAAACAATTTTTTTAGTGTAGGCATTAAGGAGCTGTCTGAGAGGTGGGCAGAAGTGTTGTCGAATGAAGAAAATTACATTGACGACCAAATTTTTTCATTTAATGCAAATTGTCTATCAATGAACAGACATTCAAAAATCGCGCAAAACTTACCTTACAACCTGATATTATAACATGAATATGAATTCGAATTTGGCCATCATCTTGGCCCAGATGATGGACGGGACAGCTGGCAGGGAACTTATTAGGCGGATGCAATTAAAAACTTATTTCATTCCCCTCTATTAGCTTACTGAAAAGAGACAAAATAAAAGGCACAACTTTCCAGGTTACAGGACTATCCTCTAATTGTCCACCTTTCTCATTCCGTTCAAAAAAAAAAAAAATATAAAAATTCACAAATCCTTTCAAGAAAAGAGAGAAAAACCCTTTCTGCATGAGTGGATAAAAACCGCATTTCAATGATCTATTCTCAATTTATTCCCTCCAGCACCAGGTTTACAACAAAAAAAAAGATAAAAAAATGAAAAAAAAAACCGTAAAACTCCAATTGTAATTTCACGGAGCGAAAAGTTTTTTTTTTCGCAACTTCAATCCCGACATAGTTAGGACAGCCCCTTGTGAACTCCTGCCGCCCTTCCGAGCCATTTGATTTGTCCTACAATTGAAAATTAGTCACAATGACCGAGAAAAAAAGTAAAAATGAAAATCGGCAAAAAAAAAAAAAAACAGAAAAACTCCCGTTGTGGGGTGGGGGGGGCAAACAAAAAAATCAAATTTAAATTCAAATCCCTCTGCAGGACATGAATTTCCGGTGGCAGTAGAAGTAGAAGTAGAAGTAGAAAGGACCAAACGAAACGAAATACGAATAAAGAAAAACTCAACTCAGTCAGAGTCACAACCGAAGGATATTTATTTAATCCTCGTCTCCCTCTTTTTTTTTTGCTTATTTTTCTTTTGATTTGCCTTTTCCTCGTGTCCTATCTTTCATTAGAAATTGTGCCTGACCAGGAGGTGGGTTCAGTTCAGTTCTTCTATTTTCGGTCATATTCTTATTTCTTATTTCGCTTTCTTTCTTTTTTCTTTTTTTCTTTTTTTCTTCTTTTTAAATCAATTCAATTTGACCTGTTAACTTAATGAATATTAGAAATGAACACTGAGGGCGAGAGAAATTGCTGAAAGTGATTTTTTTTTTATTCCTTGTACTCGTACTCGTACACCCTCTATCTTTGACGGTTCGGTCTTTTTATCGCTATGGAGAATCCGATTGTTTGGGAGTATTCGTACTTGCAGTCGAATGAATCCGTGGGATCTTCATCTTCTGTACTCTGTCTCCATTGTTGTGGATTTTTGTGCGTGCTTTTGGCATCAAACGGATAATGAGACACAAAACAAGGAGCCATCCTTTCTGCTAACCTAGATTCAAGAAGCAGCATGCATTAAAATAATGAAGGCTAAAAACTTCTCTGCACATCCCCGTATGGTGATTTCTTAGTTTTTACTCCCTCTCATAGTATAGTAGTACTCGTAGCATGTATCTTTGTGTTGTTTCTAAGAACTTCTAAAAGGTGGAACGTTACTACCTATTCCATCTTTGAAGGACTAGGACTAAAAGTAATTACACCCGGAATGGGGTGCTCTTTGTTGATGGGGACCTTTTGGGTAAAAGTTTCCAATTGAAAGGTACATGTACAATCGTCCAATGTAATTGCACTGAACCCAGATGACAGCTGTGTAATGGAAATGCCAAGGAATCATTTGTTTTATGATCGAGTAGGTCACAAAGACATCTTTTGGCCGGCACAAGCTGAGCGTAGGAACTATTCGTATCTGGAAGAAGATTTAAACCATTGGGCGTGGTATGTTATAATCGCCCCCAGAGGATAAGTGGAGCTCAAATGTCAGATTGTGGGTGGAATGTAATTATGGTTTTGCCAAAACAAAAAATTACATAACTGCTCCGAATTTGAAGGGAAATTGGGATTTGAGATACGGAGGTTCTTTGCAAGAAGAAAATTGAATATTCGGACGATTAAGTGCTTAAGGCGAACTATGGATTTGAGTGCGCTGAGTGCGTAGGTGCCTATTTAGGTTGGGATTAGTTGTATCAAGTGGCAGCCTGCATGGAGCTGGCTCACTTCGGCCAAAGGTTCTTTGTGATACCTCGTAATCTCAATATCCTTACACATAAAAACTGAAGACAGAAATGTTACCGGAATCAGAAACTGTCAGAGATTAGGAAAATATCAGAATTACTAACTTCATTTCTTTGGCCGCTTGGTCGTGACAAGACGGCTTAAAAGAGGCAAATATCCTAGGGGAAAACGTCGAACCAATCGCCACCTAGACTTTAGATGGTTAAACACAGGATTACACTTCAAGATGTACTTGCGAAAGCGACAATGCACTCATAGTTTCTTCGGAGTCCTCAATTTAAATATTTAGAAACAAAAATCCACCAGTGCCAGGAGTTGGTATATCTTTTCATCCCAATAACTATTATTGCTCTTTCTAGGACACATTCGGTAAATTGGGCTACGACAATGGAGGCAAAATTTCAGAGAGTCTCGGCCTGTTACGGTTGAACTCCAAGAAAACAGACAGGTGGTTGGTCAGAGTGCTGTTTTTGACGGCTTGTCCCGGGAAACCGAGAAGGCCTAATGGACTCCAGAAGAGCCAACTACTGTCTAAGGGAGGGGGTTGATGAGTTGAATAAGAAGTAAAGCAAACCAACGGCGTAAAGGGACAGCAAGTGGTTTTGAAGGCATGAGTATAACTCCTCCAGCGGCGACAAAGAGGATTAACAGATCGGCGGAAATATACTCTCTGAAATCGATCAGACTCTCGGAACTGAAATGCATCATTTCCATCCGTTTCGAACAGGGACCAAGAGAAAGAAAGTTTCTGCCGACAACTTCATCTGTCGATGGATTTTCTAGAGCACGATGATGCTCAGTGTTGCAACTATCAAAGTTTGATGTTCCAGTGGAGAGTTATTGGACGAAGCGGATAACCAAAAATAAAACCGCCGGTGGTTTTACCAGTGCGCGATATCCAGATAAGTCCGGCGCTTAAATCAACAATGCGACCGAATCCATCACTACAAACTACCCGGGGTGCTGGCTTTTCCCACGAACAAGGTCCAGCTGAAAGCGCTGCTGCAGTCGGCATAGGTTTTAGACCCGGTGGACGGAATTTGAATGTCGCAGGGAAATCCACTTCCACAAGAACCAGAAAATTCCAGAAAGAACTGTGCAGACTTACCCGTAAGCATCCTACTACCTCCTCACTGTCGCCTCGATTTGAGAAGTCTGTAAATGACAACAGTTTGACTTACACTGGGTAATAATACTGCTATTTTCAACAATGGGAGAGCGGAATTCTTAGTAAATTCTCGAATAGCCAAGCAGTTTGTGCAGAAATTCCTCACTTGGGGAAATTTTTCGAAAGTAACAGGTCACAAAAGTTGATGTGCGGCATTCTGCGGCAGCTCAAGAAAACGGAAGACGTATTGAAGAGTCTTCATACCCAGCATCCTGTCTTCGACACTAACACGTCAAAAATCTATTCTCACAAGGAGAGAAAGAATTGGGTAAATGATGAAGGTTGTGGATTCTCTGGTTGTGGATTTAAACCCAGCATCTGCCGAGGCAATTAATTCTAGGTACAACTCATGCCCTCATTCAGTACTTGGAAGGCCTAAATTCCACTTAATTTCCAAAATCGTTTTCTCATTTATTTATCTAAGTATGAAGGTTACTTAGAAGAACCTTCGACATTTGCATAAGGCTGCTGCATTCCTATGTAGGAGGCTTTCCATATTGAATACAAAATATCACATAATATCCACACACATATATCCACATAGGGCACTGCTGCGTGTCCTATAACTTGGCTTGGTCCACCATCGCAACACTCAAATTCGTAGTGAGGTGCTACGGAGTGGTCATCGGTAACTGTATGAGTAAGGGTTTAGTGGCTACAATGGCAAGGGCGTGCTGGGCAAGTACCATTACACTGTCCTACACCGTAATAGGGTTCACAATCCTCTACGCAAGAGATTCAAATATGTGACGAACCAAATTAAAATGGACTCACTTAAAGGACAACGACCTTCGGATCTGCACGCGGAATGTTCGGACTCTTAACAGGCCACGTGCAGCCGAACAAATAGCACAAATCAATGACTGCCGTCATGCAGATATCACCACCTGTATGACGATGGGATGGGCCGGGCACAAGGCGGATGAAAAACTGGATGATTTACCATATGCGGCAGGCTTAGACAAGATATTTTGGGCTTCCCACACGTGAACGAGCGTCTTATGACAATCCGCATCAAGGCTAAATTCGCTAACACAAGCCTAATATGCACCCGGGCCCCTATTACAAACAAGGACGACGACACCAAAGAATGTTTCAACCAGCTCCTCGACAAGACATATGAGCAATGTCCTAGTACGATTTTAATACCAGAATAGGAAAGGAGGACATTTTTGGTAAACACAGTTGGTAAGCATAGCTTACACGACATCATGTCTGACAACGGACCTAGGCTTATTGGCTTTGCGGCGGGACGAAATATAACTGTAGCAAGGACACGGTTTCAACGGATCACCAAGCGCTAAATCAAATTGATCATCTTGCGATAGACATAACGCATGCCTTTAGTACTCTGGACGTCCGTATATTCCGGGTAGCCAAAATTCACTCGGATCACCACCTTGTGCCAGCGAATGCGGATTTTCCAAGCGCCACAACAAAGAAGAACTACTGTGAGAAGATATAACGTAGAAAAGCTGCAATCGAACGAGACTGCCAGAATCTTCGCCGAACGCGTATCCCCAAATCTCTCAACAACTCCTATGCCGCCACCATTAACGCTGCCAACGTGCCACCCGACCACTACCATGAAAATCCTGGTTTAACGACCTCAAGATGCCCGTGCTGCCTGTACTCGCTGTTCTTTGAACCCTTTTTAGTTTCGTAAAGATGTTGCTCAACGCGGGCCTCCATGCCATTTTCGTTTTGGCAGTGAATAGCATAGATAACTACAAGCAGGGTGTCCGAGATCGCAGATGATGGAAGATGGCAGTGTCTCAGGCAGAGACTCGGGTGAATTTGATTAAGCGACTGTTTCCTAGTGTTGCCTGAATAATACTTGTTCTGAGCATAGAGGCTATCTATTGACCATTAATCCTATAAGCCCTGCTCGATCAGAGATTTGTGAATAACTTCAGTGTGTACGTTACTAAAGGCTCCCTCTAAGTCTTGGAAGGTGGTTAGAGCATATTCTTTTCGGTTGTTTGCACTACCTCGTGGAGAGCCGTTTCCATGAACCTTCCCTTGAGGTAGGCGTGCTGTCATTTGGATAGAGATGATTCTTCTAGAATACTTCGCATGTGGATGTTCAAGATAGGTTCTAGAGTTTTGAGTGCAAAGGAAGTTAAAATAATTGGCCAGAAATCGTTTGGGGACTAGTCCTCGCGTTCACCTACCTTCGGTATAAATACCACTTCAGCGCGTGTCCAAGAGAAGGGTACGTATGTACCTATTAAAGAGCTTCTGAAGATTGACGCTAGCCAAGATTTTGTTTGGTTTTGCGTTCTCTATAGCATGACAGGTAGTATGCCATCAGGGCCCGAAGACTTGAACGGAATTGCTATTGCTGTGGGGTGCAGGTTGTACTTGCCAAGACTTCCTGGGTTCCCTACTGATATCACTGCATCCGGGAAATTGTGTTTTCATCAGGAGTTCCAGGGCCTCTGCAGAGGATTCTGCTCACCCTCCATCTGACCCTCTTAGGAAGTCTGGGTTGGAATGTTACTTGGGCAGAATTTTGTTAAGCCTGACGGAGTCCTTGATAGTTTCTATTGAATGCTAATAGTTCATCCAGGCGTGCTTCTTGGATGTCTTTAAGGTTTTCTTATACAGATTTAAACAGTCCTTGTAAGGCTTGTGGTCTTCTGCCTGAGATTAGAGAGATCTTCATACCACCATAAGGGAAGTGTTTTTTTTACTACGTTTAAGTGGACACCGGACTTTTTATGCAACGTCTGTTGCCTTCTCGGAAGTCCTTACATTTGCCTCCAATTCTTCGATTGTTACGGTGTTTATTTGGGGTGTGTTTGTCCTAAGGACCTGATGAAACTTGTTCCAAATAACTCTCTTAGGGGTTTTAAACGGTTTAGGGGTTTCGTCCTCGAGACTCAACTCGTAGAAGATCCATCTGTGGTCTGAGAATGACTCCACATTGGAAGCTCTCCATTTTGCGACCCTAAAGTTGTTATTATTTGTTTTGAGTATCTAGAACCTTTACCTCTAAGGGTTCTGCGCTTATTGCAGACAGATATGTAGGTTAGTGGTTAGAAGAAAATCGAAAAGTACTCACCTCTTTCATTGTTTTCTGTGCTTCCCCATACTGTATGCCTCGCGCTGGCGTCGAAGCCCATCGGTAGGTTTCCCTTCTTTGTTATGATGTCTGTGAGTTGCTCCATTTCCTCTGACGGTGTTGGTCTCTCATGAGCCATGTGTGCTGATCGGAGGTATGTTGCTTAGTTCACATACTCGAGTTTAACAACTGTTAAACCGTTTGAGCTAAGGTTGATGCATAAAAAAGCTTTAATATGTTTCTTAGCGAGTATGCGTGTTCTGCGCTCTATAACCAAGTCTCTCACCCAGGGCTCCTGGATAATGCCGATGTCAATATTTTCCTCCCTTTGGAAACCACGCAGATTATTGGACGTACACCTAGAGTTTTTCAGATTAGTCTGTATGACCCTCAGCATTATCCGTTTTTTAAGCGATCACCAGGCCCTCCAACAACATGTCGGTTTCGACGATGTCTATATCATCCTCAGGGCCCAGTGATAAAAAGACTTTAAGCTTGGTGTACCTGATGCCAAACCTAAGTTTATGGTTTGCTTTCTCTAGAACTGGCAAGCACTTGTTATTGATGAGGAGCATCAGTCCAGTCATCCATTGGAACTGTCGGGCTATGGAGTTTAAGACATTAGAGGAGCCTTCTTCCACCTACCTTTATATTGGGTAACCAAATGCGGGGTCCTGAGCTTGAGCTAACTTTAGCAACGCATTCTCTAAAGAAGTTCTTGGAGAATTGGACCTCGCATTTGATTACCCGATATCCCTTAACCGTCCCGAAAAACTTACGTCTCTTCTCTAAACGGAGATATACGCAGTTCTGATGGCAATGGACTATAATGTGAATAATCTGTGGAAGGGGCAAAGTATCTGTGACTGTAGTGACGACTTGCTTTTTGAACCTTCTCACCACTTCCAAGCTGGTTCAGGAATACAAGGCTTCTGATCGCAGTCATAAGGATGATTAAACTGAGTCTTGTTTGGGTACCAAGTCACAATATGATCGCCAAAAATGAGCCTCCCTGATACCCGTCTGTGGGAAAGACTGTTTACGGATGTCGTTACGGGCGCTTTAGATTTACTTAGCACCTTAGTATGCTAGAAATAAATGACACAACATCACTTCATGGGAAGCTGGCTGTGAAAATGATGAAGACATTACGGAGCATTTTCTCTGGCATTGCTCGGCATATACTCGTATCACCCCATCTTGGTCTGACTCCTTGAATTAAAAGTTTGCGTTGAGTGTTCTTCGGCCTATGGGTCTCTCCTGAAACACTTAGAAATATGGGATACTAAATGCAATAAACCTTTCTGCAATAAATGTATTGTACCTAAAACTGACAGCCTTTCACTCATACGTTCTTGATAAATGAGGACAGTTCTCGTGGACCGCACAACTCGTTTCTCATTTCAAGAACTTTTAGGCTGTTAATAAGCGGCTCAAGATTTGTTATGGTATCTGCAAAGGTCGTTCTACAAACAATCTTCTATGATACAACCGCTCAGATGGCTTATCTGAGTTTCTTAAGCCGACCATGACAAAATAAGGAACTCAAAACGGGCTAATGATGCCTTATTAAAAAAAAACGAGCCATCTTAATCGAAACGGATATCCTAGGTTCCGTTCAAGGTACACGGCTGTGCCGTGAAATCAAGCTCATTTCGTCTATCTTTTTGTACACAAGTCTACTCATTATGTGAGTATATCTACCTCAGACATGCATATCCCCCCCAACTTTTCTCTTTTTCCCATTTTCATTCAGTTGCTTCTAATTTTCGTTCCGCATCTTTCAACTTTGATTTCGCTGCCAAGTTTGGTGCTCTCCAGTCATTTTCCTTAATGTCTGCTGGTGTCTTAACCACAAACTCATCCTCGGAGACGTCTCGTGTGCCTACTTTTAAAGGATCTCAGTAACTTAAATACTGACAACGCACACTTAAACGTCGATTTAAAAATAGCTTTTCAAGGAAACCAAAAAAAAAAAAAACAAAAAACTTAAGACGAACACAGAACGAAACCAAAACCGAAACCGTGACGGGTAGGCAGACACGCGGATATTGGAAATAACTTTCGCTTCATTTGAGATACAAATTGGTTAGGGGGTTGCTGAATGAGTCGTAAATGGGTTTACTTCGTTTTTAACAAAGTTTAGCCGAATCACCTGTTGAATTTGGTAGTACGAGGTGTTACCTGAACAAATAAATCTGTATCCTGGATTAAGGCCAATTTACAAACGATTGTTAGAATCAGAGTGGGAAGTGATTGGAGGAATGAGATAGCCAAAATGCAGATGCGAACGCGCTTGATGGTTGACTTTTATCAAAAGCTCTTGTTCGATTGATTAGCAAGAGTCATATTTGAGTTAGTGTTGCCACTTTTTATGAAAAATGAAGCAAATATTTAGAATGCTCTTAAGTCATTAAATAAAATCTATTCCTACTTACCGGGACACCAGACCGGGCTAGAGACAGTGTTTCTAGTGTTTCAATTTTCGTGACGTTTTTGCCTTGGAAAGCCTTATAAACGCGAGTATTGAGCAGGAGAAAATAGTAGAGATGACTCAACTACAAAAGGTACGACAGACGCTACTGAGCTACTTCAGGGCAGAAATAATTACATTTTTTTTTTTTATAGTTGTTTCGATCTATTGTGCCCCAAAGACAATTTAGGATGACAGATGATACTCATCTTTCTTAATAAACTTGAGAATCCCTCTGGTGGAGGTACGTTGTAGTTCTTAACTTTTAAGATTTCTCTAAGTAACCATGTTACCTTATGGCGTCCAGAGCCACGCATTCACATAGTAGGTATTCTGCGATTTCGTCAAATTTCATAACGAAGGCTATTTTCAATTTCGTGAATAATTCTGCGCTTGCGTAACTGATATCGAAGTCTTCTGTTACCACGCCTTTGTAAATTAAAAGATAATTTGGATTTATTTTGGAAGGGCATCACAGACCTTTTAGCCTGTTGAATGTCTGATATATCTTCCCAGTATGTATCGGATGGCGCAGGAGTACCGCTTGACTGTCCTTGAGTATATGGACTCGAGTGCCATTACACATTCTTGGTTGGCATGAAGTTCAGCTTGATATACGCTGTAACATTTTCCCATAGGCTTTGTAACGTTTGTATTTTTGTGCCACCCACTCCGATGTCCATTTTGGATCCATCCGTATAGGACATGCTACCCTAAGTTTGATGTTAGGGTTTAGATGTTTCGTGCTTGTCGAGTTGGGATCACTATGATGAACCTTCTGCCGGAGCATACATTTTGGGTAAGCGGATACGAAGTCCCACCGCAATGTGAACTTCATCTTTCCTATTTGTAAAAACCTGACTGTACTGCGAATTGCCACTAAAAGGCCAATGAAAGCTTTAATGGCTGCTATGATTCAAGTTCACAAAGCACCGGATCTACCTATGCATGCGACGGTCTGAAGAGCTTGCAGCTTTGATAATATCTATGCTTTTTTCTGTCTTACTGGTGTGGGGAAAAATACGTTTACCTCCCTCCAAGTTTGTGGTATGTAGGATCAGTCAAGGTTTGAAATAGCAATGGTGGCAGGTGGAAAGCCCTAGCTCTCCAGGGTGACATTTGTTGGTGCGACTAACTACCCGACTATTTAAAAATTCTTTTGTTGCGAAACAACTAATAGCCTTGGGTAAGGACGGGTTTGCTGCTGATGTCTCTGCAAAGTGAAAGATGAACAACTGAGTTCGAATCTGCACGTGGAATGTTCGAACCTTGAACAAGTCATCTACGGCCGAAAAGTTTTCGGATGCCATGAAATATAAAGCGATCCAGGACAAACTATGACATATGGTATAATACGATGAAAGTTAGAGAGAAGAAAAGCAACATACATGTACTTATATGTGAGAGGATTTGCGAACGCTTAGTAACAATCCACATCAAAGGCTAAATTCGCCAACATCAGAGTGATATGCGCACAGGTCTACACAGAATAGATTGACGACGCTACCAAAAAGGGTTTCCGTTTGCCCATCGACTAAACCTTGGAGCGATTCCTTGAGTATGACATTAAAATAGTTTACAGTAATCTTAACGTTAAATAAGCAAACGCGGGCGTCTTTGGTAACTCAGTCGGAAGGGATAACATAGGGTAATTAGAATATAGGGTGACCAGATAAGAACGATAGGAAAAAAAAATTTAAATAAAACCACAACGGTGTGAGATATAAAATTAATTTTAACTTTATTTTAAAGCTACATATTATGTGTGGAATAGCAAATCATTCAAATGACAGCCTGGCAGTGCTTCAAGCGGTCGGTGCAATTTTTGATGACTTGGTCCAACATGTGCGGCGTTAGTCCGGCAATAGCGTGTCTAATGTTGTCCTCGAGCTCGTCCAAAGTAGTTGGCTTGTTAGTGTAGACTAAGGACTTGACGTAGCCCCAGAGAAAATAATAGAGTGATCGCTGCGGTCAATTGATGAACGCCCGTCGTGAGATGACTATAGCCAAATTTCTCCATCACCACTTCGAGCGTTGCATGTATCGCCGTCTAGTTGGAACCACTGCTCGGACATATCGATTTTGTCGAGCTCTAACTACAGAAAGTCGGTTAACATTGCTCTATACCTGATACAATTGACATTAACGGTATCTCCTTCCGCATTTTCGAAACAAATAAGGTCCGATAATGCCGCCATGTAATAAACCGCACCAAATCGTCAATCCTAGTGGATGCATTGATGCTTAGCCGAACACTTGTGAATTTTGTTCGCTCCAATAATGGCAATTTTGCTTATTGACATAGACGCAGAGCCAAAAATGAGCCTCGTCCAAGAAGTTGATGTTTTGGCCAAAATCAACGTTTCCAGCACCCAATTAGCGAACTCACGGCGTTTTTTATAGTCATCCGGCTTCAATTCTTATGTCAGCAATTGAAGCTGTGTAGGCCCAAATCCAACCCAAAATATGCCGGGTTGACTTTCTGGCGACGCCCACTTCAGCTGATCGGCGCCGAATCAACATTTCTGGGTCTTCTTAGATACTGGCCGCTGCGGCGACTATGTTTTCTTCATTTCGCACTAATCTCTGTCTGGTTAAGTTCCAAAACAGTGTACTCACCCTCAAACTTTTCCACGGTGCGAAGAATTGCCTGCACACTGAAGCGGGGATGATGCGGTCATCCTTACAGCCAAATTCACATTGCGTATTTACAACTGAGCTGGTGTTTCGATAATATTTTTTAATAACTTCCGCACGTTCGGCAAGAGTAAAACGACGCCCGATTAAATGGCAAACTTTATTGATTATTTTGACAGTTGGATGTTATTGGCAACTGTGACAGCTGCTGAAAGATAACAATTGGAACAACGGTCCTCGCTATCTGGTCACCCGTTATTACTATAGCTAGCAAACGGTGTCTCAAAGGATTATGTTAAAGCCAAATTATGAATTTGATTTAAGGATTTTCTTATTAATATGCAAACGAAGGTTTAGATCTCTGTTGCACAATATTTTAAGGTCGCGTCAAGGGTCGCATAGAGAATATGAACTCGGTAGGATAAAAAGAAGAGGACCTCTGTGGCTGTCTTGTGGAACTCCAGAAGTGGGAAGAGAAAGCGCACAGAAATCGCTTCTGAAGCAAATATTATGATAACGGTTTTCCATGCAGAAGTTATCCAAAAGTCCATGCCATTTCCTAAGGTAAGTCTCAGAGGGCGAATGACATGAATTCACCGGGTTTGTTCATAGTAGTTGACCCAGCCTGGGGGGAATAAGACATTTGCAATGATAGCTTAAGGCTTAAGGCAAGCAAGCAAGCCAGACTGATTGGTCTGAATCATTTTTTTCTTTCGATTTAAGGTACAATACCTACTTTTACTGTTCAGCGGGGGTTTGGTACGTATGCTATTACCAGACTGGGAGCAAAGATTCTGTTCACAATTTTCAGCAGCTGGGATGTACCATTTTGTAACACTACTGGATATATGCCATCGGTACTAGGTGCTTTGAAGCCATCAAAGAAATCTACAAAAATTATGATGGCCTTTGTCCATCACAGTAGTAGATGACAGATACCAGCTACAGCCAGTTGTGCTACTCAGGTCATTCGCAGCTTCGGTGATGGGCAGACTTCGGTCAGACTAACGATGGGAAATGGGTTACAAATATTAGAATGGGAGGATTTTTTGTTCTATAGTTTGAAGAGACTTGTATAGAAGTTTTCGGATTTCCTTACGCTCTCGGTGCAAACCTGCTCTCCACCGTGAAACGGCCAACTAGACACGTCAGTTTAAAACATTTGCTGACGCCATCGTTCAAGTTCTGAACAGCTTCATCTATCTTCTCTTTCGTTCTGAGTTTATGCGCAGTATAACCTATTTTGAATAAGGCAAAAACCTGACAACCAATCCTGAATTTGATATACTCGTACATATGGCCTGACTTGTAGCCTCCTATATTACTTCCATACCATACCTGTTGTATAGCGTTCAGTCGAATACTTGCTAGGGCCACAAAGAGGAAGAACCGGCCTCGTTTTCCGAAGGTATGGATTTTCCACTTTTCTGGATATGAAGATCCGTCAAGGCATTCTATTTCCTCCATTTACTCAAGAATCCAGAAGATGGGGCGCATCAACTTCAGTGGCCTTACGGCACAGAGTTCCATTTCCATATCACAGCCCTTGCTCGAATGTATACATTCTCCTTTGTGGCTAGCTCGGTCAGTTGACCAATACAATGTTTGCACTTAGCTTTATCCGAAGCATCCTTATATGTTAAGTAAGCCGACCCTTTTTGGCATTTCAGAGTTTTCTTGGAGGTGAACTTTCTGGAGACATCCGGATTCCTTCGACCTAACACTGGTTCCAGTTTTTGAAAAAATGGAATAGAGAGAGAAAGATCGATGTTTGGGCTCAGTGGTTATTTCGCTCCATGGGTGGCATCCAACATTTAATGGGGAGACTAAATTCTTAGTGGAACTTGGCTTGATGTTGATTTCAAGTCAACTATTCATCTCACTTGATTTTCGTTAAGTGAAAAAGTGAATATGTCTTTCGGACGAGGCTGGGATTCGAACACCAAACCTTCCGATTTGGAAGCCAGTCCACTACCACTTGAGCCACGGCCATCTTAGTCGTCAGCACCATGGCACTTGTGAGACAAATGTGCATAGCACAGGCGCTTCCTATGATTGCGAGTCTCTGAAAACGCTTGAAATCGTGGATTTGTTTTTTGTTTTATTCCACCATATTCTTGAAGTTTAAGTCATGATAGGACTGAATATATCCAATGGGCCACCTTCTGGGATATACCCTAAGGTTTTCCGTCTACTGGTCCTTGAATAATTTTGTTCGGATAGATTTATATAAAGAACTACTTCTGGATATTTACATTCATTGGCAAACCCAATGAATGTTCCATTCAGAGATATCTGTGCAAGACACAGATGTCTTTTATGAGTTAAGGGAATTACTCATACTACGGGCTTGTTGAGGTTGATTTTAAGGTTCTCTCCAATTCAGAAGGAAAACTTCATGGCCTTATGTCCTTTTCTCATGCATCTTCTTTTCTGCTGGAACTGGCTGGTCCCGGAGCAGCCATTCTGCTGAGAATATCGGAGCTGTGGTTGAAGATATTGCAGAGGACCCCGGAGTATCCACCAGACGATGTCCCCCGCAATTGTGCATCTGAGAATTTTGGTGGAAGACTGTAAGATGTCCCCTTACTAAGTGCAGACAGTGCATCAACTGTTATAACCTACGCTCAAGCCATCCTGAATCACGACCACGAGGGAGACAGCTTTTCATTGGAAATCATCATGAGCGACGAGGTCCATTTCCATCTATGTGGATATGTGGATATGTGAATAAGCAAAATTATCGCTTCTGGGGCACCGAAAATCCGCGTATAACCCACGAGAAGCCGTTACACCCGCTCAAAGTTACTGCATGGTGTTTACGCTGGAGGCGTCATCGGGTCTTATTTTTTCGAAAACGCCGTGGGCCAAACGACTGCTGTGGACCGCGAGCGTTACAAAGCCATGCCCAACGACTTTCTCCTTTTACAATTGGATGAACTGGGACTGGAGAACATGTGGTTCCAACAGGATAGAGTAAAGGAACATACTGTATGGGCTACAACGTAAATTGTGAGGGCTGTGTTTCCGGGTCTCCTAATCTCTCTAGTTTTGGAGCTTTGCACTGGCCAACAAGATCGCCTGATTTAACCGTTCCAGACTACTTTCTGTGGGATTTTTTGAAGTCACGTTTAAGTTCTGGCAAGAGTGATGGAAAATGCTACAAATCGGGATCAAATAGTCACAAATTCTAGCGGCGGCTGCTTACCCGATATCATTTTTTCGACTTAATGGAAAAAAATGTAAAACATCAAATAAACATCTTTTATTAACCGCTGATATATATGTAGCGAGTATAATTACATTTTCAATTACATACATGGTATGTCTCCCACTTATGTGTATTGCTACTCCGCCGCTTGTGGGGTTGGTTCAACTATACGGATTTTAGAACAGGCCGCTCAATTTTGGATCATTGTGTTAGGCCAAGAGTTTCGGGTTGCTTTTTGTTTGTGTCATCCAGTCGACTTTCTCCCGGCGTCTTCGACAACCTTCGCTGCATGTGGTAAAACCAGTTAATTTATTCAGCCATAATTTTCTCTACTATCAGTTTCTTAATGCGGAAACTTCCACCCGCTGACATTCGTAACATGTTCATTTCCGTCGCCATCGCGCCCTTTCTCCTTTACGTTTTTCGTCCGGCATTGCGATGCGTATGTTAAAGCTGGGGGAACAACTGTCATATACATATAACAAACTCATAGGTTTAAAGGGCACTTTTCTGCGGAGTTTTCATGCCATTTAAGCCATCTACATTCACTCTATGTGTGGCAACGTCATTGCAATTTCTTTGATGGTTAATGACAAAAAATAGTAGTAAAGGACTTCAAAAATGTATCAAAGTGGCAGCACTTCCATTTCCACCCCTCAACTTTCCCGACACTTTAGAAAATTTCCCTTCACAAAGCTTTCAACTCATGACAGACACTAGATGAAAGTAAAAAATTTCCCCAACGCCATTTTCTTTTCCAATACTTCCCACAAACACACAACACTACTGTTGTCCTTCCAGGATATGTGCGAGAAATCTGAGAAATTTTCATCTGACATCGTCAGTCCTTTGGAAAACCTTGTTTCTCTCGCAAGCCGAGCAGATCCCAAAAAAAAAGGTTCATTGTTTGTCCGCGAAAGGATATTCGAATCAAAAGTATCAGGAATTTTATTTTTCAATTAATAAATCAATAAGTTTTGGCTAATAAAATCAAGGGTATACAAAGAAAGTGTGCAAAAATTATAATTACTCTGTTTAGTGTCGTGGATACTGTGGCGCTGCCTAACAAATCCTTTCCCATTATTTGTTTAACTAATTCCTCGAAAGTCAATCGAGCAAACCAAGTAAACCGAGTAATTCTCGTTGTCTAACAACTACAGGCGCAAACAACCCATACCTGCTAAAGGAAATCTTTTTTTTTTTTTTTTTTGTTTTGTTTTTATTCTTACTAGTGGCGTCGTTCTATGGTGAATTGGGCGAGAAAGTGTGTGTTGGTTGGTTGCGATTTCCTGCCGCAGTAAAAAGAAATAACGCCAAAAATAAAATTCCGAAAAAAAAAAAAAATAAAAATATAAATAAATAATAGAATCAATCTCTGTTGTGTGTTTGAAATTTAGAGTTGACGAGTCCTGGAGATTTGGAGATTTACCTTTGATGCAACCCATCAGCCACCCACTCAATCAAATGAAGTGTCACACAGATATAAATAAGAAAAAATAAATACAGCAAAGGTGCGACATTGGTCCTTGTCCACAAAGTAAAACACACGATTTGTATTCGAAAAAGGAATCTCCCCTTAAACGAATGTGTTACCTTTAAATTGAACGACGCGTGTTAGTCCTTTTCGAAAAAAAAAAAGAAAAAAGAAAGAAAAAATTATAATAAATAAATAAAAAGAAGCAAAGAAAATCCTTTAAATAATAAATTTGATAAAGTGTTTGCCTTGTCTTGCTGGTGTCCCGCGAGCATAATTTATTTTTTAGAATCATCATCTACAACGTATATTTGTCAGGAGCGACCGTAATCGCCTTTTGTCCCCCACTCACGAAAGTGTGAGTGAATTACGACTCAATTGAGTGAATTGCAAGATAGTGAGTTTGAGTTTTCAGTTTGCTAGCTCGAGTTCAAATGATCACATCCGTGAGTTCATACAAAAGTGAGGTTAAGTGCGGTTAGTGAGTTCCATTCACACAAAAAAAGCCAAAAGAAAAAAAAAAAGGAAATAATAGTTTTAGCTAACTTTTCCTATAAGAACGGCACATACGTTAGTCTGCCTGCCCTACGTCACAATCAGGCCCCATTTTCATGCGCTCATCCACTTAAAAGTTTAATGGAGTTTACAACTTTGTTGTCCTTGTGACAAAGTTGGGCTTACACTTAAGTTTTTCGTTTTTTTTTTTCTTTTTTCTGTTTATTCTTCACTTGTCGGTATACGGTTGTTGTCTGTGGTTTTACAGTGCAACTGAGTTATTGACGTAAATTAAAATTAATTAGTTCAGACCGAAAAGAGGCAAACCCCTTGAAAGCGGGAAGATACCTGACACATCTCTTCATCAGGAGCAACCGGATCTACAGCACCCATCCGGCCTTAATTATAATAAAAAACAAACACACACAAAAAAGGACAACGCACGTTATCCTGAATCAGCGATAAAACTAAAACTAAGGTAAGCGCCGGTATTCTATATACTATATCATTACCGTTCCGTATCCAACCAAATAGGACATAATCGTACTCGTACACCCATACACTTGTACACCTGATGCTATGCGGTAGGTATAGGTACGGGATATTCATATTAAAATTTTACGAGTCGTAGCGTTGTAAATATGTATGTGCACATACAAACATAATAAATTTTGTGTTGGATAAATGGGTGGTAGGGTTGCTTGGTATGGTATTGTCTGTGATGTTATGTAGTTTTATTGCGGCAAAGGAGTTGTTGCTGTTGCTGTTATTGTTGGTTAATGTTTTCGTTTTCGTTTTCGTTTTCGTTGTCGGTGTCCTTTTATGGAGTTTTTCTTTCATTTTTAGTGGGTTCCGGTGATGACTTTGATTAACATTTTATCTACCTGCCACCTGCTTCTCTACCATCTCACGTCTTTTATTCTCTGTCTCTGGAAGGTGAGATGATAAAGATTTCCCATTTAATTTATGACTTTATTTTTCACTTGTAAGGAAGGCTTGGTGTTGATTCTTTTTTTTTTTTTTGTTTTTTTACATATTTGTGGGCCAGGAGCAGTGACCTAAAGAGGAACCAAATAATATCTTCGGTCAGAGATATACCACATTCTCTTCATATGTCTACTATGTTGCCTACAATATTTGAAATGTGAATCATGCACCCTATGTCCTGGAGGGGGACATCATAAATTCTAAACGGGATTAAGGAAAGGTAATTCTTGTGTGATAGGAGACTTAAACTGAATGCTTCGGTTAGTTGTATAAGGACATATGTATGTATGTACAGTGTACACATTGGAACTCTAACATACTGCAGAGCATGGTTACAAGTTTGAACATAGATACTTACATGCAGACTCGTACTCGTATTTGCATGATGAAAGCCTTGTTAGTTTGCAATAAAATGGTTTACCTTTTGCAAATTGCATTTAATCTTTTATTGTGCTGGGGACTTAAGAGTATCTGATGACCCAATCAGTTGGGTGGAATGTACAATATATTCCGAAAATTTGTAATGAATTGAAGAAAACCTAAAAGACTTAACAGCCATTGAAGGGGTGTAATTTGATTTAGTTTTTCAGTAAGGGGAGGTTGGACGAAATCAATTTGACGTATATAAGTGTGAAAGCTTCGATTTTGGGCTTATCTTTTCAAATGAATTGGATCCAAATCGGAACAAACATAAGCCTGAAGCAGTTTCTGTGATTTTTTTTTTTGTATTGTATCACTGGCTAAAGGACAATTTATTAACCAGTCAAAAGTATTTTTCTCGCATTTAATGTTACATATTTCTCCGATGCATCTATATTGCTACTGTACCGCTCGTGGAGTTATCTATTCTCGTTTTATTTCTTCTGTCAAACCAGAGCATTCAGACAATAAACTATTGATTGTATGTTGCTTTTACTGGAATTTCTCAGCCCCTGCAGTACCAACGCTCACTACGTTAGCACCTAATACCTGCACCCTAATGCGACCGCAGGCCGGTCGCTCACAGAGTCGTGTTCACTCTCACAGAAAGAGTGGCAGAATACGAAGTTACTTATGACTACCGCACTTAATAGCTCGTCACGATCCCAGTAAGTAGTCTACACAACTTCATATTAAGAGGAAGCGATACAGTCGCTGATCCCTTAGAAACTTCGGGAGGCATTCGTTTGATCTGACAGTATTCTGGAAGATGTTATGGTTATGGATGGAGGCCGTCTACAGTTATGCACACGTAAAACCCAACTTGGATCCAACCCCACTTCTTAGATCGGTTTTGGAGCCATCCGCGAAGACCCGATTAAATGGTTTTTTTTTAGCCCAGATTGTTCGAGTTCGATTGTTCATTTCTGGGTACACGAAAAGTTCGCTCGCATGAACATGAGTTCTCGTGGCATGTCCATAAAATCAGAAGCAAAAGTTGCCGAAAGCACTTCTATACTGCCACAAAGTCTTGCAGGTTTTCAACGTAACGTGTCTAATCTAAAGACGATACTCAAATACATAGCTTCGTTAGTAAATCGTATAGTGATGCTTGAGAGGCTTAAACGAAAACCTGTTTCAATCGTCGATCACGTCTATGGATGCCTGCGCCTTTGAGTAACAGGTCGCTAGGCATTATACAACACATCAGTATGCCTATGAGTACATCATCTAAGAGTACAAATGCTTGTGAGTAGACATAAGAGCCATTGAGACCGCTAAGCAGTGAGTCAATAAATAACCAGGAATTATTCCCTGCTACTCTTACTGTTTTTCATGACGACGATCCTACCCGCCCAAAATATGATTCACCCTGTTGAGCCATCCTGTTGACTCTCCACAACAGCATTGACTCTTCTTCATCGACTTTGTCAAAATAAAAATAATACTCTCCCCTTCAAATCCCATTACGTTATATATCGCTACATCCAACCAGTTCAACCTATCGAATCTTACCAACTTGCTATCGATGCGATCGGCCATTGCCCACTATTTTGCAACTTTTTCTAAGCAATCATTTGCTGGCAACTTCTTTGTACCCGACCCCATATATTTCAAGTACCTGCCCAATTTCTCCATTGGCCCCTCTCTCTTTCAATCTTTTGATCCCACCCTTATCAAAGAGAAGTTACAAAAGTTCAATGATGAAATTTTACCCGGGCCAGACGGGCTCCCAGCAATATTTCTCAAAAAGTGTGCCTCTAATCTTTCGCACTCACTTTCCTCCATATTTCATCTGTCTCTTACACAAGGGGAATTGCTCCAAGTGCAAATCACTTATATGACCCAGTCCGCATGGATTTCTGAAAGGTAGACCAACTACTACAAATTTAGTTGAATTCGTATCCTTTGGGCTTTCAGCCCTAGAAAATGGCAACGAAATCGATGTTATTGCAAAAATTTCGCTAAGGTCACATCAATTGATCCTTTTCAAATTATCTTCCCTCGGTTTTGACCCCATATTGTTAAAATGTATATCTGCTTATCTGGAGAACCGTTTTTATAGCGTTCGCTTTAGATCAGTCTTCTCAACCCGTTTTTAGCCACTTCTGGAGTCCCACAAGGCAGCCATCTAGGACCTCTCTATTTCTTTTTAACTTTAAACGATCTTGACAGGATTTTTAAACACTGCCCCTATCCATTTACGCCGACGACACTAAGTTATCCAAGACTATTTCTTCAGCCCAAGACTCTATTCTCCTTCAAGAAGACCTCGATAGGTTCTCCAAATGTCAATCTATGACTTTGTCTTGTAAGTCTAATCAAACTTCCCCTCGACTTTATTTTCTGCATGACCAACTTGTACTCCAGGTTCAATTCCTTCGCGACCTTGGAATATTATACGACAGAGTGTTAAACTTCTGTTCATCGCTCGGTTTTATCGAACGATGGTCTAATGAATTTTGCAACCCTTATGTGACAAGATCACTTTACATTACCCTTGTCCGGCCACTTCTCAAATATGCCAGCTAAGTTTGGTCCCCCTTTCAGCAAGTTCATATATCCCGAATCGAGAACACTGAGCGTCGCTTTCTTCGATTTGCCCTTCGTGGCCTACCCTGGGATGATCCCTTGATCTTACCTCCCTACAGTAACCGCCTCAAGTTCCTTAACCTTAATACCCTCAAAAACGCAGAAACGTAGCTGACATTCTCTTCATTCACCGACTGCTTTCTGGTTCTGTGGATTGCGCTGCCCTTTACAATTCTATTTCCTTCAACACTAACCCTCGTGATTTAAGCTGTCCTCGCGTATTCTATATTCCAACCCACCGCACCTCTCATGGTTCCAACGAACCAATCAACTCAAACCTCCCCTTTTCTGATTTTCACCTGAGCACTTCTCTTCTTGAACTTGATCTCCTCCACCACTCCATTACCTCCTAACCTTCAACTGTTGTTAGTTTTTAAGTCCTCGTTTTTAAGTTCTAGTTTTTAAGTTAGTCTAAGCTTGCATTAAGCGAAATAAATTGGGGGCGTCAGCCCCCACCAAATTAATTAACATGTCTGGCTCTATTGACTTCATCCTTATTTTCGGCGATTTTAATCTTCCTCAGCTACAGTGGACTTTATCAGAAGATCTATCGTTTTTATTCGCTGCAAATGTCAGCTCAGCTAAGGAATGTCTCTTCCTCGCTCACTTTGTGCCCTGTCCCTCTCAACAATCGATAACTACCGCCCTCCTCTTATTCTCTCGCTTTTTCATAACTTTTCTGTCCAGTCCACTCCCCCCATAACTCTTTCATCATTCGATTTTCATAAAACAAACTTTCACAAAATCAGTGACTATCTCAGCAGATCCCGCTTCAACTTTCACAACCTTCACTTTTTATTTTTCCCTTTACTTCCTGTTTTCCTACTTGAAAACATCATCTACTAGTCCTCCCTGGTATAATCGCAAGCTTCGTTTCTTACCAAGTTATGAGCTGTTTTCCTCCATACCAGATCCTCATCCGACTATCCCGGCACTTATATTCACCGAACTTTACGATTCCCTTCATCAGCGCTACCTTAACGAGGCGTAAGTCAACCCTATAAACGACAAAAGAACTCCAATGGTTATCCTCCTTCAACCCGTCCACTCACCATTGCCAACCTATTTGCCACCTTCTTTAAATAATCCTTCACTAACGACTCCTTTGTATCAGATCCATCCTATTTTAATTACTTAAATGTCTCAAATGACCTACTTCTCTCACACACCTGGGACCTGTCTTTTATCGAATATATGGCCCAGATGGGCTCCCTGCCATATTTCTTAAAAAAAATTTACTTCCTCTCTTTCTCCAGCCCTTTCTAATCTCTTTCGTCTATCCCTTTCACAAGGAGAATTTTTTCAGGTTTGAAAAACCCTCTTCATAATCCCGATCCACAAAAAAGGATCAAAAATGAAATAACCAACTCTCCCATATACCCAGACTTTTCGAAAATATTTTGTATGAAGCTCTAAGCTTCTAATGCAAATCGCTTATTTCCTCTAGACAACATGGCTTCCTGCAAGGTAGGTCAACCACCACAAATCTCGTTGAATTCGTATCTATTCTAGCCCCATAGAATAGTAATGAAGTCGATGTAGTTGCAACCGATTTCAGCAAGGCCTTCGATAAAATCTCTCATCGGTTAATACTCTTTAAATTGTCTGACATCAGGCTTCAACCCATACTGTTAAAATGGATATCCTCTTACCTGGAAAACCGTTTTGAAAGTGTTCGTTTTAGGTCAGTCCAATCGGCTTCATTTTTGGCCACCTCTGGAGTTCCACAAGGCAGCCATCTAAGTGCGCTGCTTTTCATATTAACCACTGGACGATACCAATTTTTTTAAAACCGTTTCCTTACCGCATGACTCTTTCCTCCTTTAACAAGACCGTGATAGTTTTTCGATGCCTCAAAAATTGTTAGGAACTTAATATCGCCAAATGCCAATCCATCACCTTTTCACATAAACGACACCAATCTCCTACCCGACTCTACCTTCTTCACAACCAACCTATCTTTTCCGTTCAATTCGCGACCTCGGCATTTTGAGAAGATCCTAAAAGCCAATTCTGTACTAGGTTTTGTAAAATGGCAGTCCAAAGAATTCACCAACCCATATGTAACCAGGTCCATCTATACTACATTTGTTCGCCCCCTCCTAGATTAAGGCAGTCAAGTGTCATATCTCGAGAATCGAAAACATCCAGCGCTGTTTTTTTCGATTTGCTCTTCGAGGTATGCTCTCCTTCACCACAGTAAGCAACCTTAGTTTTAACTTAGACTTAAGTTTAATTTAAGTTAGTTTAAGATTGTATAGCTTGTATTAAGCCGAATAAATGGGGGCCTTCGCCCCCACCTAAATTAGCAAACATGCACCACAGGGCAGCTTCAGTTTACTACCGAATTTACACATTGGATACAGAAGGCATCCGCAATCAGGTTCCTATCCACCAGAATTGCTCTTATCAACAAATCTAGTGATTCGTCTACATAATGTTAATATTGATAAGGCGCGCCTTCAATTCAGCCCATCCGATTTTGAAGGTCGGTCTCGTAGGATCATCCCCGTTGGTTGCGCCGTCGACAGAGAAGGTTATCGTACAAGAAGCTCGACTATTCTCTACATGATGGAAGTTAGACGGATAGGTCAGAAGCTCTTAACAAAAGTGTAGTCATCTATTCTAATTTTTGGTGTACGGCCTACTGTTTCTGTATGCAAGTGTCAGACTAGCAGTGAGGATTTATGGTTTGGGTGTCAGATGACTTGAAGCCGCCAACAGGTATTCGATCTTTAAAAAACTCAGTCTTCTTCAAAATTGGTCTCAAGTAACTTTTTTCGAAGTTTTTAGGCTTCCTTACGTAGTCCCAGTGAATCTGTGTGCTACCATGGAACGGGCGATCTGCTGGTGTTTTTCCTGGCTAGACACGTGTCAGTGCAAAACATTTGGTGAGGGCCCGTCCAGCTTCTAAACCGCTTTCTTTTTATTTCAACTCGGTCTTCGTTTTTCACCTGGAACTCGAGCCTCTATCTTTTCAGGGACCGGATTTTCTGACTACCATCTTTAAACATGGTATGAATGATGGCTTATTTGTGCAGTTTGAAATTCTTCAAATATCGGTTTCTTAATGTCAAACCTTTCGCGGATACGTGCTTCCTTATTAGATCGTGCTTTGTCACGCAGCTGACATTTATAGCATCTTCTTTTCGGACGCTCTCACTTTTCTTATACACTTCTTGTGCATCATTTAACGCTGCGATGTTGTATAGCTAGTTTGTTGGTCACGAAATACAATGGCCCACCGTAGTCATGACATCGTCCTTTGAATTCCCTACAATGACTTACGGCAGGGTCTGACTTGCATTTTTTTTTTTTGGTTCTAGGTGGCGCTACAGTAAGGAATGAATTTGAGCATCAACTAATAGCTCTCTCCATTGAGCTCGATCTTGCGTTAGTCGTCTCCACTTGCGCACACAAACTTGGCTGTGGTCTTTTTCCACTAGAACGCACCACCTAAGGTAATTACCGTGTTGTCCGGTTAAAATGGGTGCGAAGATATTCCGAGATTGAGCGGTGCTGTCCTACCCCTGGGAAATGCTGCTCTTCTGACCTAGTCACTTTCACTCTTAAATCCGTTCATTTCACTGTTATAACCTTTCCAAATTCAGATTATGCAGACAGGACTGAAGATCACTTGAAGAACTTTTCTGTCAAAACAAGCAATGGCATTTCCGTTGACTGTGGGTAAAGTCCGCTCTTGCTGCTCGTATCCGGAACTTATAAGTAATTGGCATCATAGTCCAAGTAAACACCGATTGGCAAGAATGAATCTTCTCTTGATCTCTTCCGTGGTGGGGTTGAGGTAGAAAAATTCGTTTATTACCTCGAGATTTTTTTTTGCCGTTATGACGTGCTGCCAGAACCGTTGGTTTTACTTGTCCTTTCTTGTTGATAGCATATACTTTGTTTAAACCTTATTTTCCACTAAACCCATGTTCGTCGCCCCCACTTTCGTGATCTCAAAAGCTCCTGTGAAAACTCGCTAATTTAATCATACAACGTCAATGTCCGTTTTTGACATCAAGTGTCTCAGTGGAGGAGCGAACAGGTCTATTGATGATTTGATGGCATGTCTCACCGAAAAGTGGAACCAAAGCGTACATCAATCTGGCAAAAGCAAGATAGTTGCACTTGATATTTCTAAGGCATTTGACAGAGTTTGGCATCAGGCTCTTTTGTCGAAAATGCGTGCTTTTGGGATCGACGACTCTCTTGTTCAATGGATTCGAAATCACCTTTCGGAACGTCCAATTCAAGTCGTCTTGGATAGTTTCAAGTCTGATATCCACAAAATAAATGTTGGTGTGCCCCAGGGCTCCGTTCTGTGTCCAACCCTCTTTCTAATTTTCATCAACGATCTCTTGCTTGCTACTTCTAATCCAATACGAGTATATTCCTTTGCTGACGATTGTACTTTCTGCTTCTCGTATTCGTTCCCGGACTCACGTCCCTGCTTTTCGGCTGTAGAACGGGCGTATGTTAAACTCATTAAATTCTGATATTAACAGCATAACTAATTGGGGAGCCATTAACAGAGTAGAATTTAATTTAAACACCCAGCGGTTATCCATTAATGGCACTTGCAACGTCGAAACCGATAAACTCTTCATTCTCGGTATGAGTGTCAGTGTCCAACTTACGTTTGAATGACCACATAATCGGTGTCGTCAAAAGTGCTGCGAAATGTCTAGGTTTCCCCAAACGAAGTAAGAAATATTTCTCCCCCTCCGACCTGGCCACAATATAACATATAAGGCATTCATCCGCCCAAAATTGGTCAGGTGCTACTTAAACATCTCAGCACCTGCTAAATAGGACTCAAAACCGCGCGATAAAGCTCATAGGCGATACTAATATCACTCGGACAATAGACACACTCGAACACCGACGTTATGTCTCGTGTCTCACTCTGTTTATCACTATTTCCACCACTAGTGCTCCATAAAAATCGCCAGTAGTATTCCGCCTCTTCAAACTGTTAACCGTCTCGCTGTGAATACTCTCACAAGCCCACTTTCGGACGTAGTCTAAAATATCGTGATTAGTTCCGAATCCGTACAACACGCTTATGGAATGGTCTGCCGAGCTCTCTATTTCCTGGTCATTGTAACTTGCAAACATTTAAGCCCAATGTACATCGGTACCTCACTTTTCTTCGCCCTAAAAATCCTTCTCCCGCGTTGTGTACAAACATTTTAAGGGTACACAAATCCCTTGAGCGCGCGCTAATTATAAAAAAAAATCGCCATTGTCATAGACCGACAAGCTTGGCTGGGATGCGTAAACTTGACATAGCTTTATGTAGATCATCTCCACGAATGCTACAGGGGCTTAAAAATCAATAAACAGATGTTGGGTATTGATTTTCAGCTCCAGGGTTTTTTCCAAGATCTGCACTAAAGTGATTCGATCAGATGATAGTAGATCTAGCAAGCAGGACTAATCGTATTTTTGATATAGGGCCATCAATCGTTCCAATATTACGGTAGAAAGAATCACGTTGATTAGGAGACTCACAGTTCAGACGGGCCTCCCTCCTTGAGGGTCAAGTAAACGATGCTGAAATTTCATTCACCGGGCATAAATATATCCGACCATATCTTGCGGATGAGTTGGTGTATGCTTTCTACCAACTCAATCCCTGCTGCCTTAAGAGATTCAGCGTGTAGCCCGTCTGCTCCTGTAGTTTTATTGGTATTTAGTTAAGATATCGCTATCCCGACATTTTTTTGCTGTCGAGCATTTTCCACACTGAATGCCCTACAGCGGAATGATGTCAACAGTCTGCTGTGACTCTGACCTTGCTATTATGTTCCGATTCTTATCTCTGGGAACGTAATACGAGTAGTATTTCGGCGGTGGAAGAGTGAAAATTCTTATGAAAAGTGGAAATTACCAGGTGAGCAGATCAAGATACTGCTGGACTATAAATATCTCGGAGTATTGATTACACTTAACCTAAACATGAACAAACATCTACAAGCCAAATTAGGCGCAGTGTAGCGAGCAATCGGTGCTATTCGGGGTAGGCTGTATCAACAATAATCACATTACGGTAAGCTAAAAATATTCCGCGGTACTGCGACCTCCATCATTTTCTGTGCAGCTAAAGCCTGGGGCTACAGCGCCTTCGAAAACGTGGAAAAGTTCGTGCGATACTTCAGCAAGCACGCTTTACCTGGAGATAGGAGTTGCGCCCCTTTTTCTGAAAACTCTAAAGCTTCATTTGGATTATATTGTATATGTAGTACGTGTCAAGGAGATGAAACAAGAAAGGATACCAAAGTTAGTGTTTTCTCAAATGCGGCAGTACGAGGGATGGCTCTAGCGTCTGATTGCGATTTTGACCTACAAGTCACACCTAATGAACAGCCAACTTCATTAAAACGAAAACTTAACATCTTACTGGGGAAGACAGATCATAAAATTTATGACAAGTGCGTAAATTAGGCACGATCATTACTGTACCACCAATATTACAGTAAATTGAACCATCGTTTACAAAACAAGACATACTTTCTTGAAAAAATTCCAACAGATAAACCATCTTCAAAATAAAAGGTGAACTGTTTAAATTGAATTTTGTACCACATCGGCCTTAGCAATCTGAAAGAAGGATGTGTTCCACTTTATTGCGATTTGTCCCATCCCAAAGGAGTTCCGAGGAGACCTTAAGTATACTACTCGGGGACCTAGGATGGGAGGTGTTATATAACAACGTTGTAAAATACAAATGCATTGCGCTACGCATAGGAACGGGAATGATAAAAATAATAGAATACGACATTTATTACAGCTGTCACAAAAGGTTACACATATTGGGATGCCGTTTCGTGGTTGGAAAGCGGCTCAAATCGAAGGTCATCGCTTCTTAACCCATCAGTGATCGCCTGGCTGTGATCCGGGTCAATGCAATATTCTATAATATCAGCTTCATATCCGCTCACGCCCCTACCAACGAGGCTGAACAACACATCAAGGAGGATGGAGCCTGTCCGAAGTACGATGTTAAAATTGCCAAAATCGGTAGGGAGAACATTTTTGGTGAAGCGGTCGGAAAATACAGCCTCCATGACACGACAACAGATACTGACTTCCGACACGTAGACTTTGCGGCAGCTAGTAATGCAGTAATATGCAGCACTAGGTTCTCTCACAGAAGAATTCTTAATGCAACCTGGCTAACTCGAACCGTCAATCAAATCGACCAAATAGATGTTAAGAGATTCAGAGGGGCAAACGTCAACTCTGACCATTCTGGTCCGATTCATACCTCGATGGTTAAATGAAAGAAAGCTGCAACAACATCCAAAACGGAGGCTCAACATTGGACACATATGCCAGAGACTACAGAGAGCGCCTGGATGAAAACTCTCCAATATTCCAGTGTTCATATTGCTGCACTTCTATCACGGGGGTGACCGAAAACACCTTAGGCTACCAACTACCCCAGAAAAGAAATCAGCGGTATGATGATGAATGTGCGCAAGAAAAAACGGCAACAGATGTGGCATACAGGAAAACGCTGTAACGTCCAGAAGAAGAGAGGAGATAAGACTATTGAGGAAAAAGAAAAGGGTCTTTGCAGTCGCCCAGCTCGCGGATATCGGAGATTGCTGGAGAAGGAAAGACATCAGGAGCTTTTTTCAAAAGGCCAAAAAAAAAGCTAATTTTAAAGCTAAAACGGGGCTCCAAGCATATCAAAATTGCGAAGGTAATCTTGTCAGTGACCAACAGGGAATTGTGTATGTATTTAAGCAACACTTCCAGCACTTGAAATGATTCACTCACTAGCTGCACAAGATCTTTGCTTGTGAAGGCCAATCAGCTGAAAAACAGTAATAAATGCAAGTATGTCTGGATCAGGAATTCATCGGTACTTATAAGAAAAAGAGAAGGCGACAGGGTGATTAAAATTTCTTGTTTTGAAGATTTTTCCAAACTTGGTTAACTTATAGTTACAGTACTTTCTTAATTTTTTCTATTACCTTTTCGCTTTCATTTAAATTGATATGAATTGTTTTTGTATAAATCAATCAGATATTTTATCTTGCTCAGGTTTTTCAGTTACGCATCTAAACATACGTAGTTTAAGAAAAAACTTTGATTGCTTTCTCTCGCACCTTGCTGCTTTAGATCATTTACCAAATCTAATATTTTTATCTGAAATATGAATATACGAGATTGAAAAAACGAAGTATATGCATCAGATACCAAGTTATTTGTTTGAGGCTACGTGCAATGATTCGTATTCAGCTGGCGGTGTTGCGGTTTTTTACAAAAGTGAACTAGACTGTGATATTATTAAAGGTCGTCTTAATAGTGCTGACTTGATTTCTGTTAACTGCAATATTTCTGGTGTTCGTTATAGTTTTGTGTATGTATATCGTTTACACTGTTGCTCAGTCAAAGTCTTTGTAGATGAATTTTCTGAATTTCTCCAAAACATTTCTTGTAAAAATGTAGTCCTTTTGGGTGATTTTAATGTTAATATACTAGATTACTCAAATGATGTTGATTATTTTTTGTCGGTGTTATCATCTTTTGGCTTTGAGTCCTTATTATTACAACCTACGCGAATTGCTGTGAATTCTAGCTCATGTTTGGACCATTTGTTTATAAGGTTGCACAGAAACAACTCAATAAATTTCAAAACTGATGTTTATGATCTACAGATAACTGATCATTGTTTAACTACAATTCAGTTTGATTGTTCGATACGCAGACCTAAACCACTACAATTTAAAAAGTTTAAAAAAGTCGACTTTTCAGCCTTGCAAAGAGATTTGTCTTTTGAGTTCTGGAACGATGTACGAGTATATAGCGCTCATGATAAATCAATTGCTTTTGATTTATTTATTAATAAATTGAAATTTCATATTTCTCATTGCAGTCAAAATCAAAGCGTAAACACAAATAAATCTAAGTGCATCAAACCATGGATGACGTTTTATTTGTTGAAGAAAATAAGAAAAAAAAAATGAACTTAGAATTCGGGTTCGCAAACATCCTAGGAATACTAGGCTTAAAAGTTTTTATGTTAAAATCTGTCGTGAGTTGAAATTAAAAATAACACTTTGTAGAGATAATTATTTCAGAAGAAAACTGGTTGAAAATATTGGGAATTCTAAGAAAGAGTGGGACACAGTTAATGAAATTTTGAATAGAGAAAAGCCGAATGCCGAAATTGTTTTAAATATGGATAGTAATGTTGATATAACTGAACCAAGTGAGGTGGCTAATGTTTTTAATGACTATTTTTCAAATATACTCAATGATTTCCGCGGTCTCCTGGGTCAAAATAATTTTTCGTGTCACTGTGATAAAAAAATAAGGCAGGAGCAACACCAGTCTGCTTGTTTTTACTTTGAAAATTTCACACCACTGGAAATACATAAAATTATACAATCGCTAAAGAACTCACACTCTTCTTCACATGACAATATTTCAAGTCACGATCTTAAAATTATTTCTCTTTTTATCTGTGATGTTTTATGTCACATATACAACTTGAGTGTTCAACAGGGCGTCTTTCTCGAATCCCTTAAAACCGCTGTAGTTATTCCTCTCCATAAAAAAGGTGATACTAAGTCTTTGAATAACTACCGTCCTATTTCACTTTTGTCCACCTTCTCCAAGGTGTTTGAAAAGGGTATGAAAGCTAGAATACTGTCTTTTTTAGATAAAATTAGATTCTTCAGTAAACATCAACTCGGTTTTAGGAGCGGAAGATCAACTGAAGATGCCTTATTAAAACTTTGCGGAGAAATTTATAACAGCGTAAATGATTCTAAAATTGCTGCAACGTTATTTATAGATATCTCAAAGGCTTTTGACATGGTGGACCATTCGCTTCTACTCAGTAAATTGTACGATGCAGGCTTTAGAGGTTTTATTTATACATGGTTTTCGTCTTATTTGTGGAACCGTAAACAAATGGTCAGAGTAAAAGGTTGTATGAGCTCACAGAAAACAATAAATTTAGGCGTACCACAAGGTTCTGTCCTGGGTCCGATACTGTTTTTAATTTACGTCAACTCCTTATTTATCCAGCCTTTTAAAGGAAAAATCATCGCGTTCGCAGAAGATACAGCTCTAACTTACTCTTGTTATAACCTCTTTGATGTCAATGCAAACATTAACTTTAACTTAGATTTGCTTCGTAGATGGTTTGACAAGCATAAACTAGCAATTAGTAACAAAACAAAATACATGATTTTTAAAATTAAGGGAAAATTGACTGATAACTTTTCTTTACAATATCACTCACCAAATTGTTTTAAATTTAATCTAAGAATTGTTTGTCCTCATAATCAAGGCGTATCAACCTACAATACCGATGTTAGCTGCTCGATAGATTGCTTCGATATTGAACGTGTCGAATGTTTCAAATACTTAGGGGTTATTTTAGACTCAAAGCTTAGTTGGGGAGAACATACCCTGCATTTAAAACAATACTTTAACTTAGTAGTAAGACAACTTTATCACCTTAGTATATATTGCGGATCCGATATTTTAAAATTGGTATATAATGGTCTTTTTAAATCCAAGCTGCAAGCTTTCAACAAAGTACAACCCTTGCTAGTTAAGCAAAAACACTGCTTAAGATTAATCTGCAGCACATACATACATTTTCCCCATCAATCTTTAAATAACCTATTTTTTGTTGAACAATAATGGTACATTCGCGACTTGGCCTTGGTCAATAGAATGTCCCTAACTATACCAAATATAATAATTGTAATATATTGTATTAAATTTATAAAATGAAATAATGAAAATAAATAAATAAAAAAAAAATAAAAAACTTGCTTAATGGACATGACCAAGAGAGAGTGATAAGGCAAGAAGAGAACACATCTCCAGCCGAATAATTAGTTCTCCCGCGCAGCTTATAAGAAGTCGGCACAGCTATACAAAAGCTGAAGAACAACAAAGCCGCTAACTCGAATGGTCTGCCGTCTGAGCTCTTCAAAGCCGGAGGCAATGTTTTCACAAGGAGCATGCAGCAGATCATTTGCAAAGCATTAGAGGATGAAAGCATGCCCGACGACTGGAATATCAGCCCTATCTATATGTTGATTTGCACGTACGATATTAATTTTTCTCATAACAATAAGTCTACGACCTTTGAATTTAAAGATTTTAAATCTATTAACATCAATGCTCTGCAAGTTGCAGCACAAACAACGACTCCCTGGTTTCTTTGTAGACAGAGCCCAGATCCAAATGAACAAATTAATCGTTTTCAGTTATGTGTTGCCCAACTCTATGAAGATTTCGTGCCTGTTAAAACTGTTTTTGTTCGCAATAAGACCTTCCCTTGGTAGCTAATAAGCTTTACAGCAAATGGAAGCGAAATCGTTCTTCTTTTAATTGGGTCGCTTATAAAAACGCTCGTAATACAGCCACTAGCATTGTGCGTGATTCGAAACGCAATTACTATTCCTCTAAACTTAGTATGCCTTTGCCCCCAAAGGAACTGTGGAGGAACCTTCGGCAAATTCGTGTTAGCAAAGGAGGGAATGATAACTGTTCGTTAAATCCAAATGAGCTAAATGCACATTTTGTAGACAATGCAACGGCTGGTGGTATGTTTGATTTCCATCCGAACACCTTTACACCAGTGCAAAGGCAAGCCGATTTTGAGGTAACAACTGAGACTGATGTAATTTCAATTATTGCCTCCATTAAGTCAAATGCAATCGGTGAAGATGGTATACCAGTCAAATTTCTAAAAATAATTTTACCCAGTATTGTAAGCCATATAACTCATATAATTAATTCGTGTATTATGACATCTACCTTTCCCCAGGTTTGGAAACATGCACGGGTTATTCCGATTGCCAAAAAATCGAACGCAAGTTCTGTCAACGATTTTAGGCCAATAAGCATTCTCCCATGCCTATCAAAAGTATTTGAGAGAGTCTTATCCCGCCAGATCAAATGCCACTTATCCTTCAACTCTCTATTGACTTCTTCTCAGTCAGGCTTTCGAGAAGGGCATAGTTGTCTGTCGGCAATGGTGAAGATTTTGGATGATGTAAGGCAAGACTATGACGAAGGGCTCGTGACATTACTTTGCTTTCTCGATTTTTCAAAAGCTTTTGACAAAGTGAATCACAAAATTCTTTTATGGAAGCTGAAACACCTTTTCGGGTTTAGTGAAAGAGCTGTTAAACTTTTGCAAAGCTACTTGTCGAACCGATTTCAAAGGGTCGTTGTTGGTGGAAGGATTTCCTCTGTTTGTAATAAGGGCATACAAGGTGTTCCTCAAGGTTCCATCCTTGGGCCGATTTTACTTTCCATGTTTGTCAACGATTTGCCATTGGTATGTGTGTATACTCGTATGCATATGTACGCAGATGACGTTCATCGGCTTGACGAATTAGTTTTTTGTTTAAACAGGGATTTATCAGCGATTAATGACTGGGCAGACAAACACGGGCTGCTGCTAAATCCTTCTAAGTGTCAGGTTCTACCCATTTCAAAAAGCAATTTCGAACTGAGTCTGGTGTCAAATATATGCATATCGGAATCGAAATTGGCGATAGTGGAGTCGGCTACTAGCCTTGGGTTCGTAATAAACCGCAATCTGTCCTGCAACAACAACATAAACTACGTCATTGGTCGCATTTACGGTTGTTTGCGTAGACTGTGGTTGGCTGCAAACTTCACACCCTTTGAAACTCGACGGAAGCTTGTCCAAGCCCTTATACTTCCCATAATAACATATGCCGATGGTGTTTTTAGTAGCATGGATTCGTTGTCGCGTAATAAGTTACAGGTAGCCTTCAATGATGCAGTTAGATACATTCATGGACTACGCAGATACGATCGGGTATCGGTCTATGTGAAAGATTTATTGGGTTGCACTTTAGTACAATACATGTATGCAAGAAATTGTATATTCTTACACAAAATTATAATGACAAAAACGCCAAATTATCTGTTTTGCAAGATTGAGTTTTCTTCTTCTCGCAGAACACTTAATATAAACTTACCAAAATTTAAATATCTCAACTCATCAAGGTTCTTTTTGGTTTCGCCGTGAGGTTATGGAACTCTCTGCCCCTGAATATCAAGGGTATTAGCAATGCCGCAAGCTTTAAAACTTCAATATTTAGGCATTTTTCTACTCAGCAACAATAAAGATTAATGTATATCTATCTCCTCTTTCTCTTACTTCTTACTTTTCATCTTCGTTGACTTTCCTTTTTTTTCTATTCTTTTTGTTCTTTTTTTTTGTCTAATCGTTCATATAAATTATATTTTTAAAAATGCTAACCTTGCTTATTTCAGTAATCTTATGAATTATTTTTACTTTTGAAATCTTACATATCTTTAATTTAAACATCTAATGTAATGGAATTAAGTTCTTATTTTAAATATCAAGCCTAAGTACTATAAGAGACCTATGTCTTAATGTACATACCATGTTATATAATAATAATAATAATAATAATAATTTTCACGAAGGGAAGAACTTTCTTAATTCCGAAGGATGGAGATCTGGATAACCCAGCAAACTACAGACCGATAACTTGTTTGTCAATCATGTACAAGACCCTGACGTACATAATTAGCGATCGAATTTGGGAGCACTGTGAGTCAAACCATATCATTCCAAGTGAACAGAAAGGATGTGTAAGGAAATCGAGAGGTTGTAAGGAGTTGCTCACCATAGATGCTATAATTACCAACAATGCAACTCATAACCAACGCAACCTTAGTGTAGCATACATAGACTACCAAAAAGCATTTGATAGCATCCCCCATTCCTATTTATTGGAAACACTAAAGATGCATGGTGTTGAACCGAAATTGGTGGACTTTTTCGGAAATGCGATGAGGCGATGGAAGACCACTGTGCATGTAGGAACGACAAAAACTGGGGAAATCAACATCGAGACAGGGATATTTCAGGGTGACTCGTTCAGTCCTCTTTGGTTCTGCCTATGTTTAGCACCACTCAGTAGAATCCTAAATCAGTCATCGGATGGGTATTGCCTCGAAACTGGGAACCCAGAAGTTAGCATAACTCACTTGCTATATATGGATGACCTAAAGTTATTCGCAAGATCCAGCAACATCTGGCTGAATTTTGGATTCGATAAATGCAAAGCAGTGGAATTGGTTAGAGGAAAAGTGGTGCGGACGGAAGGAGGATTTTCATTCAGTGATGGTTTGATAGAGATCATAGGCGACGAAGATTGCTATAAGTATCTAGGTCTCAATGAAATGCGGGGTATTCAACACACCAAGATGAAAAGCGACATTAGAACCCGCTTTTGTCAAAGAGTAAAAAGGCTATGCAGGACCAAGCTAAACAGCGGAAATCTTACGAAAGCGATTAATATGTATGCTGTGCCCGTCCTTATATACTCGTTTGGACTTGTAAATTGGAGTCAGACAGATTTTGAAGAAATTGAAAGAAGTCTCAGGTCTTTGATGTGTACATATTGCTATCATCATCCTAGAGCTGCAGTAGAACGAACCTATCTACCGAGGAACGAGGGAGGTCAGGGTATATCCGATATATGCAGCCAACACTATATTCAAGTTGACAAGCTCAAGCAATTTTTCATAGACAGCAGTGAGAGTAATCATAGATACCAAGTCTATATGCAGCTAGACAATAATTTTACCCCGCTTAAGTTAGGCAACTTAGAGTTCCACCCGAGCAATAGCATCCGCTCTGCTAGTGCTATCACTGAACAATGGAAAAGCAAAGCAATCCATGGGAAATACCCACATCAGCTTGGTGGTAGCGAGATTAACAAACAAGCCTCAACAGTCTGGTTACAACGAGGCCAGTTGTTTCCTGAAACGGAAGGGTTTGCCATGGCAATTCAAGACGGTATCATTGCGACACGCCAATACCGGCGTGCTATTCTACATGAGAATATAGAAAACGCTTGTCGCCGATGTAGACACAGCCCAGAATCCATTGAGCATATTACAAATGGCTGCACATCACTAGCAAATAGCGATTATCTGCATAGGCACAACAACGTAGCTAAGATTGTTCACCAGGAATTAGCATTAAGGTCCAGACTGATGGAATCGAAGCAACCACACTACAAATATAAACCCAATGATGTTTTGCTAAACTCCGGCTACAAGCTGTATTGGGATAGGCCGATGACAACTGACCATACAATAATGGCTAATAGACCCGACATCGTATATATAGACAAAGCGAAAAGAAAGGGATATCTAATAGACGTAGCAGTTCCATTAACGGATAACATAATTCGAACCTCTGCCGAAAAAATTGCAAAATATGTTGAACTTGCTCACGAAATCAAACAACGGGAAAGACTAACATCAATACGCGTGGTCCCAATTGTAATATCCAGCACCGGAATTATTACAAAAACTGCATTTGAGGAGTTAAAGAAAATAAAGTGCGAACATCTACTACCCCAAATCTCGAAAGCAGTTATCTTAAGTACATGTAGGATTGTACGTAAATTCCTGCAGCAACCGTAGTGCAATAATTAATTAATAAATAAATAAATGTCAGTACCGATACGACTTGCAGTCGCAACTGCCGTCGTGCTCGGTGAAAATGAACCACAGCTCGTGAGGTATCTGGGGGGGAAAGAGGCGTGGGAAATAATAATAATAAAAAATACAATTAAAAAGAAAAAAGAAAAAAAATAAATATCTGTCTCATCTACAAGAAGGGCGATCCCATGTCATATAACAAATATCGAGGCGTATTCCTACTTAACCCTTTGAAGACAACTGTTGCTTATAAGCAACTTTTAAATTTACCCCTCTTTATCTCGATTTGGCAACCCCTGATTTGTAACGGTAAACTGTATGCGGTAGAGTGATTATTTTTTAGTAAAATGAGATAGTTACGAATACGACGTAGTCTTGATTCTTGTGCTTTGTTGTGTTTATCAGTAGACGATCAGGTGAGCAAACATTTTGTGTTAAAGAAATTGCAGAATTTTGTTTTTTCTTGAATTAAAAAAAAAAAACGAATAACTGAAGTTAAGGCACTTACTGTTCTAATAAAAGATTCAATTTTAACTTATAGAAACCGATCTTGGAATCAGAAACTTCAAAGTTTAGATAAAGGAAGTAAACCTTTTTGGAACGTGGTCAAAATAATTAAAAAGAAAAACATGCTCATTCCAGCTCTTAAAGTAGGAAACAATGTAATACTTTCTAGTACCGAAAAAGCTAATGTCCTGGCAGAAACTTCCTATGATAACCATTTGCTAACTAGCGGTATTCCTTGTAATAGCATAGTTGAATCAGCGGTCAGTGACTCAATTCATATTATTAATTCAAGTCCTTCAAATGGTATTCAGGATGAGTTTACATTTGAAGAAGTCAAAGATGTTCTGTCAAACCTCAAAAAAAAGAAAATCTTCAGGCTTTGATCACATTAAAAATGTATACCTTAAGAGCTTGCCTAAATCAGGAATACAATTTTTACATATTCTATTTAACTGCTGTCTGAAATTAAGTTATTTTCCTAATGCTTGGAAAACAGCTAAAATAATAGCAATTTTAAAACCGGGTAAAAGTGCAAACATGCCTAGCAACTATAGGCCAATAAGTCTTTTAAGCTCTCTAAGCAAATGCTTTGAGAAATTATTAAAGAGTAGACTTGTATTTCAATTAACAAGAAATAACATTCTACCACTTGAACAATTTGGATTTAGGGCTCATCATACGAGTAGTACAGTCCATCAAGTACATAGAATAACTAAATACATTAGAAACAACTTTAGGAGAGGAAAAAGTACAGGAATGGTACTTCTTGACGTTGAAAAAGCGTTTGATACAGTTTGGCATGATGCTTTATTACATAAACTTTTGAGACTTAATTTTCCAATGTACTTAATCAGAAATATCCAATCCTTTCTGTCTGAAAGGAAATTCAAGGTTTCAATTAATAATTCGGACTCCGATATTTTCAATATTTCAGCAGGTGTACCTCAAGGTTCAGTGCTGGGCCCAATCTTGTATTCTATTTTATCCATGTTTAACAAACTGCGAAAAAGCAATTTTCGCTGATGACACTTGCATCTTCTCATCCGATTCAGTTGGTTTTAACATTGAAACAAACCTGCAATCTGCACTGTATGTTATACAAGATTACTTTTTCGATTGGAAGATGCGAATAAATGCTTCCAAGACACAGGTTATCTTTTTCACTCGAAAAAGAAAAGCCTGTTTCTTGCCATGCAACAACCTGCAAGTAAATGGTTTTAGCACTGAATGGTGTTCAAGTGCTAAATACCTTGGTGTACACCTAGATAAAACTTTAACTTTTGGATTGCATGTATAGGAAATAATTAATAAGGTTAACATTACTATCAAAACTCTTTATCCATTTATTAATCGCAAATCAAAACTTAGTAATGAAAATAAGCTCCTGTTTTTTAAAGTTGTTTTTCAAGGAATTATGTTTTATGGGTCGCCAGCATGGGGAAAATGTGCGGCTAGTCATATTCGGAGACTTCAAATTGCTCAAAATAAGATTTTGAAAATGATCCTTAAGCTTCCATGGTCTTTTTTAACAGTTGAGCTCCACGCCATTTCAAATATCGAATTGGTATCAACAAGAATTTCTAAGCTTAATGAACGTTATATTATATCTTGCATGTCGTCTGATAACGCTTTAATCTCAGACCTAGCTTAATAGTTTATTTCATTATTATTTAAAAGAAGACTGATTCAGTGGTATTAATTTTACTAATTTATTTATTTATTTGTTTGATATATTTATTTATTATTTTCTATTAATTTATTATTATTGATTATTTTGTTATTCATCTATATTCTCATTATTGATTTACTCAATTCATTATTGTAAAACTAAAAGTTTGGTCTGATAAATTTACTGCACCGCCCACCCTTCTTACCATTACTGTATATTAATTTTGTTTTGTATTTTTTTTTTCTTTTTAATGAAGGTTTTATGTAGCTTTATTATATTGGGTCTACAAGTAAATTTCCAGCGTTTTTTTCCAAAATTTTAAGTTTTATTATGAAAACATAGTTACAATGCTTTATTCAAAGTATCGTCCATCGGAAGCTACAACTTTCCCCCATCTTTCTGGCAATTTATGAATTCCGGACCAAAAAAATTTCTCGTCTTTCGAGCCCAAGAACGTATCGAGCCAATTTTTGATTTCCTCTACTGAGCTGAAGCGTATTCCCGTAAGAGCGTTCTGCATCGAACGAAACAAGTGGTAGTCAAATGGTGCCAAGTCTGAACTGTAAGGCGGGTGAGTCAGAATTTCCCATCCACTATTCTCCAAATAGTTTTTCACCGAAACCGCAACATGTGGCCGAGAGTTGTCGTGATGAAAAATGACGGTCTCATATTCTGGCCGTTTTTCTCTTAATGCCTGCTTCAAACGATTTAGTTGGGTTCGATATAATGGTCCTTTGATGGTTTCACCACTCGGAAGCAGTTTGTAGTATACGACACCCTTTTGAATATTTCGTTTCGGCGTCGATTGGGCGGGCTCGCCGGGCTTTGTATACGATTTTCTGCGTTTAGGATCATCATAATAAATCCATTTCTCATCACAAGTGACAATACGATGCAAAAATGATTTATTTTTATACCACTGCAGTAACATTTCGGACATGCAAAATTGCCGTTCGACGTCTCTTGGCTTCAATTCGTATGGCACCCAGTTTCCAACCTTTTGAATGAATCCCAGTGCTTTTAGGCGCAGGGAAACGGCTTGTTGCGTGACGCCCAATGATGCGGCAAGTTCTTCTTGAATCTGATACGGAGCCTCATCCAGTAAAGCGTCCAATTCCTCGTCTTCAAAACTTTTCGGCTTTCCGGGGCGATCTTTGTCTTCAACTCCAAAATCAGCACTTTTGAACAGTTTGAACCACTCGCGGCATGTCGATTCACCAATACATTCCGCCCCATAAGTTTCCGAAAGCAAATGATAGGCCTCAGCCGCACTTTTCTTCATATTAAAGAATAAAAGCAGCGCTTCCCGCAAATGACGTTTATTTGGCTGGAAACTTGCCATGATTTTGCTCAATAAAATGTACGACACCGATAGAGCTGCTCAAATATAACGCTGCAAAGTTGTTGTCAGATACAAAACCTACAAATAAAACACATGGGGTCTAACATTTCTACCCGGGATCCACTGGTGGCGCCATCTCTGACAAACGCTGGAAACTTACTTGTAGACCCAATAATTATATCAGTAGTAAGGTAGACTTATACCATAACTCTGTAAATTGTGCAATTTAGTTAATGAAATAATGTATCAATATTCTGCTACAATAAAATATAATAATAAAAAGAATAACTCTAAAATAAACGAAATGTTAAAGTATAAAGGTAAGTTGATTACTCTATGTATTGTATTAGTTTAGATCCACAGTCTCGGTCTAGGCGATACAGAATTTTTTGAAACTCATGTTGCTTATAAGCAACATTGGTCTATAGTGTACAAAAATATTTGAATTCCAAAAGAAACGACTGACTAATGTTGAGATTGAAGCTATTGCAAACGTAGATTGGCACCTTTCTTCCGACGAAGATGAAAGTAGTGATGATGAAGGCGAAGAGGACTTTTTGGAAGAGGCGCTTGAAGAAATTTTGGTAAGAGAAGAGAAGATTGAAACGGATAAGTTGATCGAAAATTGTTCACATCCCAACAGTGCTGATGATAAAGACGAAGGTGGCAAAATTTGTGTTGAAAAAGTGGACGCCTCTAAGTTAAAATGGAGAAAACGGGAAATGGGCCCTGTTAATGTGGTATGCAAATCAGTAACCGTAACCGATGATGAGTGTCAGGTAAAAACGTCTATAGAATATTTTGAAATGTTTTTCGACGACGAAGTTTTTGAACTTATAACATTGCAAAGCAATTTATATGCAATGGATAAAAAAGGTATAGAACTAAAATGCATGGCTTTTGAAATCAGGCTTTACATCGGTATACTGCTATACATGGGTATTATAAATATACCGCAGACAAGAATGATTTGGTCAAAAAAATTCAAATTTAATTTTATAACTGACACCATGACCCGAGCAAGATTTGAAAAAATCAAAACCTGTTTTCTCCTGAATGACAATTCCAAACAGCATTAACAAATTGTATAAAGTCCGTCCATTGCTGGAATTGTTAAAACATAGATTTAACCCCTTGCCTCAAGAAGAATTTCAATGCGTGGATGAACAAACTATAGCATTCAAGGGAAAATCAAGCTTAAAACGATACAATCCAGCAAAGCCCCATAAGTGGGGAATAAAGATGTTTGTCAGAGCTGGCGCATCAGGTATGATTTATAATTTTGCATTATATGTCGGTGACGGAACGTGCCCAAATTATGAGTTGGGAATATCTTCAGATATAGTGCTGTATTTAGCCTCTAACATGCCGAAAAATCAAAATTGGTTTACGTCGATGAGTCTCATGGTTGCTCTAAAAGAAATGGGCATATTTTCTACTGGGACCGTCCGACGAAACAGAATTTTGAAATGTGATCTCCTCTCAGAAGCTGATTTGAAAAAAAAAGCCAGGGGCTCATATGATATGAAATGCGAGATTACCAACAACATAACATCGATTTTCTGGTACGATAATAAAGCTGTGACGCTTTTGTCCACCTATATGTCCGACAAGCCGTTGGGATCCTGCAGGTGATGGAGCGGTAAAGAAAAAAAAATTCATAGATATTCCACGACCTGCGGTAGTGGAAGATTATAACCTTCATATGGGTGGGGTTGACTTATGTGATATGCTTATGGAGCTGTATAAAATTAATCATAAGTCAAAAAAGTTCTACACGCGCATTGTCTACTGGTGCATTGGGGCAGCTGTTGTAAGCGCTTGGCTTCTATATCAAAAGCATTTCAAGCCATCAAACAATCTTCGTAGGCCGATGAAACTTATAAACTTCCAGATGAATATAGCAGAATCACTAATAAACACCTTGCCTCTCTCCACCAACATAAAACGTGCAAGGGGTCGTCCTACTGCAGAGAGCCTGCAAACTCTGCAATCCCTCTCTCCGTCTTCATCATCATCCATAAGCAGTGCTTGCAGCTCGTGGAAACGGAAATATGTTTCCGATCCACCAAAATCTTCTAGATACGATGAACAGGGACATTGGGTAATATGGACAGCCGCCTTTGCAAAACCGGAACTCCACTTTCCAAATGCATGAAATGCGATGTTCACCTGTTCTGCAATCCAAATAAAAACTGTTCTTTATCTTACCATACATAAATAATTGAAATAAAATTCTAATTTTGCTAGTTGTGTGCGCTTTTTTATTACCACCGTGGACAATGGTTGCTTATAAGCAACTATTTACAGGATCTTCCAGGAAGGACATAGAACTATAAAAATTCAAAAATAGCTTATTTAGGGGCAACAAGTAATAACTAAGATGATTGCGAATTTTTCGTATCACAGGTAAAAAAGTGGTCTTCAAAGGGTTAACGTCGCCTATAAGATCCTATCCAGTATATAGTGTGAACGTCTGAAACCGTACTTCACCGCACAAATCAGCCAATACCAGTTCGGCTTCACATTAAGACAGATGCTGGGAAAGATCAAGGAGCTCCAAGTCGACACATACCACCTCTTCATCGATCATTCAAAGCCGCATATGATAGCATCCACCGCACTCAGCTATATAATGCAATGGCCTAAGGGATCCCGGAAAAACTGCCCCGAATATGTCGCACAACATTGGAAAACACGCGATGCACCGAGCGGCGTAGAAGTAGACCCTCCGAATTATTTCAAACCTGCACCGGATGTCGGCAAGGAGACGCGCTGTCGTGTGACTTCTTCAATTTAGTATTTGACCAGATACTTGTGGGTGACCGTGGCTCAAGTTGACTGGCGTTCAAATTGGAATGTTCCGTGTTCGAATCCCAACCGCGCCTGAACGAGTAAGATGAGTAGTTGACTAGAAATCCACTTAGAATTTAGTCTCCCCATTAAATGTTGGATACCACCCACGGAGCGAAATAACCACGGAGCCCAAACATTCTTTCTTTCTCTCTCTGTCCCATTCTCCAAAAAAACTTAATACATGCTGAGACATTGTAAGTGTATTCATACCCGCTTGAGTGTTAAGTTCTTTAAAAAAAGGTAGTACGACGGGCAAAAGTCAACACGGAAGGTACTAGATATTTTCTTCAAGTCCGTCCAGCTTCTGGGATATGCGGATGATATTGGTATAATCTTACGTTGCCAGCGTACCGTAATTGAAGCCTTTATGGCAACTGAAGAAGAGGCTAAATGAGTTGGTCTTAAAGGAAAAAACGAAATACATATATGCTGTCGATTAAAAACCATTGCGTCGCACATCACCTAGGACAAAATTTCACTATCGACAGCTACAACTTCGAGGCAGTCAAGGAGTTCACCTACCTCGGGGCAAATGTTGACTCCACAAACGACATCATTTTGGAGATTCGACGAAGAGTAACCCAAGGCAACTGTTGCTACTTTGGTTTGTCGGTTGGGTCAAAAACTCCTAACACAAGGAGTCGAAATCATGCTCTACATCGTGTTAATCTTGCCAGACTTTTTTTACGGAGTCGAAGGTTGGACGATACGTAAGACAGTGGAAGATGTATTAGGCTCTTTCGAAAGAAAAATCCTTCGTCGAAGATTTGGTACTGTCTATGAAGAGGGCGTATGGAGAAGAAGACACAACCCCGAACTCTATGAGCTGTACAAAGATGTCGACATAATACGGCAGGCAAAAATCCGTCGACTTCATTGGCTCGGCCACATGCAGCAGATGAACTATAATGCTCCAGCTAAGACGGTCTTCCAATCAAAGCCATCAAGTTTGAGAATAGAAGGAAGACCGAACCTCTCGTTTAAAGATCAGGCGATCGCGGATATAAGGCAGCTTGGTCTTCCCAACTGCAAGCAGCACGCCCGGGACCGTAATGGATGGAAGGCTACAGTTGTTCAGGCTTTAACCCTCTAAGGGTGATAAGTAAATAAGTACGTAAATATTTCAGTACATTAAAACAGAAATGCTATTTGAATTTCTCAATCTGGTAGACGGCCTTCAGCCAAACCATATTCGTAGACTAAGTATCTAACTACTGTAAATGAATTATTTTTCTGTTTTTTTTTATCTGAAATAGAAGTCATTAAAACTAAACAAATTAAAAGTGACCTTTCGCTTCATTTCGAGATATCGATCGCAACAACAGGAACTCCTTTGTTTGGATTTAACATTTTACATGCTAACGGTGGAGGTGAAATACACAACACGTTCCATTTTCGAACACAACTTTTTCTGAATCGATTTCATTGAATGACTAACCAAATACTAACAATCGCTAAAATTCTGCTTGTTTTCTTTAACAGAGTCGACGCAAGAAGTACCGCCATTAAATAAAAAAGCCCCTAGATGAAGCAGTCCTCTTAAAAGCAGGGCCTAACCGCTCTGATATGTAATATCCCTGTGGAAAAGGTTAAGATTTTCTGACACTAATACCCCATTTCGTAGATGTGAGAGCTGTCACACATAATAAGAAGTCGGCTTAAGGTTTCTGTCCATGTGGAGGTATAAAGTAACCTTTTTCTTCAATTCGAGCCTGCATGTCTCCTTTCTGGCACCTTTAGGGGACATGCTCCCAGTTTGGCTGACTGTCTGTCAGTAGGTTGGGTCTGTCGCTCAGTATACGTTCAGTAAGCACATATCTAGGTGAACTGCTTTGCCCCTCTATACAGCGGAAAAGCATTTAAATGAGCAAGAAATCTAAAGAAACTATGCATCGAAAACTTCTCACCGCTCATGCCTGGGGAGCAACCCGTGAAGTTTCCTGCAAAGAAGTTCCTTATTTGATCGGTTACATGTAAGTAGTAGGTTGTCCTTTCAAAGGCAGCAGAAGCAAGCAATGTCACATAATATTGTCTTCCAGGATCTCGCTTAAGCTATTGGAATTGACAACCGCTGGTAGAGAAAAGAATAATTCATGAGCGCGTAGGCACACTTTAAAGGCGCATGGGCATCATTGATAAAAACGGTGATTTTTTTACTCTTTAGTTTTTTATTGTTCTATTTTTGACAGCTCACGCATGATTCGTGACATGTGTCAAAGTCAAATATGCTCAAAGTCAAATATCATGGAAAGACTTACACCCGAACAACGCTTACAAATGAATTTTATTATCAAAACTCGTGCTCTGTGAAAGATATTTTTCGCACACTTCGACCATTTTACGGTCGTCATAATAGACCTACTGAGCAAGTAATTCAAATCGTAGTGACCAAATTTCGTTGTAATTTCATGCTATTGGACATCAAGCCACCTACCCGTACGCGTAGAGTGCGAACAGAGGAAAATATTGCTGCTGTGTCCGCCAGTGCTAAGGAAGACCATGATTTATCCATTCGTTCCCGTTCGCAGCAATTGAGATTGTGGTACTCGACAACGTGGAAGATTTTACGCAAGGATCTTGGCCTAAAACCTTACAAGATACAACTTATGCAAGACCTGCTACAGCATCGAATTTTTATAAGTGGGCTTTAGGAAGACCCACTTTTTCATCGAAAAATTCTCTTCAGCAACGAAGCTCATTTCTGGTTGAATGGGTTTGTTAATAAACCAAACTCCCGTATTTGGTCCGATAAGCAAACTCAGGCAATATAAGAGCTGCCAATGCATCCGGAAATATGCACTGCTTTGCGCGATTTATGGTCCGGCGGGCTCATTGGCGCCTGCTATCGTCCAATGATTTCAAAAGCATTTTTTGCCAAAAATGCACGAGCTGAACCTAGTTGACATGTGGTTCCAGCAAGACGAAGCTACATGCCTCACAGAACGTGAACCGATGGACCAATTGCGAAATGAGTACGGTGAGCAATTTATCTCTCGTTTTGGGCCGGTGAATTGGGAGTGCGATTTTTATTTTTTTCTTATAATTTGCGTGCTCTTAAAATGTTTGCACACAGCGCGGGCGGAGGATAGAAAGAGCGGTACCGGTGAACGTTGGTTTTAAATGTTCGAAGATTATAATGACTAGGAAATAAGGAGTTAGGCAGTGCATTCCATAAGCGAGTTGTACGGCTTAAGAACGAATCACGATATTTTAGAGTACGTCCGAAAGTGGGCTTAAGTGTATACTGATGAATGAGCATTCATAGCGAGACGGGTGTTACGGTTAAAGGTTTGAAGGGGCGGAATGCTACTGGCGATTTCTAAGGAGCTCTGGTGGTGGAATTAGCGATGAAACAGAGTGAGACACGAGACATTATATTAGTATCACCTATGAGTTTTATCGCACGGTTTTGAATTCTATATAACAGGTGCAAAGATGTTTTAGGAGCACCTGACCAGATGTGGGCATTGTACTCCAATTTTAGGCTGATGAATATATGAATGCCTTATATATTGAGGCCAGATCAAAGGGGGTGAAATATTTCTTACATCGCTTGAGGAAACCTAGACATTTCGCAGAGTTTTTGACGACACCGAATATGTTATCATTCCAACGTAAGTTTTCATTGACACACATACCAAGAATGGAAAGTTTATCGGTTTCGACGTTGCAAGTGCCATTAATGGATAACCGCTGGGTGTTTAAATTAAATTCTACTCTTTTAATGGTTCACCAATTAGTTATGCTGTTAATATCAGAATTTAATGAGCTTAGCGTACGCTGGCGTTCCCGTTCTACAACCGAAGAGCAGGGACGTGAGTCCGGGAATGAATATGAAAAGCAGGGAGTACTGTCGTCAGCAAAGGAATATACTGAATTAGAAGTAGCAAATAGCAACAAGAGATCGTTGATGAAAATTAAAAAGAGTGTCGGAAACAGAACGGAGCCTTGGGACACACCAGCATTTATTTTGTGAATATCAGATTTGAAGCCATCCAAGACAATTTCAGTTGAACGCTTCAAAAGGTAATTTCTAATCCTCTAAGCCTCTGAACAGAGAAATCTTATATGGCCATATTACGAGTAGGAGGTTAAGGTACCTTTACTGACAAAAATCTTTTGAAAAGGCGAAAAGACAAATGACTTATGATCGCTTGAATAGAACTCACCCTGCGGTGCTAGACTCAAGATCTAGAACAAGATATGACACCATTGAAATGCTTTTCAAATAATATTTAGTTTCAACATGTGTTATGAGTAAAATGCAGCAGGCGGCGGAACGTCGGTATCCAAGTTGAGTATCTTTTATGTCGAGCTCATCAGCCATTCAGTAAAATGAAATATTTATGCCACTATCTTGCAATCATAAATAAATGTAACAGCTCAAAGCAGTTTTTAACGTAAAGAAGAACAACTCGAGGGACTTTATTGACATTTGATTGTCAGTGAAGAATGTAATGACGTAGCTCGAATTGGTCGATAGTATCAGAGCTTAGATAAACCATACGCAATTGACCGACTAATCGGATTGACCGCGACGCCCCCGATCCCAATCTACTAGATTTTTTTTTACTAGAAGTAACCAAATAGTTGTGAAGCTTGACCGTACGCAATATTCTGGTACCATGAGTGGTCTCTGTGGTTTACACCTGAATTGCGGGGATAGTCACTCGTTTGTCATTATGTAGTTACACTTGTAGATTTGTCGAGTCCAAAGAATGGCGGAGATATTAAGTGTCCTTAATGGCATGTGTACATGGTGAATACTGGTATAATCTAAGGAAGATTGGTCAATGCCTTCTATTTATTCCATGTACAATGGCATAACGTTGGCTTAGCCACATACGCAGGTATGGACATGTGACATATGTACATCCTTACAGCTAGGACAAAACCTCCATAACACACGTCTACAAATTGCTATAATAAACTTGATTTCTGTTTTTTTTAAAGAAAACACGGCATTCTATACCACTTTTAATCCTCGATCCATGTAGAGATGAGTGGAATTCCCATATAAGTAACAGAAGTACATCATTAATTGCGAGCATGCGTCTTCAAAAAGGTCACACGATTTCAAAACCACAACTTAATGCTTCTTCTAACTCGGAAACCAATGTAATAAGAACCACAGTCTCCTTCTTCTACCAAAAATCTGAAACTGAAAACGTCATGCATCTAAATACAAATACTACTAAAGCCTTTCCTTTCGAAACCTTTCAGACTTTAAACAAGTGATACGTCCACTATCTATAGGTATGCAGCAATTAGATTTTTTTCGGAAGTATTTCCATCTGAATTATGTCAGAGCACATTACCGCGTAGTATAGCATTTCTATGGTAAATTACCCCTGTTCTTATTTTATGGCCTGCCATAACAAATTGTTGCTACTGTCGGCACGCAAAGGATATTTCTATTCTTCGCGAAAAGCGATAACATTCAGAAGTACCCAAAAGCATATGTAATTGCTCGTTATTATTCCTATACGAGGGGATATGTTGTAATAATCTCTGTCGACATGCCATACACGTCTGTTAAATAAAAGCTTGCAATGGTAAGTAATTACTAGATAACAAGTGGCATTGAATCATAAAAGGATTGAAAACTTCTGTCACTAGCCATTGCTAGCTACCTCACACACAATGAAGAGGCAAAAAAAAAACAAAACAAAAATCAACTTTCCACACTACAACAAATCTTAACCTAGTTGCAATTCGGAAAATTCCCAATAGCACCTCTTCAACCACAAGAAAGAGGTGGTGAACCTGGTTGCTGGCAATAGCGATGCCAGTAGAAAGGGTGAAATTGTTCTTCACTGGATTTGACAAGAGAAAAACAACCCTCAACTGCAGAGTGTGCGAAAACAATTCCATTACTCAACCTCTACTCAACCTCTAGATGTCGGTCGTATTTTCTCATCGTCATGCTCATGGGTTGTTCACAAGGAATACAAATAATAAATAATTTAAATTATCCTCTTTCTTGCAGACATACTATACCAAGGAACCAGAAGAAACAATCTAATAACATTCGTAAACAATGAACACAGTGGTTGTTTCGTTCTTCCTTTTGGCCAGCAAGATGTTCCCAAATTAAATAATTAATTAATTATGCTATAAATTATGTACTTGCAACCCCGAAATACTCGTACCTATCCCTAACGCAGTAACTTCATCATCAATCTTTTCCACAAATACCTCGGCAAAATCGTAACCTTTCCACCTTCAACCACTTCTTCACTAATCAACTGAGATACGAGTACGAGTATGTAGGGGAAGTATTTGTGCGAATACACATCAACTGAATGTGTTCATTATCAATTTCAAATAATGACCCAAGTATAATTCAAAATATGTAATTTAACCCGGCCAAGCAGTTACCATCGTCCTTTCTAACAGTGACACCGACTCGAAATTAAACGAAAAAAAAATACAGAAAAACAACAAAAACCCATACGAACACCTCTATTGCTAAGCATCAAATTTAAATTACCTCTTTGCATATTAAATACCTAATTAATTTCGTACCGACAAAAAACACGTAACAAACCGTAAACATTAGCCATTGCCCACAGAAAAGGAATAAACATCAAAGGAGGTTGTTTATGAAAAAAAAAAAAAAAATAAAACACTCCCGCAACCAGGGTGACCAGAAGTATGATATCAGTCCTTTAAACCAAGAAGTAGAACCACCAGTAACTGATTTCCTGATCGACTTTGATCGTGCTTCAAGGATCCTTAGTAACTGCTCAGCTTACTAAGATCAACGACTAATAAATGTGAGCAAAGGGAGAATTTAATTTCTGTAACCAAGCAGTTTCAATCTGATAAGCCTTTGATTTTGCCTACATATACATGTTGCTAACTTCCCATCTATTTGAACGCTTTCAGATTGCGTCACGTTTCTACCTCTACTAGAGCGCTTTGAACACATCAAAGTTCGTGCCTATGAAGCAGCCAGAGTACCCACAGAGCTCAATAGTCAGTGCGTGAAAATCTTCTACTGAAGATTCATAAGGACTCTTTTCAAGTAGTTGGAATACAGCATTTGTCCAGCTACCCATTGCAGTTTCGTCAGGACGTAGAAACACTGATAACTCGTCAGCTTATAAAATATCTCGAGACGCGAAAACTTTCCTACGGCCGACAGTACGGTTTTTGCAGCAACAGATCCGCTTCTGATTTGATGGCATGTCACACAGAAAAATGGAACCAAAGTGGAACAATCGGGCGAAAGCGATAAAGTTGCATTCAACATCTCAAAGGCATTTGACAAAGACTGGCATCAGCCTTTTTTGTCGACAATGCGTGATCGATGAACCTCTTTTTCAAAGAATCCACAAAATAAAAATGCTGATGTGCCCCAAGGCTACATTTTCTCTACGATACTCTTTTAAATTCTCATGATGATCTCTTGTCTATTACTTCTTACTTACTTAAGGTGGCGCTACAGCGCGGGGTGGATCTGGGCCTCAACCAACAAACGTCTCCAGTCGACTCGATCTTTAGCTAGCTGCCTCCAGTCTCGCACGCTAAGTTGGTTAACGTCTTCTTGCATTTACGTGCGCCATCTGATTTTTGCAGATTTTTCTATCCATCCACTCTACATGACCCAAACACCGCAGTTGTTGGACCGTCACTTGACTCAGTCGATGTCACTGTACAGTCCGTACAGCTCGTCGTTGAATCTTCTCCTCGACTTACCGTCTATGCAGATGGGACCGAAAATCACCCGAAGAATTTTCATCTCAAAGCAGCCAAGAGCACACTCATCCATTTTTGATAAATTTCCATGCCTCTACGCCATAGGACAGGACTGGGACTATTAAAAACTGATATAGGGTCACTTTTATTGTTTAGAGAGAAGGACTAGTTAGTTAATTGCCTTCTTAGCTCAAAGAAGCAGTGATTGGTAAGAGTTATTCTTCGTTTGATCTCAGCGCTGGCATCATTGTCTGAATTGATAGCGGAGTTTAAGTGGACAAAGTCCTTAGCTACCTCAAAGTTATATCTGTCGAGGGTGACATTCAGTCCGAGACCCCAGTATTGGGTGTCTTTTCTTGTTGTCAGCATATACTTGGTCTTTCTCTGGTTGACTATTAAACCCATCTTCACCTTAATACTCGCGAAAGCTGCACTCACATCACGCTGATTTCCTCTGTCTTGTGTTAGTTTGTGAGTTTTGCACTATTCTTTCAAGATAGATGTTAAAGAAATATCATGACCGCGCGTCGCCTTGTCTAAATCCTTTTTCGACATCAAAAGTCTCAATAAGTTCTTTACCGGCCTTGATGGAGCAGCGTGTATTCTCCATTGTCATCCTGCACAAACGGACGAGTTAGTAGGAATGCAAAAACAAGACGTTGCTCTACAGGGTTCGTCTCCATAGAGTCTATCATACAGGGCCTGAAAATCAATGAATACATAGTTGATGAGTATCGATTTGGAGCTCATGGCTTTTTTTCATGCTTTGCCATAGTGTGAATAATTGGTCGATGGTGGACACTGATATGGATCCATCAGGTTGTTGACTTAACGGGCTCAGGCATTTACAAAATACTGCAGAAAGGCGATGTTACGAAGACTGATGCCTCTGTAGCTAGCGCAGTTAAGAGGGTCTCCTTTCTTGAGGATCGGATAAACAATTCTGAGGTTCCATTCAATGGGCATACCTTCGTCCGACTTTATTTTTACAGGTGAGTATACACGAGCAAAACTACAAATACATCGTCTGCCAATTTCCACAGCTCGGCAGTCAGGCTGTCCGTTTCAGCAGCTTTGTGGGGCTTAAGCTTAGATATGGCTGATAGTTGAAAGTTTCATTCTGTCTGACAGCGGTATTTGGTCCATCATCGCCATTGTACAGTCTACGGAAATACACCTTCTAAATCCTTAGCATCGACTGCGACTCTAATACAACCAGTATGTTCCATTGTTCGTCTCTATAATCATCGGTTCGGAGTTTGTGTCTGTGTCAAGTTTTTTTTTACCTGGAGTAGCATCTCTCAGTTTCCTCGACCGCGAACTTCCCATGGTCCATCTTTTTCCTCCTGAGGAGCCAGTGTTCTCGTGTCCCCTCTTTTGCTCGTAGAGCTTATGAGCAGCTCTAGTTTTTGTATGCTGCGCTGCTTTCTATGCATCTTGCTTGGCTGCATGTAAATACTTTCCGGCACTCGTCGTTAAACTAGGATTTTCGTGGTGGTAGCCAAGTGAAACCCAGCACGTCTGACGGCTTTTTGGCAATGTTGGCAGTAGTCTTCGATGCTTGATGCTGACGGAATAGGACCTGTTAAGAGGTTCATGGAGACGCGATCGGAAAAGAATTTGGCGATCTATTGCTACAAGTCTGACGTCAAAATTCGTCACAGTATTAGTTGCCTTGCAGATGTTCGGAATATCCGCAACCGTACTTTGGCTACAACAAGGTCATGGTCTGCGTCGATGTCGGCTCCTCGGAAAGTCTGGACGTCCATCATATTGTTAGAGGAGTGCCTTGCGTCGATCGCAATGTGGTCGATCTGGTTGACGATTGATTCACCAGTAGTTCTCCAAGTCCGGTTATGAATATTGAGATGTCGGAACCGCGTGCTACCTACGACAATATTTCGCACTGCCGCAAAGTCGATTAGCGTGGATCCGTTGTCGGAGGTGGTGTCGTGCAGGCTTTACTTTCCGACATTACTACCAAAGATACCCTCTCTTCCTAGTTTTGCATTAAACTCGCAGAAGACAATTTCAATGTCATAACTGGGGCACTGCTCATTGGCCTAATTCAAGAGCTCGTAGAGGACATCTTTGGAGTCGTCACCTTTCCACTCTGTGGAAGCGTGCGCGCAAATAAGGGTGATGCTGGCAAATTTCGTCTTAATATAGAAACTTAAGACTTCTTGCCTAAGTCTGCTTCTAACAACGAATCTGCATCCAAATAGGTGCTGCTTTTGTCGTCGATGAGGGTCGCCGTAGTACATTTTTCCCATCGATGTTTTTAGATGGTGGTAACACATATTTTCCAACAGTCCAGGACTTTCTCTAGTTGTTCGGTTAAGGGACCTAACATTCCACGTGCAGATCCGAAGTTCGTTGTCCTTGTTTCGTTTACAGGAGTTGTCAACAGTAGATCCGTCCATACAGAGCCTTGTTGTTGCTTCGTAGCTTGCATTTTTTTTTCATGGCCTGCAGTTACCCCGCTGCACAATCTGCAAACTTGTCAGTTCCATTATAGATACCCCTAGGACGGGTGGTCGGTCTGACACTTCTAGTCCAGTATATTCGTACTGACGGCGGTACTCTCTATTTTTCATATGCGTCCTCTGACTCATGTCCTGCTCTTCAGCTGCAGAGCGGGAATGGCCGCGTTTATTGAGCTCATTCATTTGTGATGCTGACAGTATAACTAATCGAGGAACTACCAATCGAGTGCATCATAACCCTTTTAAAACGCAATGCTGTCTGGTAAAGCCATGACCCATCCATTATCCAAGAATGGTACTTACATCGTGAAAACAGAAAAACTTTCCATGTTCGCCATGTCGCCAAAAATGTTGTGAAATGTCTAGCTTTCCTCAAATAATGTAAGAAATACTTTCTAACTTTTTGATCTGGCCTCAATATACCATATACGTCATTTATCTGCACAATTCGCCAGGTGCTCTTACCAGTTGCTAGATAGGACTCAAAACCGTCCGATAAGGCTCAAAGGTGATGCTAACATTGCTCAGAAAATTGACACCCTCCAATATCGACGTTTTATCTCTTGGGCTACCTAGTTTAATTGCCATTTTCGCAACAAGTGTTGCAAAGAAAAAGCCGGTAACAATTCGCTCTTTCAAATCTTCAGCCATAACTCCAGTCTTTTCTTGTTTATCAGTTTACCAAGGCAATTTTCGGAAGCGCTGAGAAATATTAATATTCATACTTTCCTAATTGATTAAAAAATACCTCACCGGACTCTTTATTTTCTAGTCATTACAACCTCCAAACATTCAAAACCAACGTACACTGGTATCTCTATCTCGAATTTCCCTCCGCCTGCGCTGTGTATAAACATATTCAGGGTACGCTAAATCAATAAATTGAGTATGCAAGCTGTCGTGTCGCAACAGTCTATTGTGGTCTAAGGTCCAGTCTCTCCGCTCTTTTCTTTATTTACCAGAGAGAGGAACCTATGGTCTTTGGACGACTCTTCACGGCGAGAGAATGATTTTTTGAAAACCAGCAGTCTTGACTTTCAGAAATTTGACATTGACTGAAGGGGTGAATACGTACGATTTGAACCCAGACTCTCGGGCGTATGGCGTAGTAGTCGGAAAATGTAATTAATACGCCAAGCCACGCCACTACCGCATACTTAATGATGTTGTCCCTAAATGTCCTTAAAACTTAGTTAAATTGTGAATAGTTCCTTAGTTTTAAGTGGCCACTAATTGTTAGTGGCAGCCGCTCAGTGTCGGTCTCTGAGATTATTTAGGTCATAAGAAAGGTGCCATAGTGGCTCAGTCCATTCATTTTGTGTTGGCTGTTGCGGAAAAAATAAACAAGAAGTGAAAGTCTCCACTTCTTGTTCGTCCCATCAGTATCTGGAGAATTTATTGTAGGGGTGTGTTTACATGCTTTTCATTAAATAGGTCCTATCTTATGTATTATTTTGGCGAAAGACGCTGTAATGGCTGGAAATCCTGAAATACAGATAGATCTACAGCCATTTCGAGAAGACCATTCTCTGGCTTAATATTGAAATCTGTCGGTTGAACATGGTTACTTTTGCTTTGATAAATCTGGTATTGCGACTCAAAGCATGCATTGAAAGTGTCAAGTATGAAAGATATCTCTGTAGATAGATGATCTTCGTCATTGTAGAGATCGTACTGAATCCTCAGGCCATGGCATATCCAGTATATTGCTCTGTCCCCTGCTGGAATTCTCTATCTACTGTAAGAATATACATGGCTACCGATGTAGTCTATTAGGACAAGATAAAGAAATGCTCGGTCTTAATACCGCGGTGAAGGGCCAGTGGGTTGAGTTGTAAACCTTTTAATATGTCTTTCTTGAATTGAAATCCAGCCTATCTTAATCCTAAAAGTTGTATAGGTCTTGAACGACTAAAAGTGGGTACGATGTCCGCGTAAGTAACGACCTTTCATTCGGTTTTCTTGGCTTCTAAAAGGAATTCTTTGAGACCAAGATAACGAAAGAGGGCTCTTTTCGGATGAGTTTTCCGTTGTCCTTGCCTTCTGTTTTATTGAAGTACTTGGGGAAAAAGGTCATGGGAAATACCTCAACAAGCATCGCAAGCTCATATTGAGCCTCTTAGGTGCTTACTGGATTTTCCTGCCTACTAGCTGAAATAAAGTTCATGGATGAACTCTAAGTTCGTCTGATCTGAAGAAAAGGATGAGGTGAGGCATCAGATAGACGGTTACGTGAGACCTTTACGGAAGTGCTTAAGTTTAAACCAGTTGATGGCATACTATTCGCATAGGACATCTTGGGCTGATTCCATAGCTTCTTATAACTATCCCGATTAAGCAAGGCCCATTTCTTTGAGATGGCATGTGAGTAAGCATTAACCAGTTGGTAAGACGGTTAAGATTTTGGCCTTATTTTCGTTCATCACTAGAACGTAGATTTCTCTATTTATGAAGAAAGTAGATGGCATGTTTTAAGCCAGTTTGTAAGTCCCATTACTTAGAGTCACAAAAAATGCAGAGTTAATGAAAAGAGCACCTTCTCATACATGTTTGTTTGCAGCATCATTGCCAGTGATTCCTCTGTGTCCCAAGGTCCGATATTAGTGTGATTGCGTGCAGCAAGCAAGAGGATTTGTGAACAGTTCTAAACCAGCTTGAAATGGCTTGAGATCTTTCAAAGCTGCTTAGATCTATGAAAATATGTTTCATCTACTCTTTTTTTGATAGCTTGATATCGTTAACGTGGGCTTAGAAGAAACAAGTAAAATATCTTAATGTTGCTGTGGCCGAAACCTCCGGCTCCTACCCTATGTGATATTTTCGAGCTTCTGTGTACCAATTTGATTTTTCGGAATAAAATCCGATTATGGATCTTCACATGTCTAACTAGTTTTATGCTTTTGTTGCTGTCCATTTGCAACTGCAGTCGTTATAACAATTAAACTACTCCAGTGCAGTTGTCGGACAAGTGACCCTTACACTCGTAATATCTATGCAAGCTATTGTAGTTTACGTTACAATACGTACTTTTCGAAGCTCGGGTCGGAGATAGTCTTAATTGGTCGTTTTCTTCTATGTAAGCAATGCATAGGTAATTATTGAAGTAAAGATGATTCCGTAAGCCCTTTTAACATTTTAGATTTTGTCTCCATTTCTTACTAAAGAACCTAGTGCAGACTCATAATAATTTGAAAGCTCAAATTTATTTCTTGAAGCAAAAAATGATGGCCTACCATCACCCTACCGTTTGACATCAGTTAATTTCATTTGTCCAGCAATGTTGGATTCTCATTGCCCTTAATTTGTAGTTCCCAGAGCAAATCAGGCTTGAAAGGGTTTGCCATATAATTTTAAACGCCATTTCAAAACAGTTGACCATCCACTTATATTTCTGGTCACTGTGACTAGAAATAAAGATACAGCCAGCTGAATGAGTGGCCATTAGGAGAATTCGTAATTCTCTATCTGATTCTGCCTATAATCCATTCGGACAGAAGGTATTTTTAAAAGATTGTAAGCAGAGTTTGTCAGTTAGTTCAGTAATGCAATCCATTCATTGAAACGATTAAAAAATATGGCCCAATTGAACAGCCAGCCCAAAAACCGCACTAAACTCATTGTAAGTAGAGAGGTTGTTCCACTATTTCTCTTGAGTTTTCAGAGCCTCAGATGCAACAGTTTTATTTGTTTACGTACCCAGATAAATGAACAAAATCAGTGAAAGTACGGCACTGGCTTCAATTCCTGTGTCAACTGGGCCTAAAAAGCATGTAGGCCAAGATCTTTCTGCAAAACGCATTGCAAAGTGGTTGTGAATAGACCCTATTCCTGTGATTGTCTCGAAATGCACACACCTGAGTTTCAGTCACACTTTAAGCTACGTCGCGGCGACGATATTTTCAACTGCCCTTGCCGGACGAACGCAAGTTGGGTTCTCCGTATCACTAACCTGTTCGAGGCGTTCATATTTATTTATTAAATTCACTACGGCTGTGTGACAAGAGGCTTGATGACGACCAAAAAGAGTACAAACTTTACGAAACGTTTCCGCGATATTTTCATTGGTTTTGTAGTGAATTTTCATTAGTTCAGGACGTTTTGTGAGTGTGTATCGATCCATACTTATTTAATAAGCTCTTAAGTTGTCAACAATGGCGCCAAATTTAAAATGGCATCTCTTGTTGGATGGCCCTCTACAATAAACGCACTTAAACATTTTGGTGGAGAGAAGTCTATTGCAAATAGTTTTCAAACTGGCAACACTGTTTCTACAGATTGTGAGTTTGACAGTTGAAAGCTGATTTGTAGTTAGTACGTTTTGCCATTTTACGATGAATAGATTAACGTCAGAACAACGGGTGCAAATTGTGCAAACTTATTCTGAAAACCATGGTTCGGATCGCCAAATTGCGGTACGTCCATTTTAGTGTCGACATAATCGTCCATCCGAGCAAGTTATTCGGAACACGATGAATCGTTTTCACACCACATACACTCTAATGGATAATGCGCATCCCTAATAATGACAAACAGCGCGAACAGAAGAGGTTATTGCCGTTGTGGAGCGTAGTGTTGAGGAGAATCCGAATGAGTCGATTCGCCATTGTGCACAGCTATTGGAGCTTCCAATAGCTTGGAAGATTTTACGGAAAGATCTGGGCTTAAAAGCTTATAAGATCCAGCTTGTGCAAGAGTTGAAACCGCGTGACCATTATATGCGTCGTAGGTTCGGTGAGTGGTCCGAAAATATGGTTCAGCTTGATCCTCATTTTCAAAGCAAAATTTTGTTCTCCGATGAGGCCCATTTTTGGTTAAATGGATATATGAACAAGCAAAATTGCCGAATTTGTAGTGAAGAAAACCCAGAAGCCTTCGTCGAGAGGCCCTTACAACCATTAAAATTCACTGTTTGGTGTGCTTTATGAGCTGGTGGAATCATCGGCCCATATTTCTAAGGACAATGCCGGCCAGAATGTTACCGTCAGTGGAGAGCGCTATAGAAACATGAATTCTGACTTCTTCGTGCCTCAGTTGAATGGCATTGCCGTGATAGAGTTTTAGTTTCAACAAGTTGGCCACACGGCGCGCGACATCATCAATTTATTGCGAGAAATATTTACTGAGCGCATAATTTCGCGTAATGGACCTGTAAGCTGGCCTCCACGATCCTGTGATCTCACACCTTTAGATGACTTTCTTTGGGGGTATGTGCCTATCCCGATAAACCAGAGACGTTGGACGATTTGGAAGTCAACATCTTTTCTTTTTTTTTATAATTTGAGCGCGCTCAAGGGATTTAAGTACTCTTAAAATGTTTGCACACAGCGCGGCCGAAGGAAAATCAGGGAGGTTGGAAAGAGAGGTACCGGTGAACGTTGGTTTTAAATGTTTGAAGGTTATAATGACTAGGAAATAAAGACCTAGGCAGGGCATTCCATAAGCCCTGGCTTGAGGGTATATTGATGAGAATTCATAGCGAGACGGGTGTAACGTTTAAAGGTTTGAAGAGGCGAAATGCTACTAAATAGCGATAAAACAGAGTGAAATACATGCCATTTCGTCGGTGTTCAAGGGTGTCACTTCACTGAGTGATATTAGCATCACCTATGAATTTCATCGCACGGTTTCGAATCCTATCTAGCAGGTGCAGGGATGTTTTGGGCCAGATGTGGGCATTGTACTCCAATTTCGGGCAGAAAATTGCCCTATATATTGGGGCAAGATCAGAGGTAGAAAAGTATTTCTTTGGCGATATCGGATATGTGGTCATTCCAACGGAGGTTGTCATTGGCACACATACCGAGAATGAAAAGTTTTTCGGTTTCGACGATGCAAGTGCCATTCATGGACAATAGCTGGGTATTTAAATTTCGCTTTAACGACAGCAGACAGCATTGTGTTTTGGAAGCATTCAACTCTGTTGATAGTTCCCAAATTGGTTATGCTGTTAATATCAGAATTCAATGAGCTTAACATACGCTGGCGTTTTCTTTCTACAGCCAAAAAGCAGGGACATGAGTCCGGGAACGAATATGAAAAGCAAAGAGTACTGTCGTCAGCAAAGGAATATATTGGATTAAAGGTAGCAGACAAGAGATCGTTGATGAAAATTAAAAAGAGTGTCGGAGACAGAACGGAGCCCTGGGGCACACCAGCATTTATTTTGTGAATATCAGACTTGAAACCAACCAAGACAACTTGAATTGAACGTTCCGAAAGGTAGTTTCCAATCCTTTGAAGAAGAGAGTCATCGATCCCAAAAGCACACATTTTCGACAAAAGAGCCTGATGCCAAACTCTGTCAAATGCCTTAGAAATATCAAGTGCAACGTACTCGCTTTCGCCAGATTGATGTACGCTTTGGTTCCACTTTTCGGTGAGACATGCCATCAGATCACCAGTGGACCTGTTGCTACGAAAACCGTACTACCGGTCATTAAGAAGTTTTCGTGTATCGAGATATTTCATGAGCTGACGGTTTTATCAGCGTTTCCATGACCTTGGGAAAAAGGTACGTAAGTGGATCTGTAGGAGGAGAGAGAAGAAGATTCGCCATTTTTAGGGACGGACTGGACAAATGCTGTTTTCCATCTTCTCCGAAAGAGTCCGTGTTATTGCTAATATACGGAACCAGTTGCTCGGTAAAGTTCTCGAAAATTGGACTTTATTATTGCGCTTCATTAGAGCTAGTCGTGGTGCGCATATAATGGCATAAACTATCTATTAAACAATGTCATGGACATTAACATTAGCTTCAAGTGTTTTATTTTATATTGAATTTATATACCTTTAAAGAAAAACACCCTTTATATGCATACATACGCGTACCGTTTGAGCTGATGATGCAGAAAAAAAGTTGGGAAAATTGGTTAATTTACGATTCCATTAACCTCCAGAGCTATAGCTTAAGGGGTTCCTCAGGGGTCGTCCAACGACTTGTTATTATGATCACCGATCGAGGATAGAGGATCTAACCATTGTCGGCCTTTAGGATCGTTTGCCAAGCACCCAAAAATTAAAAAAAAAAAAGATATTAACGTCAACACCCTTTCACCAGGAATCCTATGTGTTTTAGTGGTTGGTCAGAGGCTGCAAAAAAAAATCACTCGAACGTCCCAGGGGACTACATCACCGATGACAAAAGCCCCAAATGTTCTTTGCCAAATACATGACATATTTTTAGTGCTCTCTACAGCCTGACATACTCGTAAGTGGACTCATCAAGGTAACTGTGAGGCATTTAGCGATCAACACCCAGCAAACATCAGCATCTCGAAACTCACCAACATAATCACGGGACACTGTACCATAGGAATAGGAAGACATGAGCAGCGTCTGACTATTTCTCACAACGATTTCAGCAGGAGCTGCAGGGATGAAGAAGAATACTTACGAATCTGTTGTGCATCAAAATCTAATCATTTGGCAGTTATCATTTCCGAGATCTTTGATAAATGTTATTTACTTTATGAAGACCGCTGATCTTGACAAATTACCTAGTGTATCGCCGTCCCATTAGACTTACAATGACGTTGCAGGTGGTCTAAATGTTCCTTTCTACTCTCATCTAACCTAACCTACAATCAGATCCGAATTTGGTAATACCGACTTGTTGAATAGATACCCAAAACTTTGGACTTGATACGTTTTCTAGTCCGTGCTAACGACGTTCTAGCTTGCGGTAAAATAATATTTTTAGTAAACTAACATATTGCTCGCCGCAGAAACCATCCAACTGTGATAGAAATATCTCTGTTGGCCATGGGATTTGAATCGCTGTATGAAAAAAGTGCCCGGCGGGTGGTGAATTCATGTATGTGTGAGCATGTGCATTCATACGCCAGCGCTGTACGCAAATAGTCCTTCGAGCGCGGGTTAAAAAAGTCTAGGCAGGCCTGTATAGTGAGTAGTTTCCCTGATCATCGGCGGTCTAACTATTGAGGTAGTGAGAAATATACCACATTTATTCGAGCGCCAAATTCTTCCACTCTGGTCACCATGAATACAACAAACTGCGAATAAAAATGTAAAACGGTCAATTCACCTTTGCGTAACCAAAAAAAAAAAAAAAAACCAAACACCACTCAATGAATCTGCCCTTCGAAAAGGATGAAAAAAAAGATATCCTTTCTACCACATCCTTTCGTCATTAATTAATGTCCATTTCCTCTTCTTTTTCTGTCGTTTATTCAGTGTGCCGCTTCGAATTTTCGTTTTAACACCGCGACCTCGAGTATTTTCGTTTCAACACAACCTCCATACCTATACCGCTACGAGTACTATCAAAACCGACATCGAGAGCAAAGTGGTAATTAGCTGGGTGCTTAAATTAAGAACACGATTATAAATTCGCTGCGTATTCTATCTACAAGTTGCAGAGCTTGGCCCTTTCTCGTGTTTTTCGCAACCGAAAAAACTACAGAGAAACGCAAAAAAAAGCAAAAAACTCACAGTCGAAGGAAGAGGAAAAAAAAAAACTCAAAACTGGGACAACTTCAGGGCAACTCTCTTCCTGTGTGATATGAACCCTCATTAACCCTTATCAGGACGAAAGAATCAATGAAAATGTTTCTACGACTTGATTTTTTTTTTTCTTCCTGTCGGGATATTACAACAATAAAAAAGGCAAATAGGAAAAGAGTGGAGAAAAAAAAAAAAACCAACAACCAACTCAACTCAACCACAAGCAAGAGTCATTGTCCTGCGGAATGTTTTTTCTCACATGTACGGCACGGCACGGCATTGCACCCTTATACGCTTTTACCCTTTAACAGTCAACAACGCCCACCCGGTCCTACCTACTCGTACCAACACCACTAAAACGATGTCAGTAAGTGATAAAAAGAAAATACAATAAAAATATAATAACTGAACGAGGATGAATAGAAATTATGATGACGGACCGAGCTATAGTGAAAGAGGGAAGTGAAAGAGCGAGAAAGCGGCGGAAGAAAGGGAAAAAGGATATTCTGTTGGAGGAAAAGCATTTGTTTTGTGCTAGGACGCACGAATATGAAAGGGCAGAGGAAGGGATAAGCTAAAGCCATTGCCATTGTTGATCTTTCGCTTTATATAATACTTATTGTAAGTTTGTGTGATTGGAGTGCGTGGGTATGATGATGGAAAGTGTTCACAGGGATGAAGGAAGAGATGGAGAGAGAAAGAGAGAGAGAGAGGGAGCGAGTCACAGTTCAAATGTTGCGAGAGGTTAAGTGTTTATAGGAAAACAGGATGTCCTTTGTGATTTAGTCAAAGGGCGAATGATTTTTGGCCTTAAATTGACTTCCGAATTGACTTGACGTGTTCGCCTTTGTATTTTGTTTATTCATATTTCTATTCAAAAGAGAAGGCAAACAATAGTTTGAAGATGGAGGGAGGCGCGTGGAAGGTCAATTTCGAAAATGACAAGTCAGTGTTTATTTTTATAACACAAACATTAGAAAACTGGGTGGGAACTTGGTCATCTTGGATACCAAGAATGGCCAGAAGTCTCCACATTACTTTAGAGCTTTTCGTCTCTGAAGTGGCAACGATTCTTAGAAGTGTTGTTTACGCGAAATGGATTTTACTTCATGTGTCAGGACGATGAATGAATGGAACTGCGCATGAAATCGGACGGACACATTTGCGTTTGTTGTGTTTCTTCCGGCTGCGACAATTATATTCGTGGAGGCACAGTCCAGCGTGGGGTGGGAACTCAACTAATCGGATTACCGTCACACTTGTGCGAACCACTTGACCTGTGCTATTTGTCTATGACGTGTTTCCTCCCGGTAGGAATCGAAAACTTTTTTCCACATTTTCCTGATCATCTCGATGTCGCTTTTCGTTTTGAAGTCTTCCTCGTCCAAGGTCCATCAGCTATACATGAGCAAAAATCACTTGAAGATACTAGCTCTCAAAACAGTCAGGGATATCCTCATCCGCCTACTACTCTGATGCTTCTACGCCGTAGAGTAGAACTGAAATTATCAGGATCCTAAATAGAAATAGGGTCTTTCTTTTCTGTCGAAACAGAGCACTTAGACAAAATAAAGAACTAATCCATTGTGCTTGGAGGTTCCTTTTAAGGGAATCTTTCAGTCTTTTAAAGAAAGATGAGTAAGCGCTTTAGTTATTAAGTGCAGTACCAGCACCCACCACGTCAACGCCGAGTGCTTACAGCCTTACGCGAGCGTAAGTCGGACATTTAAAAAGGTTATGCTCCGCGTCATCATTTACACAGCAAGCGTTGCATTACTTATGCACATTTAAGAGTTTAGCAAAAGTGTAATGCCCCGTCACGACACCAGTAAGCAACCTGCAAGTTTCCTGCTGAGGGACAGCGGGAAGGCCACTGACTTCTTACAGACGTCGCAAAACATTCGTTAGATCTGCTGGAAGCTCGGGAAATCATGCCATCTGCAGTCGTGCTCATATGAAACCCAACTGTCAATGGAAGCGCTAACCAATGACGCAGGCAGATCTAACGTAGGTTCGGTTCCGAAACACACTCCTCTGAGCCTTTTCTAGCAAGTTCATCGGCGATTTCATTTCCCATGATCCCATTGGGACCTGGGACCCAAACAGGTCTCAGCGAATTTAGCCTTCCGACTAGCTTGGAAGTTGTAAGAGGGTTCCGCAAGGCTCTAAGCCCAGCTTGGCTGTCTCTACAGATGCAAATGCTTCGCCTCCTCTACCGGTTCTTCACAATCTAATTCGTTGCCTCAGGGTTGCGTATATCTCCGCTTGGAAGTTTTCCTAACGAGGAGGGAAATCTAAGGTTGACGTCCCCTATAAAGACACCAGCGCCGCATCCTATATCGGTTTTGAAGTCATCCATGAAGACCAGACTGCATTCCTTTCCTTGCTCAGATTCTGGTCGAAACCAGTTTTGGGCACAGGGAAAGTGGATTTCTTTTTTTTCTGCCGCAGTCCAAAAAATCAGAATCAAAAGACAAGAACATCAAAGACACAGTGCGTGTTGTGCCAAAGACCACTTCTTTTTAAACGAAAGATGGCCTTGAGAGCGCAACCCATGATATGAATATCAAGGGGAGGGAGATTCATCAATGTGCCTGGAGCCTAGCCTGGCGTGCTAGGCCAAGCCCCATGCAGCCGAGACAAACCGCTGTTTGGAGTCTGGTAAAAGCGGTAATAACATATTTTCGTGAGAGTTTATTCCACAAGACAACCGACGCATAGGATATAGTTGGCTTTATCATAGCCTTGTAGATCCAAATGACCCTTCTCGGGGATAGGTACGAGATGTCTTCTCTGTAGCTCCTTTCCACTACCAGAAGTCTAACAGCGACGTGATATGTTTATTCTATAGAAGTTTGTTATCCAGCAAGACACCTAAACATTTTAAGCACTAGATGAGCATAACCTACACGACACCACGTTTGACAACGGACCTAGGCTTATTGACTTTGCGGCGGGATGAAATGCTAAATGAAATGCGATCCATGCCTCCAGTATTCTGGACGTCCGGACTTTCCGAGCAGCCAACATTAACTCGGATCACCACCTTGTTGCAACCAAGGTGCTAGCAAATGCGGATTTCCCAAAGGCCACAAGGCCACAACAAAGAAGAACTACTGTGAGAAGATAGAACGTAGAAAAAGATCTTCGGAAAATGCATGTCCCGAAATTTCTTTACAACTTCTGTGCCACCAGCTTCAATAACCGAAGACCAATGGCAACGCTGCCAATATGATATCGAACTGATGTGCTGAGTTTCACTCGACCACCACGAAGAAATCCCTGGTTTGATGAAGAATGCCTGCAAGCACATGCAACTAAATAAAAGGACTACAAAGCGACGCTGCAACGTAGGACGAGAGCTGCTCGTGAGCTCTACGAGCAGAAGAGACGGAAGAACATCGACTTCTGCAGAAGAAGAAAAAAGAGCACGAGAAGCGCGCGATCGAAGATATTGAGAAGTTGTACTTGGTTTTATCAATAGGTGAAAAGAACGTGTCATGGCAAGAAGATCCTTACAGAAAAGCCTGTAGAGATGAAGAAGAAAACCTCATAGTAGAGTCATAGTAGTAGTAGCTGAGAATATGGAACAACTTTTTCTGTAGACAATATAAGGGCGAATAAGCCCAACATCAAACGGTCAGGTAGAGCAAATCATTCAACTTGGAAAGCAATATCTTAGCTGAAAACCAACAAGACAGCTGGATCTGACGGCTTACCGACCGAGTTATTCAAAGCTGCTGGAAATGGCTTTGTGGAGTGCATGAACCAACTCATTTCTCAGATCTGGTCAAAAGAGTGTATGCGTGATAAAAAAAATCTCCGCACGTATATACGATCCACCAAAAAGGAGACCCTTCAACTGCGCCAAGATAGAGGTATAAGTCTCCTCAACATTGCATACACGATCTGTTCTGCCATACAACGTGGTTGTTCACAATCACAATCGACCACAGCTTCACACTCCCGCAGATCCTGGTAAAAGCTCAAGAAGTCCAAATCGATACCTACCATCTTTTCATCGATTTTAAGGCCGCATATGACAGCATTTATAGATACCAACTATATAGAGCCATGTCTAGTTTCAGCATCCCTACCAAGCTCGTCCGTCTATACAGATTGACGATGTAGAATACTCGCTGCTCCGTCAAAGTCGGTAACGACTTAACCGAGGCCTTTGATGTGAAAAAAGGTTTTAGTCAAGCTGACGCGCTGTGATGTGGCTTCTCTAACATCAGACTTGAAAGACATGTGCGGAACTCACAAGTTAACACCGGGGGCACAATCTTCAAAAAGCCTGGGCAACTACATGCGAACCGGCCATGATACCAACATAATTGGGAGAACACAGTGGGCTGTCACCGGTGCGTTTGCTAGTATTGAAACGGAAGCTGCTAAAATGGGTAAATGAGGACAAAACCAAGTAAATGCTATCAACTCGAAAGGACACACAAAATCGATGTATTAGACAGAGCGTCACAGAATATAATTTCGTTGTAGTGAAGGTCCTTGTCTACCTTGAATCTGCTTTGAATTCTACAAATAACACCTCAGCAGAAATCTTGCCAATCGCTGTTTCTTTGGGCTAAAAAGGCAATTCAAATTAGGTTCCAGTCCCGAAAAACTAAGGTGACTCCATATAAGGCCTTGATCATCCCAGTCCTACTTTATGGCGCTGGAGCATTGACCCTATCGAAACCGGATGAAGATCCTTCGAAATATATTCGGTCCCTTTGCCGTTGACGGACTTTGGAGGAGAAAATTCGACGACGAACTATACCAGCTGTACAGCGACATCGATTTAGTCACATGGCTAGGAGTCATTGAATCTAACCCAAAGGGACAACACAGTAGAGGAAGCCCTCACCTTCGGTGGAGGGCACAAGTGGAAGGGGACCTCAACCGACTTGGAGTGTACAACTGGATGCATTGAGCCAAAGACCGGGCTAACTTCAGAGGCTTGTTAGTTGAGGTCCAGGTTCAACCCAAACTGTAGCGCAACCTAAGTTAGTAAGTATGCGAGAGCTCTATGAGCTGTATCAAGACGATGATGTTCTCGTAGTCCAGAAAATTTTGACCACATCGACCGAATGGATAATAATGCCCCAACAAAGAGTATCCACAGCCCCCAGCTTCAAGATAACAAAGACGTCCGTTTTGAGAATCAACGTATCGCGGATGCTTGAATGAGTTGTCAATGTTAAACTTTGCAGTCGGGATTTGGTCCGGTGAAGCAACGAAATTAAGGACAATGCCGGAACCTTAAGCCTGTTAGAGATAGAATTTTGGTCTCATGTCAATAAGATTGAGTTGAAGGCCATATGAAGTTTCAAAAGCATTTCGCATAGAAACATTGATAGCAATGTCGCTTTTAGTTTAGGGTGCGACTGGCGACCTTTAGCATAGTATTCATCAAAACAACACAAAATGTGTATCATTATTTTCCAGCAGGTGTTCTCTTGATTTAAGGCCAACATAATGGCATAATCGTTCCAATGAACAGCCATTACATAGAGCAAAATTCCATAAATTATCCATCGATTCAATTCAAGTGGGTAGCGGGGTGAATACCAGTTACTACCTACAAAAGCTTATAATCCACCGTAAATGAAGCCTACACACGTATACGACCACAAGTATGTACGAGCAAATCTTCGAAACCCCATTAACCTCTCAAAGACTCATTTCCTGGGTTCGGAATAAATAAGAAGCTTCTAAGCACTGGCCTCTATGGCTACACTCCTATAAAACCACTTAAAGCACCTATTTCATCACTTCCTCCTCTATTAGGAGTATGCCGCATCGAGCACACGTTACGTACAAATATTTTGTGTGTCCAACCAGAGAATCCAACCAGAATGCCAGGGCACACCAAATCGTCTCAAATTAACCAATTGGCCAATTAAATTATTCCTTTGCGTCTCAGTGCCCCGCGTCTATTCCCAACACAATCTCATACATAAAATAGAAACGTAACGCTTTCCTTGGCAGGATTAATTGAAGTCACCATAAAAGGGCATTTATTACGCTCATAAAAGACGACGCTTTCGCTTTTCCTCATTCCCTTTCTATCTCTTTCTGTTTCTGGTGCTTTGGCAACAGCCTTCTTTTTCTTGAAGGACATCAAAATGTCCAATGTCCAATGGGGCGGTGGGCAACAAACATCTCATAAAATATCCACAAAATGCATAAAAGGCGCGCACGGAAAGGTACAGGAGTCAGGATATCACGGCGTGGCCATGTTCCAGTGGCGATGCCGTTGCCAGTGCATGTACCAGCGCTATTGGTGATTCTAGCAGTTTTTATTCCTCGAAAGAATGTCATTTCAGCAATTCAGCTCGCAGCATTTCGCCATTTCACATGAGACATTCGCATTCGCTGACTGACAGCAACAGTACCACAGCGTGTGTGCTGCGCTGTGCGAACATTCGTTTGTATTCGGGCTGTGTTCGTAGACTCTGTACAAAAATTAAAAAAAAAAAACATTTTTGCTTTGGCGCTGCTTTTTTATCTTCGAATAAAATTTATACGCTATGACTATAAACTGACCCATTAATCTGGGCTATCATGCAATTTATTTAGAGCGCGCCATTATGAGGTAGGGGTGGCAGTTCTGGATGACACTGACACACAAGAAAAACTTCTCTTTTTCTCCTGGTTTTTGTCGGGTTTTATTCTTTTCAAATTCTCCTGGAGAGGATATCCTTTTTTTTTGTTTAAGTGGTGCTACTGCTGCCCCACCGCACTAATAAATCCTTTTTTGTAAACTAAATGACACTAAATTTATCCTAAAATGCTGTGCAAATGGTTGGCCATAGCCGACAGGGTGACACGGCACGACGGGATAAAAGAAGAGGAAATTGTGTGTGATTTAACCCTTTAGTTGATTAGCAGGCAACAAACTGGGTAATGGTGTAATCTCTTGGCGTCATTTGAGTTTGACAATTGATTGCGGCTGTCAAATATAAAAATAAAATCATTTTTTTTCTTCGCTCTCTGTCCTTTAGTGACAGAGTGAGAGCAGTTTGGGCATGAATAGTGTGATTCCATTCAGCAAATAGGTTGACAAGCTGTCAAGTTTGTTGATAAATTTTTGCTCGCGCTATTTATTAATGAAATATCGACGTTGGTGGTGAAGCAAACAATTTTGCACCACTTTTCCGCTATTTTCTTTGTCACTGTTTTTCGTTTGTTTAACGAACTTTTCATCATTTTGTCTGTAGCTGTTTGTTATTCGTATTTGTCGCATTTTTTTTTTTTTTTTTTTTTTTTTTGTTTCACTTTTTGAACGTCACTCTGGGTGTAGGAAAGAGCGATGTGCTGTACACTGGTGAGGTCATAAAGTAGCATTTATATGGCCCCGGGGTTATTAACGAACGAATATACATGTAGAAGTACGTGTACAAGTATATGGGGGAGTAAACTTGAATTGTAACTCTGCGCTGTTGACCCAAGGGCCGAATAGGGAAGATGTTTGTTATACTGCACGATGAGGACATAAAGCTCGGGTTTATGCCTTTTAAGACAATTTACTCTTTTTAGAGGTTATTTTAGGACGGACAGAATTCTTCTGGTTAAATGTTGTGCGGTCAATGCAACGTAAACGCATAAAGAGCGTTGTTTTCGTTTGGCGACGTTTATTGTATTGTAGTTGTAGTCGTTCGCTGAGTTGAGGTTATGTGTAAATTTTATGTTGATGTTACTGGGTTAGGAGCGATGGTTATTCCGATAGCATGCGTTTTTAATCGAGGACGTTAAAAAGAATGTAAAACAAGAAATTTTAGTTATAATAAAGTCAAAGGGCGGAAGGTTAGTACTTAGCCGTGTGGAGATTTGCAGTCCCCGAGCCTGACCTATAGCCACGTGGTGTTTCCGCAAAGCTGATAGGGAAATTGTAATACGATTAATGAACTGTTATTTCAGGAAGGATTTCGTCATCAAATTTTCATTTGACTGGCAACGTATTGCAAGGGGCACATTCAACCTAAGAGTTGAGAACATAACTTAATGGGGATACGCTTATCTGAGGCCTTGAACGACGATTGAGTGGCTAATTATTGACTGTCGAAGACGTGGCTTATGGTAATTGGGCGTTCGCTCCTGGACACGGCGTGTGTACTCCCTTATATGTATAAAGGGACTAAAATTACCAGGGGGGGTAGGACTCAACCTGGTCCGGAGACTGGATGCAGTCAACACCATTGACTCCATCAAGGTTGTCACATTGTCAGTGGCAAATTCCATTCCCGGTACAGTATGCCATTTTATAATGGAGAGATTGCCGCCGCAACAAAGATTTAAAATATTTGAAATTTATTTCCAAATTCGAAGCTCTGTTCGCCAAACTTCTAGACCACTTCGTGTAATTTATGGTGGACATCATCGGTCTTCTGAAGGCGTCATTGGTCGATTTATTGAAAGATTTCCATACTAAATTCACGCTACTTGATATTGACAAACCAACAAGAACGGGAACAGTGCGTTCGGAAGGAAATATTGCAGCTGTGAAAGATTGTGTTGAAGAGGAAGCCAATTTGTCGATTCGTCGTCGATCATAGTAAATTAGCCTCTATCCACCACGATCCACGATTTGAAATATTTCCGCATAAAGATATTGGTCTCAATCGGGCGATCAGTGATTGGGCTTTAAATCAACTGTTTTGGTTTTTTACCGCCAAATTTTGTTCAGTACTGAGGCTCATTTCTGGCTAAACGCCCACGTAAACAGGCAGAATCGCCATATTTGGAGCGAGGACAATCCTCAAGAAGTTCACCAGGATGTCATTGCATCCCTATTTATTTAAAAATGCGCCTGGAGCACAAGTTACTGTCAATAGACACCATTACAATGCGATAATCAACGATTAGTTGTTCCCAAATTTGCGTAACATCAATGTGGAAGAACTATGGTTCGAATAGTATGGTGCTCCACCTCATACTACCGAGGAAAAAATCGCTTTATTGATAACACGATTTGGCAAAGAGGTATTTTAAGAAATGGACCCGTTAATTGGACACCAATATCCTGCGATTTGGCGCCAATGGATTATTTTCTGTGGAGCTGGGTGAAGTCACTAGTTTATGCCGATAAACCAGAAATGATTGACGCTCTGGAGCAAATATTGTTAATACATGAAATACGCCCCCAATTGCTCGAAAAAGTGGTCGAATTGGAATTTAATAAAACGTCATCAAGTGAATTTCTTTGTGTTTTATTCAATCAAAAAAGTCTCAGCCTCTTAAAAAACACACCCTTCCTATGACTACGAAACACTCGAAATGATCGGATACGAATGATACCACTTTTGACAACCCATGCTACTCAGTACTCAAAGCGACCGACCATGGCAGATTATGTGAAGTCGAACAGTTCATGGAGACCAACGACTGGTATGAAGTATCTAAAACTGGCAAATGTTATGGTAAACGAAATGAACACATTTATTCTCAAGAATTATTGAACACATCCACTCCAGCTTGACGGCTATTTGACAAGTGACATTTATGCGAAGTTCCCGCGTAAAAGGCTTTTAATGTCACGTGTTTGCAATCATGGGATGGGCCTCGCTCGAAAATCATGTTGTCATGAATACGACTACGAAAAAGGCGTAATCTTTCGAATGTTGTGGCAACCGAAAATCACACAAAACTTTATGGTGGACATCTAGAATACTAGACGCGCATGTTGCGTGGATTGTTATGTCATCAATCTGGTTGGTGGTAGATTGATTACGAGACCAAGACCAAGTACTCGTAGATGACTTTTCGCCGCAAAGAGAAGTAAATAAGCTTGAATACTTTGTTGGAGGTCGTGCTATCAAAGATGTTTTCCTATCCCAAAACTGGCTTGCCTACATCGTTTTTACTGCTTAGGACGTTGGGTATATTAATTTGGTATTTTTCAAAACTTGTTTTCTCTTTATTGGGTCACTCAATGGCTACAAATTATAGAACAACTTATTCGAAATGGCCCCCATTTGCCTTCCAGCAACGGAGAATTCGGTCTTGCCACTCATCGATTGCAGTAAGCATCTCATTCATTGGAAAATTTTCCACTGCTCGGACAAGGCCGCGCTTCAAAGACCCAATACTTGGATGTCGAGTAGTGTAAGCCATGGTCTCCAGAATGAATGGCGGTCTGGGATACCAATCCGTGGGAATGAAGTTCGGAACGGCTTTTGAGCTAAGTATGAGACGTTTTTGCCTTGTGAACTGAAGCGGAGTCCTATTGAAAAGTTCACGGTTTATTTACGAGATTGGAGCTCGGTGACCCCATTGAAGGCGACTCCGCACTAAACTATCATAGCGGCTGGGTGGTAGCCACATTGAACTCTCTGATGATAGATCATGTACTCTGTGTATGTATACGAGTATGTCTGTGACCGTTCTTCGCGTATTAGCGAAGCAAGGCTCTCACAAGAAATCGCTCTGGTCTTTAATCAACTCTTAATCTTGTTCGATTTACTAACCGTCAGGATTTAGTCTCCCAATGTGGTACGATTCGCCCGACCATCATCACAGCAAAACCCAAGATTTAACAAAAAATGCTAACTGGCGCATGCTGACAAACAGAAAATACATAGAGCAGCGTTGCAAAAGCGGACTAAAAAAAAAGGAATAGAAGAAAGACAAGTAGCGGCGTCTTAGAAAGACGAAAAAAGATCACGAGAAGCGCGAGATCGGGCGAAGTGGTGGATGTTTTAGCGGGAAGGGCGTTCGGAAATTTTACCCTGCCAGGTCAATAAGTTACGAGAACAACTGAAGCCTCGGGGATAGTCAAGAATTTTGTCTCCCTAGGGTTCGTAGTCAATATAAACAACGAAACCACCTAACAGATCATTCGGAGGGTATATCTTGCGAATCGCTATCTATTTTCGGACGCCCGGAAGGCATCTGTGTAAAAGAGTCCTCTCCCGGTTAACTAAAATAGGTCTCTATAAAGCATTAATCGTCCAAGTCCTTCTCTATGGCATAGTGGCAAAAAGGGTGTTGAAACACTTAGTGGTTTCAAGAGTAAAATGTTTTAAAGTGATCTTTTGAAGGAGGAGAATGGTCTACCTTAACTCAGAACAAGATGTAAGATTGAGAATGTTGCCTAGATCCTGCACGTTACCCTCATAAAGTGCTCTGGGCTGACGTGGCCTTTTAAGAAAGAGTACTATAGATCGCTCATGGAGCGCAGGTGTACAGTGATTACCTTAGAAAACCCGAAAACCTCTAAACAAGTTACTTACCGTCTTAACACTCGAGTGGGTATCACTACGTTTTTAGGAAAATGGGTTTCAGTGGTTATTTCGCTGCATGGGTGGCATCCAACATTTAATGGGGAGACTAAATTATTAGTGTAATCGGATTTGCTGTTGTATTCTAGACAACCACTTACGTGATTTTAGTTGCCTGGAAAAAAGAATGTCTTTCGGGTGCAGTTTCGAAGCCAATACACTACCACGTGAGCCACGACCACCCACTAGAATAGACTTATTTGAAAGAAAATTGCAGCCTTTTTCTTAGACATTGCACTGTCATTTGACTCCGGTCTGAAGCAACGACGAAGACGAAGACGATTTTCCTTTTCTAAGGAACTGGCTTCGGCTGTAATCAGTTGATTGATTGCTCCAGAACCAATAGGACATGACGCTGGCGGTTTTTTTTGTAATGAACACCGTAGTCAGCTTGACATTAAGCTATATTGTGGCGAACAGGTGAAGAGACCAAAGTATCATACATATCTGGGTTTTTAGCCACAGCTCGGTTGTATGCAAGACTTCTTTCTTTCCGTTGAAAGGCTGACTGTTGTCTGAGAGCAAGGCCACTATAGAATCGTGGGAAATGAAATTTCGTTTAAACGTGCCAGGCAAGACAAAGAGGAGGACTACTCAGGATCTAATACGTATTGGGTTTTCTGCGTCCTCTATTAGTTGACAGTTGAGTGTCTTCTGAACATAGCTGTAGGAGGTGTGACTTTTCGGGTTGTAGGCAGATAAAATTTCTTTTCTAAAAAGTAAGCAGACTTTCTGGTGTCCTTCAACAGATAAGACTATAAACTTGCTGGCATCTTAGTGGGGCATTGCGCTTTTATTTAGCACTAAGTTCAGGGATACCATATCCTTCGGCCTAATGAGAGTGATGATAACACCGGCGATTACTTCTTTTCTGGTTGGTTGGGTTTAGATACGCATTGAGATGCAGGTCCTACGCCTATGTGATGTTCGAAAGACTGAGAAATTTCTTTAAAAGAAATATAAAGCGAGTACGATGGACTAGTCTTTTGTCTGAGTTTGATGTGTTTTTACATCCGGGCCACACGCCACCTTCATCCGAATCGTGCGAAAATATATTTCCACCGATATACACCAATTAGGGTGTTTAAGTTGAAATAGGTGTCAATCTGCTTCTGGCAACATGTAAAGGCCATTAGGAGTGTGAGGTGACATAATTTGAAATAGCCAACCTAGAGCAACTGTTATGATTCCACGAGCTCGACTTTTGTTCATGCAGGTCGACGGTTGTATTTACTCAGACAAACTACGGCAATTAACTTTAAAGCCGAAGATGACCATTTGCTGACCATTTACCCAAAAAGAGACGGAAAAACCCCTTTAAAAACACCCAACATCAGAAGCAAGTCCTGACCTAAGTGACTCTGTTGAGTAAATCTTTCACCCCCAAAATGTTCAAATGGCATTTTTAATTTATGATAAACCCTCACAATGGACCTAATACAATTCCTCGAACCACTTAAGAAGTTAACTTTGCCTTGATCTTCTTCTTTACAAAGCTTACCAACTAAGCTAACTTAACAAATCCCTGTGAAACACTTCACCAACTTGGCTTACTATTCAAAACCGCATATACATTCTCCCAAATGCCAAGCAGCTACACTCATACACCATCCACCCTCCGATTAACCACATCAAAAACATTTCTATTTATTGTCATCCCTAAGAGGGCTGCTCTATATACTTCTTTCATCCTGGTTTTACTCCCCTCTGCTGTGCCACTTGTAATCTCTTGTTTATTGAATGCACACAGAATGGCAAAATGACATTTTCCTCAAAGTTCAAGCCATGGAATTTCTGTTGAAATAGAATTCCTTTTGCCAAAAATAATGTCACAGGCCAAGGATTTAAAAGAACAAACAAAAGTAGGAGCGTTTAAACGAATTTCATACCCCACCAGTTCTTACTACCATCTCCGAACTCCCAACTACCAACTCTCAGTTACCTTGTAATCCTTTTAATAAATTCCGACTTCCAAAGAACGCTCAGTGGGTGAAGGAATAAAACCGCCCCATGTCAACTGATAGTAGAAGGAGAAAGGACATTTTTTCCACTACCATGGGCTTGACATATACATAAGTGAAGGGACTAACTGGCTTTGGATGGGTGTAGAGAGAGTATTTTTAGGTAAATTTTCCTGGTTTGACTCCAGAATGAAGGCGCTTTAAATATATATAATTTCAAGGGGCAAACATTACACACTTGTTTATAGAGAGATACAGAGCGTTGCATATCCGGTGTAGACACGCTGACATATCTGACGGTGCTTTCATTTTATTTTTTTATTTTTTCGTCGTCTGTTACTACGAGTACTATGTCACCGTGCATGGAACAGGATATCCTACAAATAGTTCAGTCAGCATTTTGACTTGAGCGGATGGGAGCAGGAGAATCTATCCAGATTTCATCATTTCGAAAATTTACATTTCACGTTTCATGGAACCGCCAGAAGGTTCACTCGGTAACACTGTTAAATGGCCACCGCCATACAGTGGATCGAGTTGTAGTTTCTAAGAGATAAAATTAAGTTCGAGTAAATTAAATGATTTTAGTGGTTTTGACAAGATTCCGCATACAATAAAATGTCCTTTGGGTAAGAAAAAGTCAGGAACACAGGATCTACAATAGACGAGTTCCCTGTAACTTTCGTATTGAAATGAAGTGAAGTGGCAAGATGTAGCACTGAAGGAGAGACCCGGTAGAAGACACTATCGCCTCGTACACATTGACATTTCAGCGAGGAAACATAAGCTTTCGATCCATTCAGAAGAAAAGTAATTGGTCTTTAGAACAGGTCATGGAGGCAACTCCTCGTTTGGTCTGTTCTAATGTTCAGTTCGTTATTTCGCATTCCGAAACTCAGCACAAAAGATCGGTCAGCAGACATGATAGATGCTTAGACCGCTACTTCCATAGAGACGGTAGATAAACTGGAATACCATGGAACGTCATACAGGATTGGTGATTGGACGCGATGCTACCGTGCGACATATCGAATAAAGCAGCAGTATCACAAAAAACAAACGAGGTGAGTTATTGTAAAAATATCTGCCGTCAATAGTGGCACTCATAAATTTTAGTTCTTCGGCCAAGCGGAAGACTCTAAGCAGCATGCGTATTCCAAAAAATACTGATCTCATCTTAAAAAAATAATTGGATGATCAAACAGAGTATTGCAAACCGAGGTGTGGCATGATGAAGCAAACAACTAAGAAGATCTGGAATATCATTGGCTATTCTGAAGTACCGCCTCTGCCTTGTAACTGAACCAAACTTCGTTACCTTGAATCATGGTGATCATAATTTGTGAAATGGAATCAATAGCCTCTCTCATAAGCCCTTCAGCATACAAAAAGTTATATGCGCAACTGCCAATCTGAACTATTCAAAGCTCCAGAGATAGGTAGGGTCTTACTGGCGCCAATTCAAAATACTCGTAGCCTTGACTTAATAAACTCTACTCTGGTAGCCTTAAAGCAAAGCTTAACAGAGGGTATGTATCACAACCTAGGCTAGATAAGATTGTCTAGAAGACTGAAAGAAACCCAGCGAACGTTTTACCTTCTATCGCCTGATCAGCTTGGCTCCAGGAAAATCAGCACCAATTTGGATGATTCGTTGTTAGAGGCAGACTTAGGTAAGAATTCTTGAGTTTCTGGCATGTTCGCTAAAAGGCTAGATTTGCCACTGAGGAGAAAGATGACGACACCAAAGTTAGCTTCTACGAGGTCTTGGACAAGAGCTACGAGCAGTGCCCTAGCTATGACATTAAAATTGTCGTTGGCGACTTCAATGCAAAGCAAAGAAGAGAGGGCACGACGCCACCTCCGATAACGGATTACGGCGGGGCGAAACATTGCCGTAGTTAGCTCGCGGTTCCCACATCTTCATATTCATAGGGTTACTTGGGGAACTCCTTATCAATCGACCGTCAACCAGATTGACCACATTGCGATCGACGCAAGCACTCCTAAAGTATTATGGATGTCAAATGCATTTCAGTTCGAGTCTCTTTTAATCTTTGAAGAGGCCCTATGTCGCCGGCATCAAGGATCGAAGATAAGTGGCAACATTGCCAAAAATCCATAAAATATGCCTCTTCTGATGTTCTAAGTTTCACTCGGCCACCACAACGAAACCCCTGGTTTGACGACGAGTGCCGGAAAGCACATGCAGCTAAACAAACTGCATAGAAGGACCATAGCTGTTCACGAGCTCTACGAACAGAAGAGGATAGACGAACACCGACTTCTCAAGAGGAAAGACTCCAGGAATGAGATTCTGAAGTTTTACCAAAAAGTAAAAAAATCATGCCACGGACACAAACCTCAAACCGAAGCCTGTAGAGACGAACATGGGAATATAGTGTAGTAGTTGAGTCTCGCGTAGACTGTATAACGGCGATGACGAACTAAATACCGCTGGCAGAATGATATTTCAAGCTGAACGATGAAGACCAACAATTCCGTGAAGGTAGCCACATCTAAGGTCAAGTCCAATAAACCTGCTAGAGCGTACGGCCTGACTGGCGAGCTTTTGACTTCAACAAAAGTATGAATGAAAACTCAGCATTGTTTGTTCAATCATCAAAAAAGAAGACCCTCTGAACTGCACCAACTACATGGGCACCAGTCTTCTTAAAACCACCTACAAGAGCCTACAACCTGATTAGTTCATATCAGTGTGGCTTGCTTTAGGCCAGGAAGGTCCAACATCGACCAAATATTCACACTACGGCAGATCTTGGAAAAAACCCATGAGCTCCAAATCAATACACACCACCTATTCATCGATTTTAAGGGCGCGATTATAGAATCTATAGAGACGAGCTATACAGAGCAATACCTAGATTTGGCATCCCTAGAAAACTCGTCCGTTTGTGCAGAATGACCATCGAGAATGCACGCTGCTCCGTCAAGGTCGGTAAAGAACTCACTGAAACCTTTGATGTCAAAAATTGGATTTAGATAAGGCAACGTCATTCTTGAAAGAATAGTACAAAACTTACGCGCCAACACAAGAGGCACAATCTTTCCAAAGTCCGTCAAATTGCTGGCATACCCAGATGACATTGCCTTAATCTGAGTAAAACAGCGTGATATCAGTGGCGCCTTCGCGAGTATTAAGTCGGAAGCGGCGAAGATAGGTTTAATTGTCAATAAGCGCAAGACCAAATATATGTTGTCAACAAGAAAGGGCAGCCAACACCGACGTGTCAGACATAACATCACCCTCGGTAGACATAACTTTGAGGTAGCTAGGAACTTTGTCTATCTAGGCTCCGCTATTAATTTAGACAACGACACCAGCGCTGAGATCAAACAAAGAATAACGCTTGCAAGTCGCTAATTCATTGGGCTAAGAAGGCAATTGATTAGGAAAGCTTGATAGTCCCAGTTTTGCTCTATGGCGTAGAGGCATGGACTTTACCAAACTTTTGGCTGCTTTGAGAGGATAATTGTTCGAGAGATTTTCGATTCCGTCTTCATAGACAGTGAGTGGAGGAGCAGATACAGCGACGAACTGTACGCACTGTACAGCAGATCGACTTAGGCAGCAGAGTGAGCGTCCAACGACTGAGGTAGCTCAGTCATGTAGAATTTATGAATATCAAAGCTCCGATCCGAAAAGTCTTCTGAATGAAAACTGCGACTCAGTTAGCTAAATACCGGACTGGCTGAAGACTCTTGTTGGTTGCCCTCTCCGGGCTGTAGCTCAACTTTAAATAAGTAACGAATCGGCCGATGAGTTAAGAAAACTCTACCGTACGGCACATAGTCTCTGAATCCTTTTGCGGTATTCCTAGTTCGAACATCATCGGCCTACTGAGTAGGTGAGAAAAGGAGCAACACCTCACAAACTGGATTGATTTTCAAGGACTTAGGGAGGCTAAGGGACCCGTCTTGACTATTTTCGTTTACACTGATATTAATGGCTCTGTAACTTCCTCTTTGGTGATATCGCTGATATCGTCTACATAAAATGAACCTATTTTCCGAAACTAAGTGCCGACACATACTTATTATGAGACTCTAACTTGAGAGCGCTGTGAATCCTGAAGACATTATCAAAACCGCTACAAGTAGTCCTCTAAATTCATAGTTGAAAAATAACTAGTCTTAATGGTCGCAGTGCCTACTGCTGTTGAGGAAATGGTACAAATTTGTAGAAAAAAGGGGTCGAAGGATGGTTTACTTTGTAGTTTTGACAATGCCCACTTAAACCAAATTTGTTTTGCTTGTTTTTCGGTCGGCCTTGAAGGTGATAACGTCGATTACGTCTTTGCAGCCCTGTAGCTGGATGGCACTACTGGAGTGAAAATTTCTTCAGAAAATCGGCTTTTTAAGAAGACGTTATGTCACAAAGCTGAATCCGGGATCCCCATCACTTCTGAGTCCCATCTTATGATGGTTTAGAAGTTGATGAAACGGTGGTCTTCCTTCTGCATGATCTTTTATCAGTCTTACGAATCTGGTGCTCCAGCATATTTGGCTAACGATTCAGTATATGCAAAATAGTAAATCAACCTTTCAATCCTTTTAATGGGCTGTCACAATGGCAGAAAGGGTTGGACATCATTTGCAAGTGACTGAAAGTATCACATGGCTGACTGGAATCACCGTCTTGTGGCAGATAAAACGCGTAAATATCAAATTTTATTCACACCTTGGTATAACCACGTAAGACAACTCTGAAACCGTGTCATCGAGATGACCATTAGAGGTCTGATGAAAATTGTTATAAAGGTCAAATCAACTACAGTAATCACTCGAAGAGTGTATGTCACTCAAAGTTCAAATTGTTGCACCCTTATCCGTAGAGAGATCAGAAGTTTCTGCTGCCTTCTACAAAGAAAAGAATTTCTGATAATATAACCGCTATTGGCGTAGTATGTTAGACTCTTTGAGAAAGACTATATTAATCGAATGGAAATACAAGGCTTTCTTAAAAGACCTGCTCTTCGTTGAAGATATCCGAATTCACTAGATGATTTTCAACTTGAAACTGATGCAAGCTGAGTAAGGTTAAAGCCAAAGGCGTCACAAATCAAAACCTTTAGCCTTTCAAGTTCTTTCACGAGAAACTTGACAGCTTTGCCCCATATAGGAAGCATCAACTCAATTGGCAATTCGGGTTGGCAACAAAATCCAGAAGGAAAAGCTGCAACCCTTTGGCTCCAACCTTGAGCCAATACAATCGTATTGGTGCTGTATTTGGAAAGGAAAGAATATAGAGCTAAGTCAGAAAAGAACAGAAACTGCTACCAATGAGTACATACATATGTACTCGTACATAAATCGCATAATTGAATATCTAACAGGACAATTGAAGGAAGTACATGAGAAGGATAAGCGTCGTCTTCATTATTTTCCACAGAATCTACCGCAGCAATGAAAAACAAGACTCCTTTGCTCTTTTTTTGCTTGCCGGACATCTCAAGTTGAAGAACATTAGGCAGATCATCCTAGGACGGTCTAAGTACACTCTTATGGACCGATGTAGTTGAAATTGGAAATTTTGTTTCGTAGATACGAGTACAAGGTATGATACAAAGAGCTTAAACTACATACTACAAATTCAAGCGGCTGGATAGAGCCTCAGTATTCCTCAACAGTAAAGAAAACCTTTTTTTTTATAAAAAGTAGAAACGAAGAGCATTGAATATTATTGTGATGGGCGAACCATCTACATCTACAGAATCACTGTTAGACTCACAGATTTAGGCAAAATTCGTTAGAAGCCTTGGGTGGCCCTCTGTTCAATTCAGAAGACCAACCCGAATGAAAAGCCTACATTCCGGTACACTGATGCAATGTAGTACACCTCGTAGTACCACCTCCACATGGTTTCCCTTTGATATCTGAGGTACACCAACGATAACCCCTGGTTACACAAATGCACTCAGACAAAGGAGTAGTCCTTGTAAGTTCCTTTCAATGAAATTTCTGAGTCTTTCGAAGAAGCGCTTCAGTGATGAAGTAGGCATAGTGCCAGCACCCACCATGTCAGCTCCGAGTACCTGCAGCCTAATGCGTACGCAGGCCGGATGTTCACAGAGGTAGTCCTTCGCGGTGTCGTCATCATTTTCACACCAAGCGACGCAGGATGTTGTATCACGTATAGCCAACACACTTAAGTGCTTTACAAAAGTGTAGTAAGTAAGCAGCCTGTAGTTTTTCCTACTATGGGACACCAGAGAAACGTCGGGAAGCATTCAGTCTGCATTGGGCAGACCAACCGCAACCTGGAGGGTCATACCATCTGCAGTTATGCTCATATGACACCCAACTACCAATGAAATCCCTCACAGAGGACTCAGGCAGGCCTAACGTAGGTCTAGACTCTCTCTAAGTCTAGCAAGTTCATCATGATCTTTTGACCAAGACAAGACTCAGTGAATTTAGCCTTCCGACTGCGTTCAGTGACGGCTTGCATTCTTGAACCAGTTTGAAGGTCGTAAAACGGTCCAGTAAGGCTCTAGTCGCAGCTTGACTATCGCTACAGACGCCAAATGTTCGCCCCTACACCGAATACTTACCATATAGTTCGTTGCCAGCAGGATTGCGTATATCTTCGATTGGAAGACCAACGCAAGTTTTCCTAACGAGAAGTGAAATCTAACGTTGTCGTCCTCCATGTAGACACCAGCGTCACATCTTAAATCGGTTTTGGAGCCATCCGTGAAAATCTGACATATTTTCCTGGCTCAGATTTACTGCGAAACCAGTCTTGGGCACAGCTAAAGTCGGTTTCGTATCTTTTCGTTCTGATGTCATTGCATCTATTTGACCCGAATCAAAATACGATCAGCGCGGAAGTTCCAATGCGTGTTGTATCAAAAGCTACTTCTCTTTAAAAAGCTATGAGATTACAGGGAGAGAGATTCATCAATGCATCTAGAGCAGAACCATGTGCGATAGGGAAAGCCCCCACACTGCCGAGATATACCGTTTTCCAACTCCTACAAACTTCCATTCTCTATCCTGTCCCAGATAATCTGTTCGGAGCCATCCGTTCGTAATCAGACTCACTAAAATTCCCAAACGCGACCGTTCACCAAATGTTGAAGACGACAAGTCTTCCAACATAAAATTACGCAAAATGAGTTCTAGAAACATGAATTCTAGAACAAATTAACTTTCATTGAAAATTTTTAGTGCTTATTTTCCGGACGGGTCAACATTTCCGCAAAAGCGTGCAAATCTTCACAATGATTTACTAAGGCTTATTAAGACTAATGATTTATTTATAATCGGTGGTGATTTTAACTACAGACATAGGCGCTGGGGTTGTCTTAGGGCTAATGCATGGGGTAACATCCTTGCAAATTTAAACTCAAGACATCCATTTGAAATACTGTACCCATCAAATCCTTCTTACATTAGATCGAGTAGGAACAGGAATCCCTCAACTTTGGATTTATTTTTAACAAACATACCTGATCTTTTTACCGAGCCTAAAACTCTTAATGAACATAGTTCCAACCATCTACCCGTGCAATGCAGTGTAATTCTTTCTCCAGTTCCTTGCACAAGCCAATTTTTTGATATCAAAAATGCTGGAAAACACATCAGACCAAAATACTAGTCAATCTTTAGTTGATCAAAATATAAACACTTTTACGACTGCCATTATTGAAAGCATTGATCAGTCAGTTTCAAAAAAAAATGATTTCTAGACATAAATCATTTATCCTTCCGCATTTCATTCTTGACATAATAAAGTTAAGAAATACTTGTAGATCCAGATGGAAACGTACGAGAAACGACTTATATCTCACCGAATATAAAAAAAATGAATTCTTTACTAAAATATGCAATCGCAAATTTTCGAAACCAATCACGGAGCGATAGACTCCAAGGGTTAGAAAAAAGTAGCAAGCCATTCTGGAACATTGTTAAAGTAATTAAAAAGAAACACACATACATACGAGTACCTCCACTTAAGGTTAGAAACTCTGTGTTACATTCTTGCTTGGAAAAAGCTAATGCCTTAGTAGATAATTTTGCAAATAATCATTTAAATTCTAGTCATGTTATTCCAGACACGCACATAACTTCCTCCGTTGAGCAATCAGTTAACTTCATTAGGTCACACCCACTGATAAGAAATGTCAATCTAATATCCTTAAGTGAACTAAGGGATACTATATAAAATTTAAAAACCAGAAAGTCATCCGGCTTCGATACGATCAAAAACGTGTTTCTTAAAAATCTTCCAGATTCTTCTCTTAAATATTTGGTAAATACTTTCAATGGCTGCCTTAAGCTGGGATACTTCCCGAAAAACTGGAAAACTGCCAAGATAATTTCGATTTTGAAACCTGGCAAAAGTGCAAACTTGCCCTCTAGTTACAGGCCAATAAGTCTGCTGAGCTCCCTTAGTAAGTGCCTGGAGAAGATTATCAAAAAAAGAATTATATCCTTCGTTCACGATAAGGAAATATTAAAGAGCAATTTGGATTTAGAGCTTTGCATAGCACTATTCACCAGGTGGATCGTATAAGAAAATATATCAAAAGTAATCTTGCTAAAGTCTTAAGTACTGGCATGGTAATTTTGGACGTAGAAAAAGCGTTCGATACCGTTTGGCATGATGGTTTGGTACACAAGCTTCTGAGTTTCAATTTTCAGTTACAAATTATCATGTCCTTAAATCAAACCCTCGCAGACAATAAACTGATTAATGCAGATGTCCCACAAGGGTCGGTCCTTGGGCCAGTCTTATTTAATCTATATACTTCTGATTTCCCCACTTTGATTAACTGCAATATTGCTTTATTTGTTGATGATATTTGTATCTATTCGTCGGATGCAATTGGTTCCAATATTGAAACTAATCTTCAATCTGCTTTAAATACTGTTCTAACATATTACCATAATTGGAACATTAATATTAATGCTTCTAAGACTCAAGCTACCATTTTTAAACGAAAAAGAAAAGCTTGCTTACTTCCAAGCAACCGCCTTCAACTCAACGATGTTCCAATTGAGTGGAAATCTAGTGGAAAGTATCTTGGAATTTACTTACATAAACAATTAACTTTCCAGCTACACATACAAGAAGTTATAAAAAACTTCTGCAGGAATTCAAAGCTGGACAATGATAATAAGATATTGATTTTCAAGGCTATTTTCCAAGCGATCAGGTTCTATGGGTCTCCTGTCTGGGGCACATGCGCAAAAAGTCATCTTCGTAGACTCTAGACAACTCAAAATAAATTATTAAAAATGATCCTAAATTTGACCTGGTTTTTCTCGACAGAAAAATTACATACTCGTAACATAGCGGGCATCGAAATGGTTTCAACTAGAATTCAGAAACTTCATAGGCAATACTCGTACAACTTATCTTGTCTGGCTTCAGGCAATGACTTGATTTCAATCCTAGTTCCATAATGTGAAATTCTAACTTTATTCTTATATATTTTTGCTTTCATTGTTATTTATTTATTAATTTACTTATTTATTTATTTATTTAATTATAATTTTCTGTACTAACATAGCACTTTGAAATCAAGTGTTAACACCACTTCTTTCTTCCCTCCAACGAAATAAGGCATTCTATTTGTCAAGAAGGTTTTTAGTGGCTTTCCTTCGAACTGGTAATATTTCTCTGATATATTATTTAAAAATTATATAAATATTCTAGATATAAGGTAATGCAAACCAAATCTCTGTAAAACGAAAATTGTATTTTGTTACTTGTAAATATTTCTGCCACAATAAATATCTATACTACTAAAATCCTAGTTGGGGGAGCCTTGCAAAAATACATACTTAAACTGCGAATGGAGAATTTGGATACCTGATAACCTATGGATAACATGAGCCCGCCGATACACCTGGCAACAGCAAGCAGAAAATCTTTGCTGAACTTCTTCTCAATAGCTAGTTTTTGGCGTTTAGGTGAACCGGCCGTTGCAATGCCACAATCCGCTTAGAATTGGCAAAACTCTTGGTAAAGTCTAGAGCTCACGTGGAGTTACGCTCTCAACTATAAATGTAGTCACCTACTGACGTGTTTACAAAGGATATCTTAGGAGATGTTCGTTCGCAGCATCTTTTGCCTCCAATGAGGATTCTGAAAAGTATATAACTGGAGGCCTGAGGACAGTTATTCTTGAGGGTAAAAGAGCAAAAGAGTATCTTGGGATATAAATGATGAAGCAGTAGAGCTAGTCCTGACGATTGAAAGGAGCTAAAAATAGCAAAAACGATACATCTTCCTGTTCGTGCTAAAGGAGAACCCTGGTATAACTACATCTTGTCGTAAAGCTGGATAGTATCAAGGCCGTTTCAAACTCAGGGTGTAAAAACGAAAGTTCTGAATACGTATCTCTATAGGCTGGCCATTTTAGATCCAGGAGAGGCTCAACTCGAGGCTGTTACAAAGAATTACATCTCTAGTCGGTCGAGATCTCTGATCCCAACACAGTGTTTGAAATTATTATAACCAGCAATCCTTATATTGGGTCTATAACTTGTATTATTCCATTGGAACATGCGTTGGAAAGCTACTGTCATTGTACGTCATTTCAGTATATGTCATTCATTTGAAGCGTACACAACAATAATTTTTTTTCACTCAAATATGTCGAAAATTTGTGCCTAAAAAAGTGTTTTTGCGGGGAGTTCTTCTTCATTACTTTAATATGAAGAAAACTGCTGCCGAAAGTCATCGTATTTTGTTGGAAGTTTATGGTGAACATGCGCTAGATGAGCGAACGTGCCAAAAGTGGTGATTTTGGCTTGGAAGACGATGAACGTCCTGGGCATCCGAAAAAGCTTGAAGATGAAGAACTTTAAGCATTACTCTATGAAAATTGTTGCCAAACACAAGAAGAGCTCGCAGAATCTTTGGGTGTCACTCAAGCAGCCATTTCAAAATGTTTAAAAGCAGCTGGATATATTCAAAAGCAAGGAAATTAGGTTCCACATGAACTCAAGCCGAGAGACGTCGAAAGGCGGTTTTGCATGTTCGAAATGCTGCTGGAACGCCACAAAAGGAAGTCATTTTTGCATCTGATTGTTACTGGTGATGAAAAATGGATCCATTACGACAACCCCAAGCGCAAAAAATCATATGTGAAACCCGGCCAACCAGCCAAATCAACAGCAAAGACGAATATCCATAGCGCGAAGGTAATGCTCTGTATTTGGTGGGATCAGATGAGTGTGCTGTATTATGAGCTGCTAAAACCGGGTGAAACCATCAATGGACAACGCTACCGAACACAATTAATCCGTTTGAAGAGAGCAGTGGCCGAAAAACGCCCGGAATATGTGACCAGACACGAGGCAATAATTTTCCATCATGACAACGCTCGGCCCCACGTTGCTATTCCGGTTAAGAACTATTTGGAAAACAGTGGATGGGAAGTTTTACCCCACCCGCCTTATAGCCCAGATCTTGCCCCTTCTGACTACCATTTGTTCCGGTCGATGCAGAACGCCCTCACTGAAATACGGTTCACATCAGAGCAGAATATCAAAAATTGGCTTGATTCATTCTTGGCTGCCATATAAACGTTTAAAACCGCACGAATTAAGTTATATACCCAATATTTTTATAACTACGCTACTATAGGTAAAATAGTAGAGATCAAGGAGTCTCTTCAATTCATGTCCGGAACTAACAGTCCCTTCAGCTACAGTTTTCGAAAGAATGAGATGCGGCTTACAATGAATCCATTCCTGGCTCAACAGCCAGATCGACAGATGAGGCAAACAAGTTAGAGGTCAGGAAAAGATTTTTATCATAAGTAAGATCGTCTCATAGAAAGCTAACTTTTTTCTGGTTAAACCGGAGAATACCAGCCTTACAGTGGTACAGGTAGGCTTTTAAGACTGTCTAGTTCAGATCAACTTCATTAAACCTAAGCTGCTTCCGGCAGCCAGGTTTACGGTTTCGGAACCAAAGCACTGGAATCCTGTCTTTGTAAGCAAGAAAGGTAGCTAAGAACCTTTATTCATCGCAAGGGCCAGCTTAACTCCTTTCTGCAACGAAAATAGGTGTATTGGCAGCGGAAGTAGAGCTCCGCAGCAAAGTTGCAGAAGGTTTTGCTTAGTTGTCGTTGAACTGTCTGCTATAGAACTCGGTCCGCTCCTTTCGATGAAGTTGAGATACTCATTGCTGAAAAGGAAGCCAACGGTATTAATCGCACGACAAGATGTGCAGCAAGTGCACGCTTTATCGTTTTTATGACAGAAAGGCTATGAGACCTCTCTCACAAAATGCTTCGACCTCATGGGGTGTTTGTTGGGTTGTGATGCCTTCTAGCTGAAATCATGATCATGGCTGAAATTTCAGATTGGCTGAGCTGAAATTTTCTGTCAAAGTAAGCAGAATTATGATCCAGGCATTGTCTACAGGTATAGTAGTTCCTTGGAACTTCCCTAGCTAAGTGACCGGCCAGTGGGTACTCAATTTTTTGGCAATGTATCCCGGGAATTTGTATCACGGTTAGAGCCTGATGGAATAACAAATCAACACATCAAGCAACCGTCTTATTTTTCGCCTAGATTCCGTGAAACAATCCACTGTACTCGCCGAAGTATATGCATTCAATTTGTTCGCTTCAATTTTAACCTTCACCACCAGTCACACACAGGCTGTTACCCCATTCCCATCCCTAACCCCATGAAGGGGTTGAAGTTGTTTTTGTTGTTGGCGGATAGCGAGTCGGTTTATTAAATTTTAGTTCTGTTTCGCCATGGAATCATCAACCGACCACAAACCTTTTTTTTTTTGTTTTGTGCGCCGAGTTGTGTTTCCCTTGTAGATCCGGAGTTCGTCCACGGTTCTCCTCCGACCGTTTGCTTGTTGCTCTGGGATGAGGAAGTCTGTCTCTGTACTCCTGGCAAAAAAAAAAGATGCATACGTCCCGTGTGTTTTGTGTGTGTGATATGCCTCTCTCAGACGCGTGTAAATAAATGGATTAAGTGTTAGCAGATTGTTTTGGCTAGAGTGGGAGTTTCGAAAGTATGTCGGGTTAGGGCCCTCGCAACAGACTTAAATCATGTCCTGGCAACAAAAAGCACAAAAACAACATAAACAACAACGAAAAATTCCCTCAAGTTGGAGTTTATTCTTTTTTGTGAGTCGATGTCAGAGTCGGAGCCGGAGCCGGAGCCGGAGCCGGAGTCGGAGTCGGAGTCGAAGTCCGTAGTCATCCCGGTCGTTGTCGTTGTCGAAATCAGAGTTTATCTTTTAGTCCTTGTTGGACTTGGTGTCCTTGTTTGCGATTTTCCACACAGTTTAGCGTCATGGAACTTGTGATAAACTTGCTCGCAAGAGAATCGACCAATCGACGACGGGCAGGGTAGTGAGCTGGAAATTAACTGGGACATTTTCCATGGTAGAAAATTAAATTCAATAGCCTGGTGTCCCTGTTTCTTCTTCTTCTTCCTTCTCTCATGGAACATGGATTCGGTCGGTTTCCTTTTTTGACTATTGAATAATCATCGACATCGGAGAGGAAGAAAAGTCAACGACCTAATTTTGTTACTTTTTTTTCTTGTTTTCCTTTTATCCTTTTCTCTGTATCCCTTTGTGACGGTCCTGTGTGATCTGGAATTAGGTGGGTGGGTTGGTTGGGTGAAACTTTCTTATAACTTTTCCACTTCGTTGTCGTGTTGGACAGTTTTTTTTTTTTTTTTTTCTATATTTGGCAACGTCCTTATTTAATGAAAAAGGAGACGAAATGGAGGGGCAAATGAATTTGGGAGAGATTGCATCTCCTTAGATGCCGTCGTATGCAATTTAGAACTTGTGCAGCAGCCAACCTTATGTATGTATGTATTTTATGACGAGAATCATGCATGATGGATTCAATTAAAAGTAACGAAATCAGTTTGAAGGAGTGGATTTCGAGGTAAACGGTGAAAGTTTCCATCTTTTCCTTTTAAATGGAACGGACGTTACGTTTGATGGGAGAGGAAAGTTACTAGATAAGAGACTTAAGTAATTGAGATTACGTGTTAATTAAAAGTTTTTCGCTGTGACATTCTTGGAATTCAAGTTTCTACATGGCACAGGTGGATAGTTTATTAGAGTTCGTCTTGTCTTGATGTTTGACTAAGCATACTTTTTGGGTAGGATTCTTAGTTCGACGATTTAAATAGGTCTGACTGACAGACATTTGAATTATTGCCTTTAGTTGAGATATTGGCTTTTGATTTACCATATTCCAGAGCAATATTTCTTGTCTTAATGGTTTTTTCACTTTCTTACCTAACTTTTGACGTTTATTTTTGGAACTGTCCTATTGTAGAATACATACTCGTATGTCAATTTGGAGCGATGGGACGTTTTGGCCGAGCTACCGCACCCAGGATGGGTTTATCGATTTGACACTTGACACCTCGTTCAGGAAATTTCAGTATATTTTGTCAACTCTTAATCTGACTATGAGGGAGTCCGCGGCGTTAACAACTATCTGACTGACCGAATATATAGCAAGAATCGCCGCAGCTTCCTTAAAAGACATTGCAGCCATCCAGACATTGCAAGTCCAGATCTTAAGGTTCTTGCACTAGATCCCTGTACTCGTCCCGATGTACACTTCAGAAGCAACTGTGTAGAAAGCCAGGTCTTCTATGTTGGCGATTTGGTTTTTCCTCCGCTCATTCCAGGAATCCTGGACAAGACTCTTTTGTCAAAAAGCATCCTTGGAATCGTGTGATACGTTACTTGCAGTCTCCTAATGAAAAAATATAGGGATTTAAGTCTTAGGATTAGGATTCCTCCCTAAGAAAGAAGGGAACCGATTTACATTGGTTTTAAATGTTTGAAGGTTATAATGACTAGGAAATAAAGAGCTCGGCAAGACATTCCATAAGCGAGTTGTGCAGCTTAGGAAAGAATCCGGATATTACAGAGTACATCCGAAAGTGGGCTAAACTGATGAGCATTCGCAGCGTGGCGGGTGTTACGGCTGAATGCCGAAGGGGCTGAATGCTACTGGCAATTTCATTGGGATACTGGTGGTGAAAAAAACTATAGAACGAGGTAAGGTAGGGGACGTTACGTCGGGTGTCAAATGATTGTGCAATATGAGCATCGCATATAAGTTTTACGCTTTTGATTCATATCCCTTATGTGCAGAGATATTTTAGGAGCACCTGACCAGATATGAACATTGTACTCCAATTTTGGGCCTATGAATGCCTTTAATAATGAGGCCTGATCAGAGGGGGTGAAGTATTTCATACATCGCTTGAGGAAATGTAGACATTTCGCAGCATTTCAGACGACACCGAATATGTGGTCATTCAAACGTATGTTATCATTGACACACATACCGAGGATGGAAAGTTTTTCGGTTCATGGACAATGGCTGGGTATTTATATTCCGCTTTAACGACAGCAGACAGCATTGTGTTTTGGAAGCATTAAATTCTACTCTGTTAGTGATTCCCCAATTAGTTTTGCTTTTAATATCAGAATTTAAGGAATAAGGAATTAGGAACAGGGACGTGAGTCTGGGAACGAATGCAAAAAGCAGAGAGTACTGTCATCAGCAAAGGAATGTAGTATTGATTAACAAGTTGTATGTATTCAGAAAATAGTAAATACAAGTTTATTCATCTAAATCTATATTGTTCCCTTCAGGGTAATCCCCATCGACTGCAACACACTTATGCCAGCGCTTGATCCAATCCTCGAAAATTTTTTATATTCGAGTTTCTGTATGTCCATCAGTGCTTCCTGCGATTTTTCCATTACTTCCTCTCGGTTGCTGAAACGCGTTCCCCGCAGTGGTTTTTTAACAGAAAGAAGTCACAGGGAGCCAAATCAGGTGAATTCGGTGGCTGTTGGATGGTATTTGTTGCATTTTTCGTCAAAAAATTATCATGGTGCAAAATCCACGAGTTTTCTGTCCACAGTTCTGGTCTCTTTCGGCGAATTGCTTCACTCAAACGTCTCATAACGCCCAAATAATACTCTTTGTTTACTGTCTGGCCTTCTGGCAAAAATTCATGATGCACTACACCGTTGTAATCCATGAAAACCGTGAGCATTGTCTTCTTTCTTGACTGAAAACGACGTGGTTTTTTTTGATCTCCGATCGGATTCAGCCTCGCAAATCATCTCTTTTGCGACGTCAACACGGTCTCTTTTTTGCATGAAATTGAGGTTTGTTGGCACCTTTGCTGCTACACGGCGGAAACTCAAATCATTAACCAAAATGTCTTGGACGAATCCATAGGCAATGTTCAAGGCTTCTGCTATCTCTCTGATGGTTAATTTGCGGTTATTGACCAACACTTCTTCTACTTCATCAATGTTTTCATCGGTTTTCGATGTCGATGGTCTGCCACTGCGTTCATCATCTTCGATTGACTCACGACCACTTTTGAACCACTCATGCCACTGGTAAACGATCGTTTTCTTTAGAGAATCGTTGCCGAAACACTTTTCTAACATTTCCAAAGCTCGCGCACCGTTAAATCCATTTTTTACGCAAAATTTAATACGAGTACAAGTTCGTTGTTACAAATTTAAATCCATTTCTAAAATTCTAAAAAATCGCCAACACACACGGAGATAGATGTACTCTTGGCTACGTAACTTTTGCAAATGTCAAGCTATGACGCTAAGGTTTAGAGGGAATATCAACAACAGATTTACCAACTTAACAAAAAAACACTCAAATCGGAACAGTCGGAGCGCCACACGGTGGTGTCCCCCGGGAACTTTTTGATCAAGGTGGTATATTGGATTAGAAGTAGCAGACAAGAGATCAGTAATGAAAATTAGAAAGAGAGTCGGAGACAGAACGGAGCCCTAGGGCCCACCAGCATTTATTTTGTGAATATCAGACTTTAAACCGTGCAAGACAACTTGGATTTAACGTTCCGAAAGGTAATTTCTGATCCATTGAAGAAGAGAGTCATCGATCCCAAAAGCAGGCATTTTCGACAAAAGAGCCCAATGCCAAACTCTGTCGAATGCCTTAGAAATATCAAATCACCAGTAGACCTGTTGCTACGAGAACCGTACTCCCGGTCATTGAGAAGTTTTCGTGTTTCGAGATATTTCATGAGCTGACAGTTTATCAGCGTTTCCATGACCTTGGAAAGAAGGCACGTAAGTGTGGTGGGTCTATATGAGGAAAGAGAAGAAAATTCGCCTTTTTTAGGGACACGCTGGACAATTGCTGTTTTCTGCATCTGCTCGGAAAGAGTGGGATCGACGAAACAGCTTACGCAGTGATTTTGCCAGTGAAGAAGAACACCTCTTCAGAAGAAGGGGGGATTTGTTAAGACCTTTAAGAACTCTTGCTACTACATGAGTGCGAAAGTGGATTCGCCACATTGAACGCACTCAAATGCGGGGACAAAGCACAATCTTTGAGCTGGCAGCAAAGTGTGCAACGGGCAGCTGGAATGTCATTGTAAATAAGCGTTGAGATGGAGAATGAGGCAGAATTTCTAATGTTATTGACAAACGACCAACAATTTTTACTACCTTTGGGAAATTGTAGTATTTTTTGTCTTAGTTTTTGGTCGTACTGGAATTTCGCACGCTTAAGAAAGGCGTTGCAATCATTCTTAGCTCGTGTGAACTTTCTTCGGTTTACCTCCGTCGGGTTGGTTTTGTAGGACCTAAAAAACATTTCTCTTCTGGTTTGATACTCTTCATCCGATGAGGGATAAAGCGTCCCATTCCAAAGAGAATAGTGTCGCTGGTCATATCATTGACCTAGTCAGAAAATTGAGATGGCTAGGACATGTAGAGCGAATGGAGAACACGGAGGACAACGGACATTTGTTGGTGCGCATAAGTAGAAGTTGACTTCAACCGACTTAGAGTGCGCAACTCGAGGCAGTTAGCTAAAGACCGGGCTAATTCTGGAGGCTTGTAAGTTGAGACTCAAGTTAACCCCGAACTTTAGCGCCACCTAAGTAAGTAAGTAATAGCAATTGTAATCTCTATTACGCTGTACAGCAGTTGCAGGGGATTTGATTATTTGAAACCCAGCCAGATGGTTGAACATCACGGTAACATGCTCCATCTATTCCCCAAGCTTATTCTGCTCTGATAATAACAATTAACCAACTGATTTATTTAGAGCTGTATCCAAATCTTTTGATCGCTTTCAGCTCTAGGTTATGATGATCTCTGATTTTCGAGGCGCTGCGGGATCCTGAAATCTGTCATTGTTGCACCTGGGAACAGCTGGCACAATCACAAGTTTTTTATTCACCGATGCAGTATGAAGGCGTACTTGAGGTACCCTAAAATGGTTGTTTTATTCGTCTTTATATGGTCGTGGCCCAAACAATGGGTACCTGGTAGTTACGACCAACTTTGAGGCCGCGCAGATCCATCAAATATTTGATCGCGGTGTTATCGATTAGGACCAGAATTTCCTATCGCTTTTGTAAACTCATTAACTTGTATGCGAGAGCTTTATGGTGATGATCGACCGAGAAACTTGAAAATCTCCGCAGGCGCCCAAACCCATTCTTTAAAATGTCTTAATAGAAAAACTACTTCAAAAGAAACACCTGCGTTACTCTTTAAATTTTTTGCATTTTTCCCACAATCCAACAAGCAGCCTTCGCCATTAACAACTGGAACAAAGTCACATTGCATTTGGTCTAAAAATGAACCAAACCAAACTAGGTCATGGTAAGAATACTTTACCCTCAAAATCGTGTCACACTCCATACAAGCAGTTACAAAAATTAATATCTACGTGAACCGTGATTCGTTTAAGTATGCAGCATGCCTTTGTTCCAGCTACAGCTTCAGTACCACCATTAGGGCCCAGCTCCAGCAACATAACACATTATTTTAATAAAATTCCTTACTCGCCTGCCATCCTCTCGGCAATGAGTGGCCACTAAATTTCTGTGGCGTTTGAATCCTGATCACGCGCCAACAATAAATAAATTCCATTCACTGTCAACCAGAAAAAAATTAACGATAAATTTGGGCGGTCGTCAAATAACGAAATGTTAAAGAGAGTACCGAACGGAGGAGGGGGAAAAAAAACCTCAAAGAACTACTAGTACCACCTTCATTCAATGCCACCCATTAGATGTACCACCCTCTGGACATACCATCTTCTAGTCATGCCTAGTGCCTACCCTTATCCTTGGCGTTTATCATCAAACAGAAAGGACACAACCAGAGACTAGATAGAGAGCAGGACGTTCTCGCATATATTAGAGACCCGGGAACCGGAAAACAAACTATACTACGTGATTGCGGTTACATTTCAGTTACTAACTATTATACGATTCCCGTTGCGACATAAAATCTCCGCACATATTCGTACGTATTCCTCGTACCACCTCGTCGCATGCCGCACATCCTCGTACGTAGTGTTTTTTTTTTGGGGGGGATGGCTACTAATAATAAATAAAAAGGAAAAATAGAGAACAGACAAATTTAGTAGTTTAGATGCAATAGGAGTCGAATGTGGTGACAAAAGTGGGCTGTGATGGCGGTAAACGGTAATAGAAGTGCTAGTATCTCGAAGTGGAATGTCATCGTTTACCCACCGCACTACCCACAAGTGTCACTCGAACCTCACGACACGAGAAATGGAGATTGAGTTGGATTCTTGTGTCGAGAGTCAGAGTCGGATTTCTCTTCTCCAAGAGGATGGACAACCAGAAAGCAAAGATAAAAACACAAAACCATCGCATATCGATGTGGATGAGAATGAGTATCCTTCCCAGCACCACCCACATTTTGCCGTGTCACATAATACACCGCACTTGGGTGGTGATGGTGAACACAAAAGCGGCTATAAAAAGTGTCAGAATATACCGCTTAGCTGAGCGCCTGCTGGGTCACGGACCTAAAGCTAAAGCAGCAGCTGAGCTGGAGCTGGAATCCTCTTTTCGGATTTTCTTCTTCCTTTGGATATGCTTTTTCTCCTTCTCTACCCTTAGCTGCTGGGTTTTGTTGTAATCTGGAGAGTTTTCGCACTCCAACCAACTTCTATCCAACGTGTGCCATAGGATAGAAGTCTATTGAAATGACAGGGGAAGTTATTTTCTCTGACACTGAATAGCATGGGTGTGTGTTGAAAAAGATGACAATCATGACAGGGTAGTATGAAGAGTGTGGCGTCTGCTTGTTGCCACAGTATTCCTTCCTCTATTGTATCTCTACTCCTAGTAGATGTTGTCTTGTGCTAGAAAAGGACTTTTCAGTCGTTTCTATTCTATGAGCCCTTAGTTCTGAATCCTGAGCTCTAAGCCATCAACCCTCAACCCCGAATGTTTGGTACTCAGCCGTCCTCTTCGTCATTTTCAGAGAAAAAAAAAAAGGAAAAAAAAATTCTTGTGCATAACGTTGAGGTTATTCTGCTCGTGCTCCGGCCCCTGTTATTCATGGCAAAATTAAAGGACATCTTTCGGTGAAAAGGAACCTTACAATTAAGTACAATGTGGTTTAGTGCGAAAGAGGGAAATTGAAAGTTTCACTGTGCAAAACAGTCAAACGAAAAATGTGTACGTTATTAAAGAAGAACAAGGTGTAGTCAGATATAAGAATACGAATACAAGTACGAGTACGAGTAGATTTGCTGTGGCAAAAACGGAGTGCATTAAGGGATTTCCTGTAAAATGAAACAATTCAAATACTCGTATGCTTTGAGCAAAGTTACACAGATAAAGTCACATTTTCCAAGGCCGGCCGTTGAGAGCAGTAAACTGAAATAAGAACTTAGGAAAAGTTCAAAGTGGTTACTACTCGTATGATGAAGGAAGCGAAAGTTGTGAAGTAGATTTGTATGGAAGCCAATAAATTGTCCCTTAAAAGCTGGGTGATCCCGGAGGGGAGTGTTTGTGGAAAAGTAGCTGACACAGAGTTTCTCATTTTGAAACATTCAAAGGAGGCAAATAGTTCAGTCCAGCTATCTGAAAGATGCCAAGACTTATATGTTTGATAAGAAACTCTCAGGATTTTAAGGACTCATACTTGAAGACTGATCCTTATATCTGATTCGATGACAAGAGAGGGCAGAATATTCATCCATAATTGAGGATACCCGGTTGGCACAATGACCACTAACTCGACCCTTATATCCAGACGCTGTCTTTATGGGTTCAACAAATTTCTTTTTCACTTTAAAAGACTACCTAGTCTATCCAGTTTGCTTGAATACACACGTAGATTTGCCACTGACAGCTGATACATATGTTGGTGATGGCAGATCATCACCTGAATTGGTGCAGCTCACGAATTCGTCGAGAATGTTTTTTCTGCCCGAAGATCGCTTGGGCAGTAGTGTCCGGTAAAATTTCCGGCTAATACGTCATAAATACTTTTTTTCCTGACGTCATCCCCGTCTCCAAAGACAGCTCATCATCCAAAGACAGCCCGGTCTCCAGACATGAGAAATAAAGTCCTTTCTTCGGTATAACCTCTAGAAATAGACAACGTTCGACCCGTGGCAACTCTTATCTTAAAGCTCCATGACTACGCTAGCGATGTAATTATCCAAGTGTTGGGAGAATTTCCCTCAGTTTTAAGAGGAAGTATAAGCCATGTAGTACTGTTAGTTAAAATAAAGCCAGGGGTAAACTTTTCTTCACTTATGGGAAGGCAACCCCCGAACATTTAATTTGTTCAAGCCGGTTGTAATATATTGACAGCCTTAACACCCAACCAAGATCCAAAGGACATCTGTGCTAAGGCATATTCTAGTTGATTTATGCACAAGCGCACGGGCAATGGCTGAGTGTATGTAACAACCAATGGATAGCACTGTTTCCTATTGGTGTAAGGACATAAAATCTACCACTGTTCGATTCGGTAAGCCGACGTCAGAATTTTCTGAGCTAAGACTCGGGAATTCAGGGTGAACGTATCCAATATACCCGGGCTAAGAAGTAACCCCTTCTCTGCGTACATCGTCTGTAAATACAGGCTAGCTGTTTTATCACATAGTGAAACACAGGTAGATCCTCGCTCCCACGTCCCAGATCACTCAGATCACAAGACACCTGACTAGTAACTACGGTCTCGCTACATAAGTTCATAGTGATGTAGATTAGAAAACTCCACCACACTGTAGTCCCTGTTCCAACCCGGAATTCAATTTCATGTGGTTAAAATTCTATCTCGGTAAGCAAATTATCCACTACTGCTTTATTTACAGAATCCTCGACCTTTCACGAGTTTTATGCGCTGTCTGACTCTATTCAAAGAATTGTATCCCTGTATCCCCATACTGAAATCGTCATTTAGGGCGATTCTGAGTTGATTCGACATTCTGAACAGACAACACCCGAAGGGCGGTGTGTTGGGATCTTCGCTGCGGAAAACAACTTGACCCAGCTTACAAATGAGTCCACAGAATTGCCAGACGTTGATAGTCATACCGCCAACACCCTGGACTTGTTTTTAACTTCTCACCGTGATAAGTAGACTGTTGATGTGCTATCCATTGCAGACCACTTGCACACCGACCACACAGTTAGAGAAAAGATTCCTAAAAGAACACTATGGCAATACAAAAAAGCCAATTGGAGCCTACTCTACAGCTTCGTTAGGAATTTTCAGTGGTCGTTTTGTTTCCTTGATAACGAAGCGGATGCCACTGTTGATAGGATCACAGACACTATTCTCTTTGGAATGAGATCCTTTATCCCTCATCGGATGAAGACCATCAAACCAAAAGAAAAGGCATGGTACGACTCGAGCTTTAAAGAGGCTGTCAGAGTTAGAGAAGTGTTTTTTCGGTCCTACAAGACCAACCCGAGACAAGAAAATTGGAAAAAGTTTAAACGAGCCAGGAATGACTGCAACGTCCTTCATAAGCGTGCAAAATTCCAAATTGACCAAGAGCTAAGGTAGCTCTTTGAACAAGACCAATCTGCTTGCAGCACATTTTCCGGCCAGCTCTACACTTCCAGATTGTACTTTGTCTCTGCCTTGGGACTTGAATGCGTCGAATCTTCAATGGAACGTATCCACTTTCGCACTCGTGTAGTAGCAAGAGTTCTTAAAGATTTTTGCATTCGCAAATCCGCTAGTCCAGATGGTATATCTCCCTTTCTCTGAAGAGGTGTTCTTCCGCCCTGGCAAAACCACTGCGTAAGCTTTTTCGTGTACCCCACACTTTACAACTCTTTCCGAGCGGAAGAAAAACAGCATTTGTCCAACCCGTCCCTTAAAACGGCGAATTTTCCTCACTCACTTCCTACAAACCCATTTCACTTACGTCCTTTCTTTTCAAGGTCACGGAAACGCTGATAAACCGCTTATGAAGTATCTCGAAACGCGAAAACTTGTCAATGACGGGCAGCGTGAATTTCGTAGCAACTGGTCCACTGGTGATCTGATGGCATGTCTCACAGAAAAGTGGAACCAAAGCGTACATCAATCTGGCGAAAGCAAGATAGTTGCACTTGATATTTCTAAGGCATTTGACAGAGTTTGGCATCAGTCTCTTTTGTCGAAAATGCGTGCTTTTAGGATCGATGACTCTCTTCTTCAATGGATTAGAAATTACCGGAACGTTCAATTCAAGTTGTCTTGGGCGGTTTCAAGTCTCTCAACGGAGTGCCCCAACTCTTTTTAATTTTCATCAATGATCTCTTGTCTGCTACTTCTAATCCAATATATTCCTTTGCTGACGGTAGTACTTTTTCATATTCGATCCCGGACTCACGTCCCTGCTTTGCGGCTATAGAACGGGAAAGGCAGCGTATGTTAAGCTACGATTCCGATATTAACAGCATAACCAGTAGGGGGACTATCAACAGAGTGGAATGTAATGTTTCCGAAACACAATGCTGTCTGGTCAAAAATATTGCAAAATGTCTAGGCTCCTCAAGCGATGTAGAAAATATTTCATCCCCTCTGATCGGACCTCAATATACATATAGGGTGACCAGATAAGAGCGATAGGAAAAAAAATGAATAAAACAATAACGGTGTGAGATATAAAATTCATTCTGGTTCTAATTTTGAAGCTACATTCATGTCTCGGCTTTGCTGGTAGTGCTTCAAGCGGTCGGTCCAATACGTGCGATGTTATTCCGGCAATAGCGTATCGAATGTTGGCCTCGAGCTCGTCCAAAGTGGTTGGGTGGTTGGCTTGTTAGCGTACACTAAGGACTTGATGTAGCCCCAGAGAAAATGATTGAATGGTGTCAAATCGCATGATCGGGGCGGGCAATTGATGAACGCTCGCCGTGAGATGAGCCGGTAAAATTCTCCCTCACAACTTCGAGCGTTGCGTCGCTTGTATGTTTGAACCACAGCTCGAATATATTGATGTTGTCGAGCTCGAGCTATACCTGAAACCATTGTCTCTTTCCTCATTTCCTCCGATGATGCCGCCGTGCCATAAATCGCACCAAAATGTCAATATTTGTGGATGTATTGATGCTTATGGATTGCGTTCGCTCCAATAATGGCAATTTTGCTTGTTGACATAGCCGCTGATCCAAAAATGGGCCCCGTCCGAGAAGATGATTTTTTGGCCAAAATCCGGATCTCCGGCCATCGTTTCCACCGACCAATGAGCAAACTCGCGGTGTTGTCTATGGTCGTCCGGCTTCAATTCTTGCTTCAGCGCAATCTTATACGGATCAGCGCCGCATTGATATTTCTGGGTCTTGTTCAATACTAGCCGCTACCGTGGCTATGTTTTCTTTATTCCGCACCAATCTCTATCTGGTTGGTGGCTAAAGATCCAAAAGAGTGTACTCAAACTTTTCCGCGGTACAACGAATTGCCTGCACACTGAAGCCATGATGACGGCCGACCTCACGACGAAATTCACGTTGAGTATTTACAACTGAGCCGGAATTTCGATAATGTATATTTTTGAATAATTTCCGAACGTGCGGTAAGCGTAAAACGATGCAGGATGAAATGGCAAAACTTCATATTTTGATAGCTGGATGTCATTGGTAGCTTTGACAGCTTCTGAAACATAACAATGGTCATTGCTACCTGGTCACCCTATATAGGGCATTCATCCGCTTAAAATTGGAGTACAATGCCCTGGTCAAGTGCTCCTAAAACATCTCTGCACCTGCTAGATAGGAAGCAAAATTATGCGATACAACTAATAGGTGATAGTAATATCAGTCAATCAATTGACACCTTCGAACACCGACTTTGGTTTGTCGCTATTTCCACCACCAGTGCTCCATTAAAATCGCCAGTAGCATTCCGCCCCTTCGAACCTTCAACCGTAACACCCGTCTCGCTATGAATGCTCATCAGCCCACTTTCGGACGTACTCTAAAATATCGTGATTCATTCCTAAGCCGCACAACTCGCTTTCGGAATGCCCTGCCGAGCTCTCTATTCCCTAGTCTTTATAACTTACAAACATTTAAAACCAATGGACATCGGTACCCCTTTTTTCTTCCTCCTTAAGTTTCCTTCGCCCATGCTGTGTACAAACATTTTAAGGGTACACAAATCCCTTGACCGCGCGCTAATTATAAAAAAAAATGTCGCTGTACAGCTGGTATAATTCGTCGTTGAATCTTCTGCTCCTAAGCCCGTCAACCCAAACGAGACCGAATATTTTTCGAAAGATTTTTCTCTCGAAACGACTGGTGAAGATATCCTACCCGCTTTCGATAGGGTCCATCCATTCTTCTGCACCATAAAATAGAACTGGGGATGATCAAGGTCTAATACGAGTATGGAGTCTCCTTAGTTTTCCAGAATAGGGACCTAATTTGAATTGGGTTTTTAGCCCAGTGAAACAGTGATTGACAAGAGTGATTCTTAGCTTTATTTCTGCTGATGTGTTGTTGGCAGAATTCATAGCTGGGTGACTGCCCCATAGAGGCAAGAACGTACGTAAGATTTACGGTGGCAAATTGAGTTTTGATGTGAGAGCTCGCCAATAACGAAAAATGCCGGACAGAAAGTGAAAATTGTTGACGGTAGCAGTCGCATTTCTTTAATAACAATCAGGATGGCGGAATCTCCAAATTCGAGGCTTTCTTTTCAATATCCTTTTCAAATCTGTAATTTTCGAGAGAAAAGTTCTTCAGTTAACTCCATTTGCATCAATGGAGAATGGAGGAGATTTTCCAACTAAAGGACCCGTCGGGAAGCTTGGATAGCCCGGCAAGGTGTTATGAATTCGCCGGCGTACGTAAATTGATGGCAATTTCAGCGTACTTCGTTTGCGTAATTGGATGCAGCGAGCAAAGAACCTCAACAGCTGAAGAGGCATATAAGATGAGGCGCTGGTCCACCGCTGACTGAAGCGTAATCTACTTATAAAGCTTAGCTACAATGTGGCGTTATAAACTAGCTAGTCTGGCTAGTTATGAACAAAATTCCTGTAAGAGAAAGGGTCAAAGTGGTCGCGTATGTAGATGACGTGGTGATACTAGTGTCAGGGAAGTTTTGCTGCGAGATACCTGACGAGGTAAACACCTGGGCCGCAAATTCTATTCTTGGTGTCAACCTGAGCAAAACTGAGATGATGCAATTCACTATGGAAACCAAATTTTACTCTTCCCTGTCATACTGGTCACACTATCCTCCAGCGCTAGGTATCTGGGCATTATGCTTGCACCAAAACTTAACTGGAAGCAAAACATCATATACGAGTACAGGTTAAGGAAGGCATGCGTCGCCTTCCACGCTTGCAGCAAAACATTTGGAAAAAAGTGGGGACTGCAGCCTAAAGATGACCTTGTAAATGTACACAGGTATAATGCGTCGCGTCCAATTCTCATCTACGGGTCGATAAGTATTATAGCACTGGCTACAACCTCCAAAGAACAGCCAATATAGGCAGCATGGCCGCATTGAATTCGGCTCCAACGGATGCCCTTACTATGCTCTTCTGCTTCTCGACCTACATACAAAAAAAATATCGCACTACGCACCGCAGTCAGACTCAAAGAATCTGGGTGCTGGACTGCACGGCATGGACTGGTCTGAACTCGTGGTCTGAACAGCATGGTCACGTTTCCAATCGACTAAATCACGCCCAAACTAAACATCAAGAAAAGCTTCCACGTATGTAGGTTCTCCCACCAGAACTCAGTGGAAGAAAGGCGAAATAGCAAAGGACTTCGACACGGTCATCTACATCGATGGATCAAAGATGAACTGTGGCATGGGGGGCGATATCTACTCGTAATCACTTCACTGAACATAGCGATCCGCTTGCCCGATTTTTCAAACGTCTTCCAAGCGGAACTGCCGGCAATCCGAGAGGCTTGCATGAAGTGCCCAAACATAAATAGTCAGGCCACAATCAAAGCTATTAACTCGGCTACCATATCCTCCAAACCCCCGCAGAAACGAGGTTGCACGCTTGCGCTTGGGCGAACGCTTCAGGGTCACACTGTCTAGGTTCCAGGCAGAGTGACATAAAGGGAAATGAGCGTGCTGATGAAACTGACCTGGCAGGTCTCAGCTCTGCACGGCAATTGGATCACAAGCCTCACTGCCACAGTTGCGGGAGCGAAAATAAGAAGTAAACTCTCTCCCATTTCATCTCATCCTTTCGCCCTTAACGAAATCTCGGGTAAAGGAATACGAGATCTAATCCGCTTTCTTAACTCCACAGGCTGGATCTAGGCACACCGAGTATCTCACATCATCAACAGCACGTGGTAACAGAAAGGCACATTCTTCTGCCACTTGAACTCATGTCGGACCGCCAGCTCTGCCTACCTACATACCTGACATTTTCCCGTGTGGTGACCGTACATAGGCTCGTGGAATTCTCTACAAAACTCTACACCCTTGCCTAATTCGAATACCTCGTATTCGTATTCACATAGTCGGCCCATTAGATGGATTCTCATTCCAACACACCCATCGATTGGTAAGACATTTGTATTCAAATTACTCCTTCGAAATGGATTTCCTTCCATACCTCTACGAAAGTTGTCCTAATGTCTTACAGACTTTACGCCCTATCTATTCATTGTATCTTCCTTCTCATAATTTTCCCATTAGACAACCTCAATGCATTACCTTTTTCCCTTCCATTTGATGGGGATACACATAGGAAAAGTCGTCTTTAATAATGTAAAGCACGTAGAAACCCCTATTGTCAGCACCTTTATCACCCATTATTACGTTCATTTTCATTTTCATTTTCGTTTTCATCTTTCCAGTTTTAACTGGCACTTTCATCCCCCATTTTGGCAGGCTCTGTTCTGTTGAAATCACATTCCTTACGTGAACATTTCGTCGCATCCCTCTCTAACTTTGATACCGCTGTTTCGCATTGAACAAATTCAAATCCGCGAACTTTGCACAAGGTCCCGTCTTGCAATTTTAAAGATGAAAAATGAGCTACCCTTTAGATTTCGGTCTACCACTCCGCATGGGTGGTGTTCGCAAAGTCTCGCTTCTAAAAGTTGTTCGCCAACAAAAGTCTTGCTCAAGAAGACGCCACTGACGTTTGACCTCTGTCAAATTTCGTTTGCCATCGCCTTACGCTAGCTGTCAAGCATTGGAATGTCCAGCAGTGTTTTCCCACTTTTCTGGTCGCATCTTTTCTTCTGTTTGTCTGTTTGTCTGTTTGTCTCTCCTTTTTAATTAGTTTTCATTTGTTTCCTGCTGCTCGTACTCCAGCACTCGTACGTACTCGTAGAGCTGTCAAAGTTTCTCAAGCCTTATGTAGCGGTAATGACTATTGATTCAGTGTTGCGGCCTAATGTCATGTGTAATGAATGGGTGACTTGCCCGAATAAACACACTAAGTTGCGATTCCTTCTTCGGAATAGGAAATTGATTTCTAACCTCAAAAACAAGTCATTTACGGATACTCTGCAACGACACGACACACAGGATTGTGTGGTGCTTGCCTGGTGACTTTCGAGATGAGTTTTCGTACGCTCGAACGTGTGTTGAAAGAAAATTTACTGTTTATTGATTTTTCTATAGTCGATTTGCTCATACGTGTGTGTGGCCGATTTAGGTGTGTGAGTGTGTTTGTTTGTATAGATACGAGTTTGGTTCGTTCCTTTTGTATTTCGTACTGAGACGACAACGACTATCCTTAAGGATTTTCTTGCTTAGAAGGAGTAGAAATAGGGCGCCCGTTTGCCAAAGCAAACAAGAGGCGATTGCCCTGAGGCGATGCCATCTTATAATTCTTTTTCTCCTCTTTCCAACGAGGAGTTATTGGACGGCGAGGCGCTTGAATGTGTGGGTGTATGTTTTGTACAAAAAAACAAAAAAAAAAAAAACAAATGCTTGCATAAAAACGAGTCAGACAACGAGGTATAGGTGGCTCCTTGCACGTGGTTAGAAGGAACATCTCTATTTGTAAAGTGAAAACAATGAGAGCCAGAGCTAGAGCTGGAACAAGAGCAAGAGCCAGAGCCAGAGCCGGAGCCGGAGCCGGAGCATTCTGGAATGAGAAGGGACATGCGCAGAGGTGGAAGGGAAATTTATTCATAGCAATTGAACGTGTCGTCGTCAGGATTGGTAGAAGGACATTAGTGGAATTTAAGTGATGGCTTGTATTAAAATTTGACAGAAATTGCTTTAGTTTGGTGGGAAATTTAGGGCTCCTTGGCATGAAAATTCTTTTGTGTAGGGAAGCATTTTGAATGGAAACATTCCGATACAAGGTAGTTTCTGGCATTTTCGGACTAGGCTATGTCCTCGACCTCATCACAGTTGTATAAATGGGATTTAGCCCGTTTTAACTTCATGCAGATTTGCAGTATTTGAGGAGAAGGTAGCCGGTTTCTACGTCACAGCGCGTTAATATCCCAGGCCTCAACCAATATACCTCTCCAGTTAGCGCGGTCATTGTTCAACTGATGGTTAAGCTCCACGCTACGTAAGGTGAAACTTTTGCATAGTGCGTTGTTCTTCTGATCAAGAATCGAAGACTCTTCGAGCCTGCAGATTATCTGCAGATAGCGGATTCTCGTGCATAGGGAGCACACCTGTGACCAATATGTCTGCTCTGTCATTTGCCCTCAAAAGTTACGTCCTAGGCTTTTGCACATCAAAGCGGCGTAGAGCACAGGTGTAAGCCCTCATCAAGCAATCACTCAGTACATAGCTTTAAGCTTATGTGCGCCACAGAAAGCGACGTCTACCTTTACTGCGTTGTCCCTCTGAAGACAATGAGATCGAAGACTCTTTGGTCCGAAGCGTCTGTGTCGGTGTATGTCAGAAAATTTGCTCTCCAATTCCCGTTGACGCAAATGGTACCAAATTATTCAAACAATCTTGCTCGTATCTAGGTTCCTTCGACATGGAACAGAATTGGACTAATTAGAGATGACAAGGGTCTTTAGTGTTTGAAATGCCTTTTTGGGCAAAAGAAACAGTTATTGGCAAGTGCTATATCGAGGAAGTTACATGCACTGCGAAACGTCTTTGACCTTTATGAAGCAAATAGCACTCTCAATCGTTTTTCTGCGCAGTCTGAAGAGTTTGGCAGGGACGCATCTGCATAGCATCGTCTTAGTATGCGTTGTCATATGCGGCCTTTAAATCGATAACGAGTTGGTGACTATCGATCTGGACTTGTTGGGTTTTTCCTAGGAACTGCTGTAGTAGGAATATTTGGTTAATGTTGGAGGTACATAGCCTTGAACTGCAAGATCGTGTAAGCGATGGTAAAGGGACTGATGTCTCTGAGGGTCACCTGTTTTGCAGATTGGATAAAATTGCTGCGGCATGCTTTTCTAAAACCAAATTTAGGAAATGAGTTAGTATATGCACCCGACCAACTCATCTCCTGCTGCCTTGAATAACTAAACGGGTTTATCGTCCGATCCAGCAGGTTTGTTGTACTTAAGCCTAGATATGCTATCTTTACTAAATTTTAGTCGGATAGGCGGAAATTTTTGAACGCTTAATAGTATTCCAAATCCTTAGAACCCACTGTGACTCTACCATTAAATTTCCTTGCTAATCCCGACCGGTTCTTGTTCTTGTGGGCTTGATGCTTGTGACCTCGTGTGTTTTAGAAAATATAACCTCTTTCGAAGGTTGTATCTGCTTCTCGTGATATTCTTTTTCTCTCCGGGGATGCCGATGTTTTACCCTTTTCCTTGTTCATAGAACGCATGAACCGCCCTCGCTCTTGTATGCAAAACCACGTGTTTTGCTGCATGTGCTTGGCTGTACTCTTTCGCGTTCTGCACTAAACCCATTTTGTATAGATCTTAACTGGAAGTAGACGGATACGCGATCAGACAGCAAAGTTGTGGCGATTTGTTGCGATTGTAAGCGTTCAATGTTGAATCTACCCAAACTATTTCTTCATTGTTGTGTCGTTTGGGATATCCGCAGACATACCGTAGCACAACTAGGGGGTGATCCGAATCCATTTATAATTTGTGAGAAGTGCCTCTGTTCGTTAATCGAGATGTTTTCACATGCCCAACAAAGTCCTGAATGCAGCAGTAGGCAGGATAAGTCCAATTAGGAAGAAGATCGATTTTTTGCATCCAGCATCAAGAAAACTATTTTGATAAATTTTTTTTGGACTCGAGCTCGAGCTCGGCAGAGATGATGCAGAATGGAAGTTGCGTATTTGAGATGAGGGAGAACTCAGTACTATTGTCAATGAGTTTGTCTGAATTTCCATACCACATGTCATTCACTGAGAGAATCCTGGAAAGTTCGGGCTCAGTAATTGGTTGTCATTTGCTAATCGAAGCTAAGCTACAATAAGGTACTCGTCAGAGTCAAGGATGACTCGATTTGTCTACATTTTCATCAAGAGACGGTCCAGTCCGTTTGGAGATGTTGATTTGTGAGAAGCTGAAAGCCGCCCAAAAATGATTTATTTCGAGTTTGTTGAGGCCATCTTTTCCAACCAAATATGCCGTCCTCACCTAAAACAAACGCCCATAGTTGGCAACGAGAATCGAATAGTTTCTAAGACTTCCACTTGCATGCTTAAAGCTTAACCCTTATCCTGACGGCAAGTCCGCATCCACATTCATGCCGCTTCTTTCTCCATAGCACTTGCCGCAGCTCTAGGTCTTTAGTTTTTCCTGCCGACCCAATTGTATTTTTTCGATGGCATTATATCCGCGGTTTGCCAAGTGCCCGAACATTCCACGTGAACACGATAGATATGCATCGGACAACAGTTTTTGACATCATTCACAAGAAATTCGTACCAAAATAGTACATAAGAGTTAAAATGGTTCATAGCTCGAATTCGACAAGTTCGCCTGAAAGCCTTCACATCTTCTGGTTTCCTTGTACGGAAGAACAATGCCCCGGGCCGTCATAGCTTGATCATGACATTCTTGCTAAATAGCAAGGCTCGGCGGTTTACCATAAATCATTTTACTGATTCTATTCTATTTCCTCATCTCAAAAATGAAGCTGCACCTCAAATGTTTAAGACGGGACTCAATGAAGGATTCCTAGAATGATGAGGCCGACTAACTCAAGATGAATCGGAAGGAAGACTACTCGATATTGGGCACATTGCAATGTGGTAAATGTGTCTTATTTTCAGTAAATGAATTAGTGAAAACACATACGCTATCGGGTTTGAGTTTTCTGTTGTTGCACTCGTACCTACTTCGAAAATTTCAAGAACCAAAATAGCTGCCTTTGGTACTATTGGAGCTCCTTCGTCATTATCCTTGAATGACTAGATTGCCCAATGTGTCAAAGAGGTTTTATTGAGGCTATTGGCGTCGTCGCCGTTGAATCCATCTAGGTCTTTCTTCCTCCAAACTGACCAGACCTATAAGCTTAAGTCATGGCTCTAAGAAGCTCATAGAGTATGGGTCAAAGTGACTTGGTGCTATTGCGAATGATCCGAGATGTGCTTATCAGTTTTGGTTTCGCACACTTTTAGTTCTCCAAAAGTGTTGCTTTGAAGAGAGTAGTAAACTCTAGTTTGGCTTCAGCTAGAGTTAACCTGTCTTATTTTGGCTGATATGTGGCATCTGAGATGATTATGTTCCCTCGTTTTCATCACAAAAGTTTCCTGTGGAACGAGCATCTTTTCTATAAACTCATATTATCGACTGATTTTTAAAAGGCTGAAAGAGCTAGCCCCCTGCAATCTTAAGTTTCCTTCTCGAAGTAAACCTCAAAATTCCATTCCGAATTACACTTGAAACACAGGTCTCATTAAAAGTTTACCCAAAACATCAATTTCCAAACTCTAATCAAAAGTTTTTTTTAACTGTTTTGGCTTTTAACTTTATTTATTCTTTTCTACTTTTTTTTAAAAAAAAACTTCATGCCACAACTTCTATAACTCTAATACTAAAATGAAAAGGAACCTTATCGCAATCAACCGCAAACTTAGTCCACATACTCTGTGAACAAACTCGGCTGGCAAAGTACATCGATTGTCGGTAACACAGTCCATTATGCTGTCAACTACAATTTCGAATTCGAAATCCAAAATGGCTTTTTTGCGTTTACGATGCGAGTAGACTCTCGGGTTTTTATCCAATTTCGAACGAATTTCAATTGAAATCACAATCGATTTGTGTTTTAAAAAATAATTTAACCATCCCCCATTAAGTGCTAATTAACAATCCTCAAAAAATCGTCGTGTTTTAACGAAAATAAGTGAAAACAAATCCCCGGTGGCTGCAGTCTACACAAACAACCACCGCTCGATGTCACTTCTGACACTTGCAGTCCGCTTGCCGTTGCATCGATTGTTTACTCGTAGCCAAATTGCATCGCTAAAATTGTTTTCCACTTCAATTCGGCGGAGGAAAATCTATTTTTAACCAAAAAAAAAAAAAAAAACGAGAGAAAAAGAAGGAAATTCTATCCACAATCGGTGGAGAATGATTTGGGCGAGCGCCTCGTCTATGTTTACAAACAAATCGTCCTAGTGCGGCTGTAGTTTGCCGATGGATACTCGTTGTCGCTGTCGTTGTCGGTGCATTGAACCTTCCCCCGTGCTCGTGTAAGTGGTTTCCTTTGAGATTTTTTTCCGATTTTTCCTTCTTTATTGTGTTGATTTTCCAATCGCAAAAGGAGAGAAGCAAAAATCCGCATTCGGAGATTGTACTCGTCGCAGTCGTCTTTGTCGTCGTCGTGTTCCTTCTCGAGGTTCGTGCTCGTGGTCGTGTTCGTGTTCGGGTTCTTGTTTTTGTCGCGCGTTGTGTAGACAACATTGTGTGCAGTATTTTGTGTGGCTTACCCGGTGCGTAGGCGTTTTGGGTTGTTGTTGAAACCAGCATCCAAGCCGCAGGCATCACCATCATCATCAGCAGCATCGCCATCACCATAAACAACGAACGACCGATGTACTCATGGAGTCGGTCGGATTCAGATTTCTTTATCGTCATCCAGTAGTGGCTGGTCAGCGGTTGTAGTTTGTGGGAGAAGGAATCCAGAAAACCTTCAGGTGAGTGTACAAGTACGAGTACGAGTGTTTACCTCTCTCGTCCCCCTTCCACAAATGATTTGTTATTTTGTTTTCGAGTTCGGGTCTTGGAGTTTGAATTTGAGTTTGGTTTCTTGGCTTTCTAAGCGAAGTGGACAGACCCAGACCGGCTCTGTGGTGAAAATTCCAATGTCGCCCACAACTCGCAACAGTGCTCGGACAGCAGTCGTCGGTTCGATGATGACTTTAAACCATCGACAGGGGAAGAGAAGGGGTGTTGTTTGGTGATGTTAATTACTGAGCTAGCATTTTGTGACCTTGCGTGCCTTTGGACATAGTAACCGCTTTCGTGGATCTGATAGCCGTGGAATGGGCGACCAATTAACCTCGACGAATTATGCAACAAAAAATTCGCAAATGGAGAGAATACGTCTGGAGGAACACGTAGGCGGGTTTCTTAATAGTTTGCCTGGGCTTTACCTAGGTTCAGTTACCTTTTAACGATTGTAGAACCCAAACTGGTTTGCTCCTATCTATCGGGTGATTATCTCGTTTTAGAGGGTGCGCTTAACTGGACCACCTCTGAGTGGTCTTCTTTACTTAGTGCTCGCTGAGGGTGATTAGGGTGGAGAGAAGCGGTTTCCGGAATCTCATTTTATCATTCTTGGAATTGCTTTTTAATTACTTTCTCACAGTGGGTTCCCATATGAGCTCTAGAGTGTCACGATTGGTACATTAGACGGGGGCCGATGTTGATAGTTTCTGAAGAGTGCGCATTGAAACGTGTCAGCAATTACAGATTGGGATCAGTGATAGAGAAGGGGGGCTGTGATAATTCTTAGTATTGGAACGCCTTCGCAGTAGACAGATCTGGGAAACAGTGCCAGTAGGAACTGGCTACTGCTATCAGAGCAGCCAAAGAAATTGTTGGATGGAAGACTTGCCTGACGAAACAGTTCCAGTTTGTTGTTCGAGACGCTAGATGTTCAGAGCACATGAGTGGATGGTAGCCAGCTGGGCTGCTGTATTATTCGGCTTGTGTCTGTCCCAATTACACGAGCCAGAGGGTGTAGTATGTGCAGCCTTGCCAACTGCGCTGCCTCTGCTGTGCCCGCGGGAGATAAGTGAATTTAAAAGAGCTGATAAGTACGATAAGCTAGTTGTTTTGAGGGCCCCTTACCCTGTTTAGTGGTAACTTTTCCACCAGTTCATCACGTTTTCGTTAATCTTCCGGCAAGAGACCCAGGAGGGATTGCCGGTGGCACCTTAGATTGAATTTATTGTTGTTGGTTGGAGACTTTATTGATAATCTTCTCCGAATACCGGATGGGAAGACTCAGCACCTGCTTATGCTTTGCTTGAAAGATAGGAGACCGGCAGCAGTATGCAGATGAACCTGTTTTTTTTCCATGGATTTGACCAGGCATCGAGTAGGCACACTTGGGCCAGGTGACGCCCTTTGTGAAATTATAGGATCTGATGTGTTCCAATGATAGCTCTACCCTGCTGTGCGCATTGATTTGTCTTGATAGTCCTTCTTGTGAGAAGTGAGACCTTCGCACCAGCGTCTTCGCTATGACATTGTTGAAAGCATCCTCAATGTAGTAGAAGTTTAGTAGTTTTTTTTTCTAATTAGACAAGGCATGGAGGTAAGCACAAGCACGCCCTTAGACAGGCTGTCACGCCTCACTTAGCCAATGCAGAATGGGCTCTGAGCCCATACGACGGTAGGAACTATTACTGGGGACCGCCGGTTAATGGTATGAATTGCAAGAGGCCCATCAGCTCCGTGGGGAAGTAAACGCACAGAGTTATCATTCTGCTCTCGAAGAGTGCAGGACAGTCGCACAATCTTTTCTTTGTCTCTTTAGTTTCTGCACACTTAGGAGTTCAGCATCAACCCGCGTGCCCCTACAACTAGGCGACTTCTTCTTGTTTTATGACGAGGAAACAGTCCTAGCTATTTGCATGCGTTAAGTTGAACCCAGAATGCACTTGTTTGATCGATGGTCTGATCCTCAGTGCTTCTATTGATGGAGACTTTGATTCTGTTCTCTTGTTGCTCAGAAAATTCGTGTGCCCTGGTATCCAGCAAGGGGTGGCCGTTTTAGACCTGAATACTTCATTTAGGCGATTTTTGAGAGTTCCTACATTCTTTGATCTGTCCATTACGGAGTCCAGAACCTTAATAGCTGGCTGGCTGTACCAATAAACGGCAGTTCAGCTCGTATCGATATGATTTTCAATAATTGGCGCGACCTGGGTAATGGTAGTTATTTCGGTTTGGAAGACACTGCATCCATCCTAGGCTAACATATTGATCCCATCTCCCGTGCTGATGTGTACTTTAGAACCATTGATATAGAGAGTCAGTTGGTGTTTTGCCTACTGCTCTAGTCATTCCTGTCAAGATTCTCATCTTCTGCCAGAAAACGGCCTAGTCACCATTCGATTAGTTTTGGATAAATTAGCTGCAGTCTCCCAACGCAGGAGCATTGACTTTCCGCAACCTAAAAGCCATTTTTTTCGCAGATCCATGTCACTACATTTCCAGTGGCCGTTGCCCTGATTGATTCAAGAATTTGAATTGACGGTGTCCCCTAAATTTTGTACTTCTCTAAGGCCTTCCTTAGGATCTGTGCTTGGTTCTCTAAGTCTCTGGGGGCTTGCGACTGAGATTGATCTCTTGATAGTGCAGAGAACAACCTCCGTTAGGGAAGGACGTGAAACGGGTTTAATTTCTCACCAGTACTAGTGGGTGGTTGAGCCAATTAGGGAAATTTGACCGTCGATTTAAAGCCTTCTTCGTATTACCAAAATCCCGTCTACCACACGGTGCAAGATGATCGGTGAGAGAACCTGCTCTGTGGAGTTGCCTTCTTTCTGCATTCCCCAAAGCCGATTTGAGCATTGTGGCAATCTAGTTACCGAGACCAGTATCCAGCTGAGCTCAGTAGATTCATGTCTGCACTTAAATAGGTCGAAGCTGTGTATGGTCTAATAAATTTTGTATTGTGACTCCATATGAGTATTGCTGGCATCTAAAGTAAGATTTCAGAAGATGGTCAATCGTGTCTTTACTGGATTTCATTCGCTTGCTATCTTACGGCAACTTTAAGACTCCCCAGTCTTACAGAAGAGTCTACAAGATTTCCGTCGAACTGGGTTCAGTTTAGGTTTGAATTTTTAAAGTTGTAGGACTCTTAGTCCAAGACTTCTTTGATCTGGAACCGTGATAATCCTCGAAAGAATTGTGGTATGTGGGCACTAGCGATTCGACCAAAAGGTGCAGCTCCTTAGTACAGGTGAGAGAAGTCGGTTTCTGAGAAGGGATAGAGCTTTGTGTTTCTCCCAGTTCATTCATCGAACATTTTCGGACACAGGCTGGATAGCAGAGTAGGATGGGTTAGGTCAAAGTGGCTGTTGTGATGCCGCGTGGATCTGTGATCCTCCTTGGGATCATTTTGAGCTTCTAATGAAGCGTAGGTGGCTGTTAAGGTCTACATTGTTTAGATCGCTTAAGTCATTGTAGAAAAGCTCCTAATTACAGATTCCTTCCTGCAGTTTCCGCAGAAATCATGCATGCTTGCCAGTGTCCAGTGTCCAGTGATGACGCCTATGATAGCGCTTAGATGTTTCCTATTTTGAAAGATCAAACTCTTAGAAGGATTCAGATCCAGCTTTGGCTCAGGTTGAGCCAACAGTCTATCTACGGTTTGTTCTTTTATTTGCTTCCAGCCTTAGTAACAGTCTGCACGTAGCGATTGGAATATCGATGCTAGCTGTTTGTTCTTTTATTTGCATCCAGCCTTAGTAACAGTTTGCACGTAGCGATTGGAATATCGATGCTAGCTTTTTCCGGTAGCATAGGTAGAGTGGTACCAATTTTGGGGAGTTCTTCGGCCCTACAATCTCCTAAGATGATCGGCAGTCAAGAGCTGATCTAGAATTTTGTGGGATTTCATTGCGGCCTGACTATCCGAAAAGATGCGGATATCCCTTGCAAATATCACATTTTTCTTCAGCAAGAACAGGGCTTCTTTAATCGCCAAACTTTCCGCTTGGAACACGCTACAGTGCTTCAGAAGGCGGAAGAAGAGGCATAGATTAAGCTTCGATCCATCCCTGTAGAAGTGGATTGACTTGTCATCCACGAAAGCATCTTCCTCCTAGGAGAATCTAGAGGAGCTGCTTACATGAAAGTCTTTGTCAGTCCAAGCAATGTTGGGGCATAGTGTAATCGATGTTCTCTGGAAGAACTCGTAGTGTGTAATGAAAAAGTGATTCTCCTCTAACGTTGGTGTCGGTACTGTCCCATACCATGTGATGTACGTTAGCGTCGAACTCGATGATGAGGCCAGTTTTTAACCTTACAGTTGTACTGGAACAAACCTTTCTAGGTTGCCTCTAGGGAGGGGGCCCACATGGTCGTGGCCAAGATATGCCGATGCCAGCCAATAGGTTTCATTGACAGTCTATAGTCTGGCAACAGCTATGTCGGGGTCGCTAAGGTTAGGAAGTAAGAATACATTAAGGCTACGTTCCACCAATATACAAATTCTAATCTTCTCTTTGCTTCTTGCATAGAAAGGAACGTATTCAGAAGTCCAGGAACTACGCCTTCTGCACTCCATTATTGCTACAATCTACTAGAGACGCCTCCACCATGGTGCTGTTTGAGTCCTCCAATTTCGAACATGTGTCCAGGAGCACTGATCATAAAGGAGCTCTTTTTAATTCGTTGTCGGTTTCCATTTCAGGGTATCAGAGAGTATCGAGACTCGAAGATCTGAGGTTGAATTTGCTAAATCGGTTAAAGGATGCTTATCAGCATCCAGCTCATTGTTTTTATATACCCCGAAGTGAATTGATTCAAAGCTGAACCGAATCGTGTCTTTAGTCCTTATTGATCACAATTAACGAGCACCTATGGACCCTTAATTCCTCTAAGCTTAATGATCTCCAGAATGTCTTCTAGGAAGGAGAGTTCAGCTGGGATCTAGGTGCGGGTTCTAGGTCTGCTAGGGATATCCTGCTTAGCCTCAACTTCGAGCTTCGTACCCGGCCAAACCTCTCCTAATTCACCTACGGCTTTGTATAAAGATCGAGAGATTTTTGATCAGCAACAAACGATAAGCTTGACGTGGAATTACTATCAGTGAATCATAGCCAAGAAAGCGCGCGAAAAAATTGGTCGGTCGGCGTCGCTTTCATCGATCATCGCGATCGTTATTTTGTCTTTTAGGACTTTGCTAAAAGACCTGAGAGATGCGATTTTCTTTCCTCCAATGATGTCTGGCGCTCGGATGAGTCTTTAAGCATTTTGGGACCAGTGGGTAATCCGTCTTTAAACATGTTGTTGGCCCACTCTATTTTTCTCTTTATGACCGTAGTTCTTTCGACCTCCGAAATGGATCCGAGCGTTTTGATAATGCGTACAGCATTTCGGATGAGGCCTGTCGACGCGGCTAAGCCTCTTTTGAGGGAGGAATATTAGTAGCAGCAAGAAGACAGTTGCCTGCCACAAACCTACTGTTGCTGGGGGTGTAGGAAGTGGTAGGACCATGGTTTGCCAGTTTTGCCACTCATTAAGCGTAGAAGGGTAAGGTGGTTGTATAAAGCATAGTGAAACTATCGAAACTTTCCCATTTGGTGTCTGCACTCAGTTCTGATCCACCATAATAATTCCAGCTTTCTAACTCCAACGAGGGGTGAGTACATTCAGTTACCCTCTCGTGTCAACTTCTTTCGAGAGTTAGTAGCTGTTGGAGTATCTACTCCTTATTTGTCTAGTTCCGAGTTGCGCCCGTGGTCGGAACTTTCCGAAAATCGTCAGCCTATAGCAGAACTATTGTCTTACACAATGAGTCTGACGAGGCATTCACAGCATCCAGCTTCACGACAAGGTAGAACTGCACCATTTTTCATCTGTCAGGTACAATTCTGCTTCCTCTTTGTCTGGAGCAATTACCGTGTTAACTATGTTTTTTTTTTTTTTCTCTTCCAAGGTCTGGTCGAGCAACTTTGAGTCTCTAAGCCGCCCTAGTAGTCTTGACTTCCTGATGCTGCTACCTAATTGGTAAATCCGTTTTAACATACTGCTTGGGGCGGAAAACGCTGTGGACGAGGTTTTTGGTTCTCTAGTTGGAAACGTTCCAATAGACGGATTGCCATACATCTGTCTCTGTAAGTTAGTTTTGAGGATAACACTCTCCGGAAAGTATCATATAGGCTCTGTCAAGATACTAACACTGCTTTTGGGGTGCGAAAGATCTTGTTAGATCACCAAAACTCTAGCAACCAAGTCTTAAACAATTTTTATGGAAAGCAAAAAAGCGGTTCTCTCCGTAAGTTTTTTCTGAGATCCAAACTCTTTCGTTCTAGCTCGGCTTATCACAATAGGTTCTTATAGCTAGGTCAAGTCTTTTAGCAAAGTCTCTTGAAGAAATCAAGCGGTGCTTGCGTGCATGTAAATAGATGTCACCTTTGGGTGACGATAGAGGACTTTTATTTACGGAATGACCATCTTGTCAACAACCAAGATTCCAATCCCTCCTACAAGTTAGGCTTCTAAAGCGCTTGTAGAGGTCATTTGTCTAAGCAGCGGAATGTTGGCTGGCTCTATTCTTAGATACTATGGCGCTAATATCGAGCATGGGGCGATTGTCAACAAAATCGATTAAAGCTGTCGACGAAGGCGACTCTGAGGTGACAGTACTCATCAGCATCGAATCTAACCTTTGGGCCTGTAGGTCCAGCTTCGTTAGCACTTTGGTTTAGAATGATTGAGTGACCCGCCGTACGTTAACACCGCACGATGTTTGCATAGTTTCAGGACTTATCGACTTGCCATACGCGTCTTGACTTTAACCTGCTTAAGTGATTCATGTAGTTGTAAGCCTAAATCTTTATAAAACAGCTGAAGCAAAGAGCAATTGCTTTGACTGTTGGCGTGGAAATCTGGTTCTGTGGCGACTATTGGCTCTAAAATTTAGACAAAAGGGTTTCACATTCCAGAAACCACGGTAGTTTCGGTAACAGCTTGCTCGTCCTTTATGAAGTAAGATAACTCCATTTTGTATGACGTTCAAAGAATTAAAGGAAGACGGCAGAGAAATCCGTCCCCCTGACCTAGACAAAGTTAAGGTACCAATATCTAAGCCTAAGTCTAACAAAGCTGCTAGCACGGACTGCCTGCTAGGCTATTTAAAGCAGCTGGAGATGATCTGGTTGGGAACACCCATAAGCTCATCTGTAAAATATGGTCAGAGGATAGCATGCCTCAAATATAGAATCTCAGCATCTTTTGTCCGACTTACAGACGAAGAGACCCTTTTGCCTGAACCTACTATAGAGGAATAAGTCTCCGAATTTTCGCTTAAAAGATCTTTTTTGCGGTATTATGCAAGCATCTTTGACCATTCATGAACAATCTGCTTGGTTTCAGCCCAGAAAGTCCACCATCGACCAAATATTCACACTACGGCAGATCTTGGAAAAGACTTGGGAATTTCAGATCGACGCTCAGCATTTATTTATCGACTTCAAAGCCGCATATGAAAGCATGCATAGGTATGAGCTATACAACGTCGTGTCTATTTTTGACATCTCTGGGAAACTCGTCAGGTTGTGCAGGATGAGTATGGCGAAGTGTCGCTGCTCCATCAAGGTCGGTAAAGAACCAACCGAGACCTTTAATGTCAAGAAAGGTTTTAGTCAAGGCGATGTGCTGTCATGTGCCTTTTTTTTAAGTCGCCGTAGAAAGAATCGTCTAAAAATCACTAGCCAACAAAAGGGGCATGTTGTAAGTCCGCACAATGGATGACGGTGTTATGATTGAACAAAGCCGTCAATGAAGCTTGCGTGAGTATAGAAGCGGAAGCAACCAAAATGTTCCTGACGGTAAAAAGGGAACATGCTGTCATCAGTAAAGTCACGTCACCATTGGCAGTTATAACTTAGAGGTAGTTATTGACTCCGTCTACTTAGGCTCCGCAGTCACAAGCAGCAACGACATCAGCACTAAAATCAGACGCAGAACTACTCTCGCCACACCGCTGTTTTTTTGGGTTCAGAAGGCAATTTAATAACAGAGGCCTCTCTCGTATGGCCAAACTGGCTTCATAGAAGACTCTTATCATCCCGGTCCCGGAAAGCGAATGAAGAAATCGTTGGCCGTTTCGAGAGAAAAAGATCCTGCGCGTGGTCTGTTTACAATGCTGGGGAATGGAGTGTGAGATTAAATTTCCTTTACATCGACATCGGTCTAGTCGGCATCTACGGATTCGACGTCTACGATGGCTGCGTCATGTTGTGCGGATGGAATAGCTTCAGGAATCTCCGAATAATCTGCGAGTGTTTTTTTTTTGCACATGACTTGATCATGTGGTTACTAGGGGTCACCACAACATTGTGAAGCAAGTACTCGATCACGAGCTTGGTTGCTGCGTTAGCAAGTTCAAGACGGTCAGTCGTTACTTCAGGGAAGCTTTAGGTTTATAACCAAAAATCGAAAAAAACCGTACGAGGCGTCAAAATAGACCACAACTCTGGAAATGAAAAAGAAAACCATGAAATGCCACAGAATCCAAACTGGTGCTGGGGTTGAAGAGTTTCTTTACGCAGTTTCTCTGTTCAGTCTCACCCTATCTCCGGTATGCCAGTGAAAAGACCAACGTGTTTTCAACAAATTGAAGCGCGAGCAGTTACACTCGTGTGCACAAATTTAAGGAATTCAAATTATTCAAATGTTTGCACTTGACTGAACCCGTCAAAATGTATCTCAATAGACGTTATAGACGCAGCTGCCCCTGAAATGTATGACATATGCGCTTTTTGTTTTCTTGATAACCCCTGTTGTAGCATTACTGGTTTAATTTCATTTTAAATAGCTCTATCGTCAATAGCAGTTCGTTATCTTTTCAATTATAGAACCTGTGCTCGTATTTACTTTGCTCAGTTGTCAATATTTGCATAGCTGACTTGCGTAACTCTTGAAATGTGGTGATAAACTTTAAGTACTATTGCCGTACTTAGTTGTGTGGTTGAAGGTTGAGTCTCTTGTTACGAATTTGTTTTGAAAAATACCGGTCAAGTCAGCTATTTGATAGTAATTGAAATGTAGTATTACCCTACCTCATACAGCATAGGGATAGAGATCTTTTCTCTACATGTACCCTTCAGTTAGCATGAAAGAAGCCTAAAAATAGGGCACTAGAGGAAGCCACAAATTTGAAACATATAACTGCTCTAGATATGGGGATATGCTTAGGTTGAAGCACCGAACCACTCGGACAATGTAGCACCGTCAAACAGGCTATCTACGAGTATAGATACAAAGTGAACACAGCAGCCTGCAGGGATAGGTACTAAAGTACAACTTACAGCTTCAAATTCATTTGCTTTTTTTGCCCATGCCATAAACAAAGCGCCATTGCTGTAATATTTTGTTCTCTTAAAAACCACCCAAAAGGTAATTTCAAAAAAATTTCCCACAAATTACTAACTAAAAACGAAAACTCCTACCTTCGTGCCGAGACTTCAGTTTAAACGTATCTACAGTATGTCTGTGTGTTGGAATCAAAATTAGATTCTTTCCAAACGAAAATTTGTTCCACTCAACACCATGCCATGCGGAATTTGTTACTCTTTTTCCCAAGCACCCATATAAATCTTGGTAAATTCCTAGTCAACCTTACAAACCAACCTACGAGTATAAACTAGATTTTGCTCTTTTCACCACACCCACCAGAACCACTGGTGGGAGAATAGTTTTCTCATTGTTTCTCAAGAAATTCTTCAATTTCTACACCTTCGTTCCGGGGCAGAACTATATACTACATCTCTGCAATTGCATGCAAAGAATAAATTCGTTCACCCCCTAGCCTCTCACAACCATGTTTGGCATGCAACCACCCTCATTAAAAAAAAATAAAATAAAATTAAATTCCAACCATTTTCTATGTGCAACATTTATGAACACATAATTTTTATCTTTAGGGTCTTATATGATACTTTTTCCGGCGAAAAGGCGTTAGTTAATCTAAGAGCTCGGACTTGATAATGATACTCGTAGATACGTACCCTTTGTACGGCTAGTAATGTTGACTTACCTTATCTGCGTTTGCAAAGTCCAGTGAAAAATCGTGTTGGGCTTAAACGATTTCTAAAAGCAACAAATGTCACGTATACGACAAGTACATTATGAAACACAGTTGCCAATGGGTGTTGCTTTAGAGGTTTGCCTTTTAGATTGACAATACTTTTTTCAGCGAGAGTCGATTTGACAGATGATGAAAATTTGTTGTGCAAATTTATTTCGAAAATCGCGGTACAGTTCGCGAAGCATCGTCTATTTCACAGTCAACAGAATCGTTCACCTGCGCAAGTAATTCGAATGACCATGGATCCTTTTCACAGCACGCACCCGTATCAACGTCGTACAGTGCGTACCGAAGAGCAGGATTGCAATTGCAGCGGTGTGCGGATTCACATTCTGGAAGCTTGTGCGAAAAGATCTTGGACTACAAGATTACAACGTTCAGTTCGTGCTAGAATTGAAAACTAGTTTCGCATGCTTAGTTGGTTGAGCTCCACCTGAGTCGCGCTCTTGCTCTACGGCGCTGTCTCTCGGGGGCGGATTCTTAGACTTTTCGGTTCAACCGTTGAACCTCTACTCTTCTGGCTAAGTTGATGTAGCTCTCCAGCCCGTACAGCTCCTTGTTGTATCTCCTCTTCTAGTCACCGCCTATGCGGACAGGACCGAAAATCACCTAAAGGATATTCCGCTCAAAGCAGCCAAGAGCACTCTCATCCATTTATGATAAATGATAAAGGCATTGCCTCTGCGCCATAGGACAGGACTGGAATTATTAAGGTTTTCTATGGGGTCACTTTTATTGTTGGAGAGAAGGCTTAGCTAGTCAGTTGTCTTCTTAGCACAAAGAAGCAGCGATTGGCAAGAATTATTTTTCGTTTGATATCAGCGCTAGTGTTGTTGTCTGAATTGATAGCGGAGCCTAGGTATACAAAGTCCTTAACTATCTCAAGGTTATATCTGTCGAGGGTGACGTTCTAATCGAAATGTCTTTTTGACACCATATCCTTGGGCTTGTCCTCATTGGCCGTTAAACCAATCTTCACTGCCTCCACCTCGATACTCGCTAAAGTGGCACTGATATCACGTTGCTTCCTTTCGATCTTGTCGGTATTATCGGAGTATGCGAGTAATTGCACCGGACTTTTGAAACATTGTGCCTCTTGGGTTGGCGCTTGAGTTTCGCTCTATTCTTTCAAGAATGATGTTAAAGAAATCACATGACAGTACGTCGACTTGTCTAAATCCTTCTTTGACATCTAAGGTCTCGGTCAGTTCTTTACCGGCCTTGATCGAGCAGCGTGCATTCTCCATAGTCACCCTGCACAAATGGACGGATTTGGCAGGGATGCCAAAGCTAGACATCGCTCTGTATAGTTCGTTTCTATAGACGCTGTCATACGCCGTCTTAAAATCAATGAATAGGTGATGTGTATCGATTTGGAGCTCATGGGTTTTTTCCAAGATCTGTCGTAATGGATATGAAGCAATCATGTTACGTTAACTGATGCATCTGTAGCTGGCGCAGTTCAGAGATTCTCCTTTCTTGAGGATCGGATAGACAATTCTGAGGTCCCATTCATCGGACATACCTTCGTCCGACTTTATTTTACAGATGAGCATACACGAGCAATGCAACAAGTTCCTTACCAAGTCACCGCCTGCCACTTTGAAGAGCTCGGCAGTCAGGCCATCCGCTCCACTAACTTTGTTGGACTTAAGCTAAGGGTTGGGCGTTACACAGTCTACAGAAATGCGCTTTCCATATGGTCAGCATCGACTGCGATTCTACTACTATGTTCCCTTGTTCGTCTCTAGAGGCTTCGGTTCGTGGTTTGTGTCCGTAGCATGTTTTTTTTTTACCTTTTCGTAAAACTTCCGAATCTCATTCCTGTAGTAGCATCTCTGGACTTCCTCGTCGCGCACTTCTCATGCGTCTTCTTTTTCTTCCTGAGAAGCCGATGTTCGTCTCTCCTCTTCTATTCGTAGAGCTCGTGAGCAGCTCTAGTCCTTCTATGCAGCGCCGCTTTGTACCTATATGCATCTTGCTTGCATGTGCTTGCCGGCCCTTGTCGGCAAACCAGGGATTTCGTTGTGGTGCCCAAGTGAAACCCAGCAAATCAGAGGCAACATCTCGGACAGCTTTTTAGCAATGTTGTCACTGTCTTCTTAACAGATTAAGGAAGACCCGATCGGAAAAGGATTTGGCGATTGTAGCCATCCGACGTCAAACTACCTCATAGTATTAGCTTGCCTTAGCGATGTTCGGGATATCTGCTACTGTACCTTGACTACAACAAGGTAATGGTCCGAATTGATGTAGATCCCTCGGAACGTTCGGACAACCTGGAAGGCCAGTCCCAATATATATAATAGATACTCCTAGGACGAGGGGTTGGTTAGACCGAAGCCAGTAAGTCAGTAACCCGTTCGGGGATGTGAGCGCTTCCGTTGGTCTATTAAGGGCTCATCCGCCGTCTCGGAAATACTTACCGGCCTGAGCTCCAAATATGTCGGAGTAGCCCGGATAAGGTCTTATTTGGTTTATTTCACCATTGGTTCTATCAGCAAATGCATCCATTGGCCCGTCGATAGCAGTGCTATTTTTGTCTGCTGGTCAGTACTAGCACTTATAAGTTGGGGAAGCCGAGTCCGTATGGACATCGACCAGTACCCGATGGTTACCACTTGGAGGTAAAATGAGCACAATTGATGTGATGTGTTGAAACAGTTACAACACTGGGCATTGCCTTTACATCCACAAAAAGCCACTGTTTGGTCTGCTCTATGGACTGGTGGAATCATTGGTCCACATTTCTTCAAAAATCATTCCAGACAGAACGTTACAGTCAATGGAGGTGCATGATAAGTTACTTTTCGTTCCCCAATTGAATGTCATTTATGTGGAAGAAGGAAAGCTTCAATAAGGCGGCTCATTATGCTACACAATGAATGAAACATTTGACTTGAAACATGACCGCATAATTTTGCTGACCTGTGAATTGGTCCATCTATAATCGAACATCTTTGGATTATTTCCAGTTGGTTTATTAATATTAAGACCACAGTACACAGAACCAGTAGTTACAAAGTCACACACTCCTGTTCTATCGCATCAGGCCATTGCGGCAGTGGTTCCAAAACGGCGTACTATAACGCGCTAATTGTTTTTTTCTTGGAAGATGTGTGATTAGTATGATTATCCAGCCACTTTACAGGTCATATAGAACCTGGGGTATCCGTCTTGTTTTTTTCACTCATCAATCACTCAACTCATCGATCACTCAACGATTACTCAGCGATCATTCATCAATCACACACCAATCATACGTCGATCACTTGCCGATCCATCATTGATCACTTATCGATCTATCATCGATCACCACTCAATTACCCCTCGCCCGTTTTCTCCATGATTTATCCCCCTAATTGTTCTAGCTTACTGAACATTTCCTTCTTCGAAATTTAATTTGGTTAGCTCGTCGGAATGATACATCTAGGACTTAACTGCAGACACATACGAAGTAACGTCCAGACCGTACTTACCCGTAAAATGCGTATTTCCTGTTCTAAACTTCTTAAGGTCGACTGAGACCATCCAGAGTTAGCTGGAGGCTTGACGACAATATGGACCTATAGCTCACACAGCCCGTCAAACTATGACTCTTCAGAGAGGAATTTTTGGCAACCGATTAATATCGCGGTTCGTCTGATTCGTTCGTCTGATTTAACGGCACCAGATTTTTTTCTTTGGGGCTATCTACAGCGCAAGTTGTAGGCAAATAAGCCAAGAACTATACAACAGCTTAAGACTGATATTCGAGAAGAAGGGAGATCGTTTTGACCTGAAATTCTAACAAAAGTTATAGAAAATGCTTTGGATAGAGCACGTCTGGTCAAAACTAACAATGGGCACCATATGAGAGATTTTATATTCAAAACATGACGTAAACATATTTCCAAACTATAAGCTAAAGGTTAATAAATACAAAAGTCCAATAAAATCGGAAAGAAAAAAGTTATTCATTATTTAAACCTAAACGCTAGTTATGCGCCATCCTGTGTATTGGAGGGACCTCCACTTCTTTCATTGAACAGCCCGTGGTTGACTTAGCTGGCAGGCGTACGATCTCGACTTTATTATCAATATTGACGTCGTACTCCGGATAGATTCCATAAGCTCCGGTCAAGAGTTTGTAAAATTCCCTCGTGGGCAGTTGGTGCCTGTACACGAATTATAGTTTTCGCTTTAAGCGATCGCTTATCGGGTAAAAGTCGATGATATTCGATGTAAGCCTCGACTAATCCGTATCCAAAAATGTGTACCCTCTGCTATAACCTTATCAGAGTTTTAATTTTTAAAGATTTTCTATTTCCGCCCGAAAGAGCGGCGACGATATAAGGTACTATTTCCATTTATAGGCGTACCATCTGAACTTGAACCCAGATGTCTTGCGCAGTAGCTGAACAACTTAAACTGCGCCAAAAAAATATGAGCTTAGTGAAAGAAACATTATGGACCGTATAATGGCCTGTGAGTCCTTGTTGAGATTGAACTCGCTTAGGGCTTTCCGGAAAGGAGTGATTACGGAAGACGAAAAATGGGTGGATTACAACATCATTCGGCGTAAGAGGCCATGGTGCGCTCCTGGTGAAATACCGCGAGGTGTCCTTTACTTCAAGTTGCTTTCACGCAATCAGACAATAAATGCCATTAAATATTGCTCTCAGAAACAAAAAGACCAGGAAGGCAGCCCTGGTATGATTGGGAATATGGAAAAGCCAGAAAATCATTCGCCTACCTTCGTCTGCTAAGACTCATAAGCACCAACCAGGAGTCTCAACAAAAGTTCTAAAGGTTCTGCAACAATTTTACGAAGGCAATACAGCGGCGGTGTGGGACAGGAATATCTTGTCTTATCGGTTCCAAACAAACTCTGGAGTAAAGCAAGGGTGTATTTTGAGTCCTCTTCTGTTTTCAATATTTTTGGATGATCCAGTTGAATTTCTTCCGGGCGGGTTGCCTCTTGAGGGATTTCCTATAAAACTTTTACTCTACGCCGACGACATCGTAGTTTTCGCGGAAACCGCAAGCATGCTCCAAATTATGATTAACAAGCTTCAATAGTATTGCCGTATGTGGAACCTGCAAGTTAATACCAGCAAATCCAAAGTCTTGATTTTTCGAAATGGTTGGGGGCGTCCGCAAGAAATGAAAAATGGACCTGGCAGAACGTGGAACTGGATATAGTCAACGAATACAAATACCTCGGAGTTCTGGTCACTTCACAGGCATATGAGGTCAATAATGTGCTATGCAGCACAAGTGTGGGTGGCTTAGCATTTTGAAGAGGTAGAAAAACTCCAAAGATACTTCCTTAAGAAACTGTTTAGGCTGCCTGAAAATACACCAACTTACATGTTACATCTGGAAACTGGACTACCAACGCTACATATCTTCACGCTTAGACTGCACTTCCTCTATATCAGAAAAGTTTTTGCTCAGCCAAGTCATCGTCTTCCCCACAAGGTTTGCTATGTATCTTAAAAACCGAAACCTTAATTTCTTTGCGGAATGGTCAAGGCTCAGCCAAGCACACTGAACGAAATGCTTAAAAAAATCCACACCTCAACACGGAAGCTTTTCGAGACGCAAAGTCAACAAAGCCAATCAAGATCCACGTACAGAATACTACAGCATGAACTTGGGGAAAATAGAAGGACCTGGTCACGTATGGGTTGGTGAATTCTTTGGACCATCGTTTTACAAAACCTAGTGCAGAGTTGGCTTTAAGGATTATCCCATCCATAGGTAAACGGAAGTTGAGCTCCCTATCACACAAAATGCCGAAGTCGCGAAGAGATTCAACGGAGGAGATAGGTTGGTTGTGGAGAAGGTAGAGTCGGGGAGTAGATTGATTCCGCTTATGTGAAAAGGTGATGGGTTGGCATTTGGAGATATTAAGTTCCAACCAGGTTTTGGGCACCAGAATGAAAAAATATCAAGGTCTTGTTGAAGGAGGAATAAGTCATGGGGTGAGGAAATGGTTTTGAAAAATTTGGAATAGTCTGCGTAAAGGGAGGCAGACGAGTGTTTGATAATCCTATCGAGATCATTTATGATTAATATAAAAAGAAGAGGACCGAGATGGCTGCCTTGTGGAACTCCAGAGGTGGAAAAAAATGGAGAGCGAGCGGGCTGATCTAAAATGAACACTGTAAAAACGGTTATCGAGTTAAGAGGATATCCATTTTAATAGTATGGGTTCAAAGCCGAGGGCAGACAATTTGAGGAGTATTAATCGATGAGAGATTTTATCGAAGGCTTGGCTAAAATCGATTGCAACTACATCGACTTCGTTGCCGTACTCTAGGGCAGAGATGGCAAAGGATACGAATTCAACGAGATTTGTGGTGTTTGACCAACCTTTTAGGAAGCCATGTTGTCTAGGGGAAATAAGTGATTTGCATTGCAAGCTTAGAGCTTCATACAAAATACTTTCGAGGAGTTTGGGTATATGGGAGAGTTTGGCGATTGGACGATAGTTTGTTATTTCGTTCGGATCGGGGTTATGAAGGAGGTTTTCCAAACCTGAGGAAATTCTCCTTGTGAAAGGGATAGACGAAAGAGATTAGAAAGGGCAAGGGAAAGAGACGAAGAATCTGGACCCTGTGTAAATTCGTCATTGAGTTGGTGTAATTTATATTCGATATAAGAGGGGTCCAAGATGTGAGAGAGAAGTGGGCCATTGGAGAAGTTTAGTAGGTAACTAAAATAGGATGGGTCTGGTACAAAGGAGTCGTTGGTGAAGGATTGTTTAAAAAAGGTTGGCAATGGTGAGTGGATCGGTTGATAACTTGTTGGTGAAAGAGAGGGAAGTGAGAAGTTTCTTTTGTAGTTAACAAATTAAAAAAAAGGACTTAGGGTCGTTTATAAGGTTGGCTTGCGCATTGTTAAAGTTGCGCTGGTAAAGGGAATCGTAAAGTTCGGTGAAATGAAGATAAGCACCAAGATAGTTGGAATAGTCGGATGAGGATCTGGTATAAAGGAAAACAGCCCATAACTTGTTTCTCTTATTTCGTAAGGAATGAAGCGGGCGGACTAGTAGATGATGTTTGAAGGCGGGAAAACGGAACGTAAAGGCAAAAAGAATTAAATATTTCTTAATAAAAAATGGATAAGGCATCATCTACACTTAGGTTGTGAAAGTTAAAGAGGGATCTGCTAAGATAGTCACTGATTTTGTGAAAGTTTGCTTTATGAAAGTCTTGGATGTGAGAGTTGTGTGGGGAGTGGACTGGAGAGAAGAGTTATGAAAAAATTAAAGTAGAAGGGGGGGTGGTAGTTGTCGACTGTTGAGAGAGATAGGGGACAAATTGAGACTGAGGAGCTAATTGAATCTGTTGTGAAAATAAGGTCCAATTGCCTGCCCATATAGTTGGATAAGTTGGATACACCACAGACTTGCCATAGACTTGAGTCTGTTAAGCGATCTAAGAAGAGACATTCCTTAGCTGAGTTGGCATTTGAAGCGATGAATAACGATTGATCGTCTGATGGAGTCCACTCTAGCTGAGGAAGATTAAAGTCGCCGAAAATAAAGATATCGTCAGTAGAGTCAGACAGATCAATTAAATGGTCGATCGCATCGACAACAAGTTGGTAAGATTCGATAGGTTGCGTTGACAAATTTATTAATTTCTTTCTCTCGACTGACGGCAAAAGCCAACGCCTATTTTTGTTATTTTTATTAAACTTGTAAATATTGTAACAGAATAAACAAAAAATATTACTTATTACTTATTGCTCTCAGCTCAATACTTCCACTGAAACACGCAGTGGAAGAAAAACGGTCAGAGTTGGTGAACTGGAAGGGCACACAGAGTTTTAGTGACAAAACAAAAGCTGAATTAATTTGGCTGTGAAGTTATGCAGCACCCACCGTACTCTCCAGGCCTTGCGCCTTTTGACTACCATCTGTTCCGCTCTCTCCAAAACAATTTGGGCGGAAGACAATTCAATTGGGAAGATTAGACGCGTAGCAGAAATGTGTGTTAACTTATTGAACAACTCAATAGATTATCACCTGATAAATGAGCTGGCTTTCTATCCTCTGCAGATCTCTGCATTACTCTTTAGTGGGCCGTATCTTGTTGCCCTGTTGTTCTGTCATATTTGTCGGGACCAAATTTTATTACAAGATTTCATCTTTTCCAGACTGCTTATCGACATTTGATAAGACTTTCACTAAGGGACTGTAGGCTTATGCTTCAGCTTTCCTCCTCAACGTGCAGTTCAAGGAAAAGTTGATGAGTGTCTACCTCAGCTTAAACTGATTGATACTGATTTCGAGGGCGTTCTACGCTGGGCCACAAACTCCGCCAATCTGATTCTGTTGCAGAGTACTGTGAAAGTTCTGGAGTACCGCCTACCAATATGCTCAAATTAATCACCTTAAAAATGCCAATCAGTAGCTGGAAGCCTTTAAGAATTTCTAAAGTCTCAAAGCGAATAGAGCCTCTTAAATGATTAACAACAAGAAAGAGCACTTTGTGACACTTACCATGTTCATTTGCCACAACTAACATTAGGGAAGGATACAACTTCCGATTTCTGATTTAGATTTTTTAAGACCATGAGTACTCAGCCGCCGTGGCATCAAAATCTCTACATTCATTTGCATGGCAATACATTAAATCCAGCAAGAGTCAGACAAAAGTTACTGCCCGGATTAAATGCATAGATGTTAACAATCTTTTCTCTGCATTTTATAGCATCCACAGGCCACCCTCAATAAGTACAAAAAATAAAATAACCAAATAACCTTCTCCAAATTTCTATTTAAATAAAGTAAGACCTAATTCGATGTGAGCTAACACCATTCGCATTTCTAAGTAAATCTCCTTTAAACAGCCCCATTTCCGAGGCAAATTTAAGCGATGATCTCGCCCTTCAAAATCAAATAACAGCACTCCAAAGCCATTTGGATTCAATTGCCGCCATGAGATTATATATACAATAGTACGTGTATTTTCATTCCATTTTCTTATATAGACTTTCGCTCTACCCGACTATAAAGTGATCAGAAAGAAGCAAAGTTTTTGTCACAGAACAGAGGGAAAGTACGAAAAAAGAAATCAGAAAACAACAAAACAACAAAACTGAAAAAACAAAGAAAAAAAATTACAAAGCAAAACTCCAACAATAATAATGAGAAACAACTCCCGGGGGAAATTTTACCACGAAAACAGAGCGCAAAAAAAATAAAAGAAACCAACAAAACTCTACGAAAATCCACTTCGTCCATTATGGAAGAGATACAGGGGAGTGGGTAGGCAAAATAAGAAAAGCACCTCTTTCCACGATTTCTACTATCACACGGGGGACAAATCTGTAAGATAATAACGTCTGTCACATCATAAAGACACCGGCGTGCGTAGAAAATGAAAAAAAAAAAAAAAAAAAAAAAAAAACAAAGCAGAGAGACAACAACACGACAAGCACACACCCATTACTCGTGTGTTGATATTTATCGACGAGATACGTTAATGTAAACATCGACTAGCAAGTGTAGCACATATTTTTAGCCTAGGGCTGCCGCAGTACTTTATTCGCTACTAGCATGTCGGTCATACACTTGTCAATCGAGTCCGGACGTACGATGGGTGTAGACCCCACAAAACTGGACTTGGTCTGTTCTCTTGTTTTATACAGAAAATCGATCAGGCACCTTACATATGCGGACGAGTTCAAAAAGCTACCGTATCACTTTTTTTTGTTTTTTGCAAGAAACCCCTTGATTATGCGTATGAAGATGCGGCTTGTAGTCCGGGACAATTCTCTGTCTCGGTCACAAGACCGGTGCTAACGTACGAAGTGCTTGCCTCGTGGCCGGTCTTGGCCAGACTTATGTATCAAACGAAGCTAATGCAAATTCAAACATCAGCATGTGTGCGTATTAGTGAAGCACTCGATGTTTTTAGGAGATTACAAACCCAGAAACCCTTAATGCAAACTTACTCTTGGCCATCATGGTACGTGGTCACGCTGCTTTCCTGAATACACACAGGAGTTTTCCAGGAAACATAGACTACACCATACCCCGAAATCAGATCAACAAAACTTCCAGGTCACCATGCTTTTGACGTTATTCTGGGAGGAAGATACACTTGCGGTCATAAAAACCGCACCATATCAAAATGATTCAAAAATTGTTAATAACTACGATAATAATTTTTATAATGAAATGAAATTGTTGTTGAGTACTCCGCAGTAGTTTATAAGTATTTCTATCTAATTTCCATCTGTTTATTGAATGTTTGAAAAAAGATATTACCAAAGAAAGAAAAACCAGTTAATTTTCTTATTTTTTTTAAATATTTTAATACAGTCGTTGGTTAACAAAATCAAACGATACATTTTTTATGTATGTGTAGATGTTTAGATATGCCACTTTTACCAACAAATTATCAATACCGAGTTGCTCCTCCTTTGGCGGTTATAACCGCTTTTATTCTAGAATGCATCGAGTTTACTAGAAGTTCAGTAATATCCCTTGAAATTTCAGTATTCCATACATGTTCCAGAACTTCATTTAGCTTTTTTTTTACTCTCTGGTTTATGTTCAGCCACCTTACGTTTCATTACATGCCACAAGTGTTCGATTGGATTTAAATCGGGCGAATTAGCTGGCCAGTCTAGTCTGGTAATTCCGAGGTCATCAAACGTTGTCTTGAGCTGAAAAATTATTGAAAGACTCTAGTTACTTGTCTGTTTATTATTTATAAAGTAGACATCTAGAAGTTGACTTATAACACTTTACTTACGGATTTGGCGCGGTGGCAAGGTGCAGAATCATCTTGAAAAACGCACTTGTCAGTATACGAATGATGCTGTTCAATTGCTGGTACCAAAAACTCCCTTACTACTTCTCCATACTTTTGAACGTTCATACGAGTAGTTCCATTAACAAAATTCAAAGGGCCAAAAACGTAAAAAGAAAAACATCCCCAAACCATCTGGCTTTGAGGAATCTTCACTGTTTTGACTATGCACTAGTCCTTGAACCTTTCACCTGCTGACCGTCGTACGTATGGCAAATTGTCGGCACACAACAAATTAAATTTACTTTCATCGGACCATATCACACATCGACAATCATTCTGCGTCCAATCTTCGTACTTTTTTGCCCACGTCAAGTGAGCTTTTTTCATTTTTGTGGTTAGGAGAGGTTTTTTCGCTGGTCGTCTTCCATATAAACCTATCTCCCGTAGCCGTAGGCGTATGGTTTCGGCGCTTAGAACAACTTGATGAAATTCGCTCAGCTCTGCTCTTATAGGGACAGCACTTTTAAAGCGATCTTTGATGCTAATTCGTTGGAATACATTGTCCGTCTTCTGGGTTGTATTACGTTTTCGTCCCGAGCCTTTTTTTCCTTTCCAGTGGATCCAAATTTTCTTTTTTCTTAATCAGTCGTACGATAGTTGAATGAAAGCGTCCTATTTTAACCGCAATCTCACGATAGCCAAGCCCTTCTTCGACTAAAGTCAATATTTGAACTTTTTCGTCCCGAGTCAGTTGATGATATTTACCAGACATTTCACTTTTTTTTACTTGTCACCGTCACAACTCAATTCAAACTGATTTTTTTTTGCACTGAATATGAGGCCGAACTCCGCTATTTAGAATACCCTTCATTAGTATGGGAAAAACCCTTACGATCTGATGTAATTAGGCATTTTTTGAGAACTCATTAGGTGGTGCGGTTTTTATGACCGCAAGTGTACATTTTTGGAGAACAAATCGATCCACTTCGACGGACCAAAGACCAATGATGGGACAGGTCTTTTCTTTGACAGGTAAAATCTTTGTCTCTGCTTCCGTCTTTCTGATCACGGTAGCTTGTTGCAAGCGGAAATTACGACAGTAAAAGGGCTCTAACCTTAGTATCGTTATCTTTTCGGGTAGTCAAGTGGCAATCAAAAGTTTGGAATCAGTCCCTAGATGCTGTTCGTCTCTTAAAGAGGTTGCAGAATAGTTCAACCTTTATCTCTATTGGGTGCCGAGTTATAGGGAAATTCCAGAAAACTGTCGGCCGATGAACTCGCCAAACACGCTTACTTGCTTACGAGTAGATGGCACTACGGTCCGGGATGAATCTGCGCCTCAACCAATTACCCGCTTCAGTTAGCAAGGTCTCTGACTAACTACCTCTAGTTGGGTACTTTAAGTTGCTTACTTCCACTTCAACTTGCGCACGCCACTTAAGCCGAGGTCTTCCTCTACTGCCTCGTCCCTCGGGCTGTAATCGAATACTTTTCAGGCTGGAGCGTTAGTATTCATTCGCATAGATGGCGCTGCAATCCGAGGTGGATCAACTGCCTCAAGTTGAGCACACGAAGTTGGTGGGGTCCCTTTTCACTTATATGTGCCACTTAAGATGAGGTCGTACTATACTGTGTTCTCCTTCTGGAATGGAGTCGAAACCTTTCCATGCGGGAACGTTGGCGTCCATGCACTCAAGGTGATCCAGCCATACAAGTAGGATTATCCAAGATTTTCTGACGAAACCGGCATCTCTGTGATGTAAACAGGACCGAAAATTATCCGAAGAACTTTTCTCTCGAGTCGCTAGTGAGCATTTTCACCTGCTTCCGTCAGCGTCCACGTTTCTGCCCCGAAATGTAGGACTTGGATGATCAGTGTCTTATACAATGTGGAGCAAAAGTAATGTCATAATGTGAATGTGCAATAATTTTTCTAAATGGCGTCAAGTGTCATTGTGCTTTAACATTTATGTTGTAGATAGATCGAGAATTATTTGGCAACAAGCAATGGAGCGATACACACACCTAAAGAACGCGGAATTAATGTTACTTCTTATTGACCAATTTCCGATCTGTTGTTTTAACGCAGCGTGAATTTCGTCGTCATTTTCCTCGTCGTCCTACACCATGTACGCGAGCAATTAAGTGTTTGACTGAGCGTCTCATGCAAACTGGGTCCACTAGAGATGTCGCAAGAAGTGGCCGGCTTCGTATTGCTCGTTCGACCGAGAATATCACTATTGTGGCCGAAGACGTACGATAGAGTCCACAAACATCGACGAGATAACGTTGCACACAATTTTGGTGAAAGATCTGAAGATGTTCACTTATAAAGGGCAAACCGTTTACCAATTGCTGCTTGCTGACCATCAAGTGAGGTTAACTTACTCCCGTGCTCTGTTAAACCGGGTGCAAGAAGAGGATGATTTCTTATCGAAAATCATGTTGAGCGACGAAGCCAATTTCAACTTAAGTGGTTCTGTGAGTAAACCAAATTTTCGTTTCTAGGGCGCAAAGAATCCCCATGAAATGCACGAACAGCCATTTGTGGGATTTGCAATGAAAAAGTGATTGGCCATTGATTGGTCTTGAGCATTGTTAGTTCCACCAGGACGGAGCAACCGCTCACACAGCTCGGCAACGATGGAGATTCTGAATCACCAATTTCTAGTGATTTGCCGTTTTGGCGATTTTACTGGCCAGATCGCCAGATATGACGGTGCCAGACTTCTTCGTTCGCGCTTACCACAACCAACCACAAATCTTGCAAGCCAACATTGAAGAAGAAATTAGCCAGATGTTTTGTGAGCAATAATTTGGTCTTTGGTCTATGCAATTATGAATGGAACACAACATCGTTCATGTGACCATTACGGCTTCCATTGCAAGCGACCATCCGTAGGTCGAAATTATCGATGATTTTTTGAAGAATAAATGGGTCAATGGCCGCAATTTCAGTTTGGACGTTATGTTTGAGATCCTGAATTGTCGCTGGGTTATTGGCATAGACCTTACTCTTCAAATAACCCCACAGGAACAAGTCTAAAGGTGTCAGAACGCATGACCTTGGAGGCCAGTCAAATTATTCTCTAACCGAAATAATGTGATCTTCAAATTTCGTATGCAATAAATTGATTGATTGATGGCGGTAGCACCATCCTGTTGAAACCAGAGATCGTCCATACCCAATTCATTCAATTTTGGAAAGAAAAATAGCCAGTCAACATGTTGCGATAACGATCACCATTCACAGTAACTGTCTTTCCAGCCTCGTCATAATCCGCATCAGACAATGATTTTTTGGGATGCATTGGTTTTTCGTGAATGTCGTATGGGTTTTCCGGTCCCCAGAAATGACAATTTTGTTTATTTATATTTCCATCCATCCAAAAATGGGCTTCATCGGAAAAGATCAAATCCGATGACATATTGTCCTGGCGATCCAGCATCCAGTTAACAAATCGGCGATGTCGTAGGTGGTCCAAAGGCTTCAATTGTTGCGTAATTTGGATTTTATAGGCGTGCAAATGAAGATCAACTTTTGAAATTAGCCGTAAGGCCCAATTGTTGACCTCGGCGACGAATTGAGGTGCCTAGCTGGTTTTGAACACTTTCGCTCACAATATATATTTTGGCATGCTCCTATACCAACTCTCTAACAACAACAAATCCTTTGGTTCAGCGAAATGACCAAACTCCGGTCCTGAAGAATCTCGTCACTGGGGATGAATCGTGACTTCTCTTCAAAAATGTCAAAAGAAAGAAGTTTTGCGTTTCGCCGGTTGTAACACCGAAAGGAATACAGAAAGACGTCCACTTTGTTACAATATATAGGCGCTTGACTTATTCGGAGTTTCAACTGGTTCAACTAGCAGCAAGGATACATTTCATAGATTCACGTGGTACCACGTGGTCTAAATGTATCAGCTTGGGCGGACTATTTAATCTTACCTAACCGAGATTTCTATACTCCTTAAGACTGCTTAACTTGTATTCCTAACAACCACCATTAAATGGCAACCCTACCTCTCCGAAAACCGAACTATGTACCGACCTGCCTATTCATATTGTCGCAATGGTAGAGGACACAAGAAGGAACGCCGCTGCCGCCTTAAACATAATCTGAAGGCTCAACAGCAACAGCAACAGTGACAACAAACTGCCATGCCATACCATGCCATGCATGAGCATTTCATTAGGGAAATTTTGTTTATTGTGTTGATAAACAATTTAGGAAATTTCTTGATTCGAGTTCTTCTTATGGCAAATGGATTTCACCGACATATTTTGCTCGTTCCCTTCCACTCGGCGTTTCCTTACCGTTTATGGCATTAACGTCGCTTCAAATCCACTCATAAATGTCAATCCAATCAATGAGGTGATACTCGTATGTGAAAAGAATTTTTCTGTGGATTTTTTTCTGTTTGCGAATTCAGTGCAGAAACACAGAGAACTCTGAAAAAAGAGGACGATCGGGGGCAAGGGAAATGAAAAAAGAAAAAAAAAGAAATCCACTTCAGTAACCACAAATTGACCCAATTATTCGATGAGAGAGAGAGAAGAGATATTCCAAGTATGACTACGACTACGACTACGACTACAAGTACGAGTACTTTGCGGGAAAAAATTGGAAAAAAGAGTTCGCTCCGACCCAACGACGACCTGGGTGGTGGAATGTAGCGATTAGAAGAAGAATTGGACGGAAAGACAGGGTGGGAATGAGAGTAGTAGCACACCTTGTTGCTGATGCACAACATTTACACGCGACGACGACCATGATGACGGCAATGTCGAGTACGACGACGACGGTGTAGAAATTAATTGCATGCTTGTTAATGAGCGCGAATGAATGCAGTAGCAATAGCAGCAACAAGAAATGCTCTTGAATACACTAAACGGGTACGGGTTCGGACACCTATACATGTACAAGTTTTCTGCAAAAAAGTAATGGGCCACCCTGGATATATTAGGTCAGGGAATAGAGTACCTACCGAAACAACGTCGAGAGGTGGTTGGTTTTCTTTTAGCGTTTTTTTTTTTTTTGTTGTTGTCAGAAACAACATAACATGCCTGGGTCATATGTTTTCGAGGGAGTTTACTCCAGTAAATTCTTTAACACCGCCTTGCTGTTTAAGAATTCACGGTCCGGAATAATTGGCTATTCACGCTACACGTCGCATAATAAGTTGCCCCATGAATTATTTAATTTCCGTGCACTTGCGTTGTAACTGCCAATAGCTTTGGCGCCACATATTTTTGCCCCCCTCCCCACGTTTCAAATTAATGGACATCACACTCCGGTGGTACTCGCATCATAATATACGTCTGATAGAAAATTTAAATGTCAATGCCTAGGCGTTGGTAAGATTGTAAGGAAGATGCGGTAACTAGTGGGGTCAGTATTTGCACGTTAGTATGCACAAATGATTGCACAATTCTATTGATAGCTGATGGGAGTGAGTCTGTTAAATGCCATTTTAAACGTGACAAGACAGACTGTGGTTCTTGCAAGTTATCGTCATATCTAGTGTCTTAAAGAGCAGAAATTTGTCGTCCTTGGGAGTTCACAGATGAGCCACAGGTTCAAACCCTTGCATTCCTTCTTTTTTACAGAATACACTTTCGTTTGCCCTCATTGCTTCCAACCAAATTGTTGCCGCTTCTATTTTAATCCATGCAGACCACTCAGTGTCAGCTCTATACGTCCTGCCGATGGTGCTTACGTCAACAAGTAGTTACTTGGAATATTATGTCACTGATGTTGTCTAGGGAGTTTCGCCCAATATCTTAATCATTTTTTTTTGCAGCAAACCTTTAGCACTAGGCATTGCCAGGTTGACGCCGCTCACTGAATAGCAGCATAGCAGACGACCTTTCTAAACTATATATAGCTATATCCCACAGACATGTGTCGAAAGTCTGCCGAAAAGTGAGGGTTATACATGAATTAGATGTTACTTTGACACAGATAGCTCTTTCCCGCTGGAAATCTTGACTGTCAGTCAGTATCATACCGAAATGAATCGCTTTACGCATGAACAACGGTGGGAAATATTGCAAAGTTATTTCAAAAGCGAGTGCTGTGTTGCGTAAACATTGCGTTTATTGAAAATAAGTTTTGTTCGAAATGAAGTACGCAAGGACCACACTCATCGTCTGCTATGGCCAAGAGTGTTCGACTCAATCCAGGAAGATCGACTCACAATCGATCTCATGAACTCAACATTTCACGCACCAGTCTGATGAGAACTTTGCCCAAAGATCCCGGATTATTCCCTTACAGAGTCCAATGGACATAGCAATTGCAGGCAAACGACCATCCATCCGCTTCATTATCGCTTCTCAGTTTGGGCCTTACATCAGGCGCATTTTCATCTCGACGGTTATGTTAACAAGCAAAATTGCCACATCTACGAATCGCAAAATCCACACGTAATGGTTGAGAAACAAATGTATTCGCAGAGAACGACAGTTTCGAGCGGATTTTGGAGTGATTGGTATCATTGGCCATATTTTTGTGGGCTGAAATTGAAAACGATCTATGGTTTTAGCACGATTCGCGTCGTAGCCACTCAGCCCATCAAACAATCGATCCTTTGCGAGCCGAGTTCGGTAATCGTAATCGGTAATCAGCCCCCTTGGCGATGTTGATTCGCCTCGGAGCTGCGATTTGATCACGTAAAGATTTTTTTTGTGGGGTGCCCTTAAAGATCGACGTTTTGTGGGCAATCCAGCGAATATCGTCCGAGCCATTCGTGAGATACAGCCAGAAACAGTCAACATGGTATTGGAAAATTTTGTTGACAGGATGCGCTGCTGCGAAGCCAGTCGAGGCAGACATATGAATGAAATCATTTTCCATAATAAATAATAGATTTGGACCATTCTATATATGCCTTCTAGTTGCTGTCGATCCCAGTACCCAAACAATAAGGGCATTAAGGCAGTAGGCTATGTTAACGATATACGAGTACAATCTCGAGTGGTGTCATCTTCGCCAACTTTAAAAGCACCCTGTCAGAAGGTCTTCAGTTCCACTACTTATGCAGAGATCCTAGATTAGAGAAGGCCTCTCTGTTAACCTAAAAAAAGATAAACTTTCCACCTTCAACAAGAAGGAGAAAATTTGTTTTCGTCTTTCGGCAAAAGATCTAAAATTCTCAATGCAGGCAACACACTTGGGAGTCACTTTAGACGCCAGATTATCCTGGAAGGCACAGATCAATGGCATCCATCAAATCCCTATGGATATATCCAGGAGATGGAAGAATTCATCATGATTTTAGACGGAACGCTATCGATATACTTCTTGAACAAGATCCGCTCAGTCACAAATCGCAATGTCATTTTTGTCTGCTTTACAGATGGACAGGTATTGGTTCCGACATTTTAGCAGAGTCACGCTGTACGAGCTTTTCAGTCAGCCTACGTAAATATTCGTCTATGTTCCAGGCTGAGGACTTTGCCATTAATTATTGTGCCCTCACTCAAATAACTAGACAGCCCTTAAGGACGCCTAGTGGCCAACCAACCAACATGACCAACCAAGAAATCCGCGGGGTGCTCTACGAAACAAGAAGCAAGAACTTGAAGTCTGCCAAAATAATCCTCGACAAGTTCACATACAGAGAGTGTTCCCCAAATTTTCACACTTTAAATTCAAATTGAAGTGTGCTCAACACGCTTCTCACAGGCGGACGCTTTATGCATTATATTCTCGCAGATTGCGCAGCTCTGTCATCCTAGGAAGAAGTCATTTGGAAACTTCAGCTCTGACAGAATAGCCACTCAACTTCTTGACAACACCTAGAATGGTTAACAAACTCTAGACCAAAAAAGAGCTGCTCTCCTCGGCATTGATGCTAATTCTGAAAAAGCCTTTGGTCTATCATCTAAAACGAAAAAAGTCTTTCTTTGCTTCCTGTAAGCAGGGCAGCTACATGGAGGAGCTTAGGAATGTTGGGGAAATGTCTGAGTAGTATGAGCATAGTTCCTTATTCACTTTTGCTTGGTGCTGCTACAGACGTGAGTCATACGTAGACTTCACGAAATAGTTGTATCGAGTCCAGGGTTCAGGGTCAGGATTCGTTTCTGACTTGTCCCGGTATGTAACAGATGATATGCATCTACATACTTGTGCTTCTTAAAAACCGTAGAAAACAACTTCCCACTCTATATTTATCCGGCTTTTAGATCGCAGCCCCCTCTTTATCTAGTTTGCTCTAGTCTATCGGGACTAGATATCAAAGATAGTTGTCATTGTCAGTTTCCTCGAGTTGACTGAACAGAAAGAAAGCACGAGTAGCAATTCCATTGTACATATGTAGGCATTTTTAAGTTTTTCCGAAGGTGGATTTTTATACAACATCCAGTTTTCGTCCACCACAACTGTAATCCTTGCAGAATTGGAACTGCTTTCATTCGGAACTGATGTGCGGGCTAATCCACTTTCGACCAGCTCCTACTTAATAAATCGTTTCAGCTCAATCTGCCGAACGTGTTGTAACGTATGCAATGTGCAACAATTATAAGTCGGGAATTCCCAACTGCTTTGCGTTTATTGTTGCCTGGTGAATTCACTGAGCATCCTGTTAGTGAAGAAACTAAAGCAGTTACCAAATATGATATTAGGAGGCGCAACAGTTGCCAGAATCGACGTACCTAGCGATGAGAATTCAAATCTCAATATTGCTTGGATCCTCTAGAAACCCTACCTCGATCGCAGTCGAATGGACCACTGCTGAATTGCCGCTGTTCATATGCGCATACCATATATACGCTGAGTCAGTGCGTTTCTGGCGTTTAGCTCTACGTCTAGCCAGATATCTCTTCATAATTTAAAATTTTTCAATTGTCAAGGTTCGCCGCCAAAAATCTTGCCGGTGTCGAATGGCCAAAGATCGAGATGCCATCGAGTTCACCATTTCCTGGCGGAGTTTGGCCTTTTTTTCTGCTTTCCAATACATGGGCTATGATTCGAACCCAGACTACTTTCGTAGTGGTCGACGGACTAACCATTGCTTTACGCCAATTATCTGTGTAGCTAATGCATTTATCATATAATATTTATTCGGTATTGTAACTGTACAATGTTGAGAATGATTGAATGTCAACTCTAGGAACATTATCTTCTTCAATCTGTCATTAGGTGGCCTAATCTCCTTTTTTCGTTTCTGTGGTAGTCACCGGGAACTGGCCTCGTCCAACCTAGCTTACCATGCCAAACTAACAACCACAAGTGTTGAACAGAAGAAAGTTACAACATGACAGATCAATTCTAGTGATTGAATCAATAGTGCCATCAGCAGTCATCATGGCAGACTTTTTAACTGAGTTACTTCAACATATTTGTACCTGAGTTATGTACCATATTGTAAGTAAGTATTCTGGTATAATTAGTCTGCTGACATATAAGGGATTGGCGAATGAACGAGTCCTAGTCTGCTATTAGATAGATACCACCGCCATTCTGGAGGTGCGATAGGATAGGTCGGACACAAGGAGGATGCAAAACTGTGACACTTACCAAAGGGACTTCTACAAAGAACAGAAGCAGCACGGTCTTTCGTCAATGCTCTTATAAACTTTCTTAAGCGTTGAACTTCAGTGGCGTGCCAAGAACCCGTCAGAAATGCCGCAGTTGATGTGACCTAACCCAAACTCCGCCAAGCTTTGTCCTCACGCTACCGAAATGAACTAAAGATAGCAATGGATAAATTGCTATAACAAGACTGCCTCACCGGACCGGCAGTCTACGATTTGGTTGGAGGAACATGTGAAAGAAAGAATGAATTTTGCGTATGTTTCACCGATCCAAAAACCCATTGCGCTCAAGATATTGTCTACTGTATGGAACAATTTGTCAACGATCTGGCTGGCTCCCATCAATACGGTATAAAGCCGAGCAAGTTTGCAGTTGAAGAAGACCCAAGACGTCCAGATAGATAGTCCACAACACTTTATCGATTCCAAGGCCTCAAATTGTAGCATTTATAAAGACGAGCAATACAGAGCGTTATCCTTGCAAAACTCGTCAGATTGTACGGAATGATAATGGAGACTGCTACTTCGTAAACAGGGTGATGACACAATATACATAAGTGTCAGGTAGTTAGGGAGTTTGTGCACCTTGGTTCTGTCATTACCTTTGAAAAGAACACCTCATGAGAAATCAAACGAAGAATTACACTTCTGTTGTTTCAAAAGTTGAGGGCGAAAGTATGGAAGTTGGCAAAGGCGATAGACATCTTTGGTCGTTATAGAAACTTCTTAATGACCGACAGTACGGTTTTCGTAGCAACAGGTCCACAGGTAATCTGATAGCATGTTTCATCGAAAAGTGCAACCAAAGCGTACATCAATCTGGCGAAAGCAAGATATTTCTAAGGCATTTGACAAAGTTTGGCATCAGGCTCTTTTGTCGAAAATGTGTGCTTTTGGGATCGACTACTCTTTTCTTTAACGGATTAGAAATTACCTTTCGGAACGTTCAATTCAAGTTGTCTTGGATGGTTTCAAGTCTGATATTCACAAAATAAATGCTGGTGTGCCCCAGGGCTCCGTACTGTCTCCTACACTCTTTTTAATTTTTATCAATAATCTCTTGTCTGCCACTTCTAATCCAATATATTCCTTTGCTGATGACGGTACCCACTGCTTTTCATATTCGTTTCCGAACTCACGTCCCTGCTCTTCGGCTGTAGAAAGGGAACGCCAGCGTATGTTAAGCTCATTTAATTCTGATGTAAACAGCATAACTAATTGGCTAACCACTAACAGAGTGGAATTTAATGCTTCCAAAATACAATGCTGCCTTCTGTCATTAAAGCGAAATTTAAACACCCAGCCATTATCCATGAATAGCACTTGCATCGTCGAAACCGATAAACTTTCCATTCTCGGTATGTGTGTCAATGACAACTTACATTGGAATGACCACATATTCGATAGCATCAAAAGGCGAAATCTCTAGGTTTCCTCAAGCGATGGAAGAAATATTTCACCCCTGATCTGGCCTCAGTATATAATTCATTTATCTGCCCGAAATTGCAGTACAATGCTCACATCTGGTCGTGTGCACCCAAAACATCTCTGCACCTGCTAGATAGGATCCAAAACCGTGAGATAAAACTCAGAGGTGATACTAATATCACTCAAACAATGAACACCCGCTAACACCGCGTAATGTCTCGTGTCTCACTGTGTTTTATCGCCATTTCCACCACCAGTGCTTCATAGAAATCGCCAGTAGCATTCCGCCCCTTCAAACCTTTAACCGTAACACCCGTCTCGCTATGAATGCTCATCAGTATACCCTCAAGCCGACTTTCGGACGTACTCTAAAATATCGTGATTCGGTCCTAAGCCGTACAACTCGTTTATGGTATGCCCTGCCTAGCTCTTTATTTCCTAGTCATTATAACCTTAAAACATTTAAAACCAACGTTCACCGGTACCTCTCTTTCCATCCTCCCTGACTTTCCTTCACCCTCGCGGTGTACAAACATTTTAAGTGTACTTAAATCCCTTGGGCGTGCGCAAATTATAAAAAAAAAAAGAAGAGATATAGCAGGGAACAAGCTGCATAGCGACATCGATTTGATAAGAAAAATCCGCATCAGTCGCCTCAGATGGCTACGACATGTAGAGCGAGTGAATATTAACGTCCCTGCTCTAAGAGTCTTCGACTCCTTCCTGAAGCGACAGCGTCGTAGAGGAAGTCCTCGCCTGAGGTGGCTCATCTGTAGTCAGTTGGTCTAAGACCGTGCTAACTGAAGACGGTAATTTCTGAAGCCTATGTCCGTCCCGGACTACATTGCCATTTAAATAAGGAGCTAAGAGTGCTGTCGATCTTTTACCTGCCCGTTTGTATGATATTGGGAAATATTTTGTTGGATTGCAGTATTATAAACATCACGAATTTAGGATGGAACAGTGGAAGCTAAGGAGGACATGAACAGGACATAAACAGAATATGCTCGAAACATGATCAAAAATCTAATAAAGCCTGTACCTGCCTCCGAAAAACATCGTTTTTGTTTTTGCAGTAGATAGCTTTACTCGTGATTACTAGTATCTGAGAGTGACATACGAGGGGCGTTCAATATATTCTCGGTATCGATATGAAGGAAAATGCGAATTCAATTTAAATTGTTTTTATTTTTCAATATAATCTCCCCTAACATCAATGCATTTGTTACATCTTGAGATAAGCTTTTTTAAACCCTCAAAAAAATAAATTTCCTCTTTCTCTGCAAAATACCGACTTGAGTTCTTCATCATCCGAAAATCTTTTTCCACGAAGACATTTTTTCAAATCCGGAAACAGGAAATAATCACTAGGGGCAAGGTCTGGACTATAGGGTGGGTGTTGGATTTCTTCGAAACCACAATCTCGCGCAGCAGCCTTGGAAACTCGCGCCGTGTGAACAGGAGCGTTGTCATGAAGAAGCAACACACCCGCTGCGAGTTTACCCCGTCTTTTCTTTTTAATTTCCTCCCGCAAATTACTCGTATGCAAAGTGGAAGCGTAGGATGTGGCGTTGATGGTTTCACCTTTTTTTTTGTACTCAATGAGCAAGATTCCCTTTGAGTCCCAAAAAACTGTGGCCATGAGCTTCCCGACAGACGGAGTGACTTTGAACTTCTTCGGGGGTCTGTTCCTTTTTTATGCCGCTGCATGGACTCTTGTTTGCTTTCAGGGTCATAGTGGTGGACCCATGTTTCGTCCCCAGTAACAATTCGATGCATAACACCGTCCGCGTTCTCACTACACATCTCCAAAAGCTCTCTACAGCATGCGATTCTCACTTTTTTCTGAGGCGCTGTGAGCATTCGTGGCACCCACCTTGCACTGACCTTTGAAAGGTTAAGATGGTCATGAAAAATGGTGTGAATGGTAGCAATTGAAAGCTTGGGGATCTCTGCCATCATTTTCACCTTTATTCGGGCATCCTCAAGAACAAGTTTATCGACTTCTTTGATGCTTTCTCCCGTACAAGCAGTAGCCGGGGCGCCGGAGCGGGGGTCGTCTTCAATGCTCTCTCTGCCTCTCTTGAACTCACTTGACCACTTTTGCACAGTTGATAATGAAGGTGCGGAACCCTGGTAAACAGCCACCATCTCTCCATGAATAGTTTTTTGACTTTTTCCTTGCTTAGTGAGAAATTTAATTACAGCGCGATGCTCAATTTTCACCATCATCGTCTCAGTTGCCATTATGATTCTGTTTAACTAGAGATAAAACGCGAATTAATAATCACATTTATATGAAATTTTACATGAATGCACTAAAATAATAGTATTACTTGATAAATAAGTCAATTTATATATACAACCACAGCTTCACCAGGATATCGAGAATATGTTGATCGCCCCTCGTATGCTTCCACGCGCATTGCTGTTGACACTTAACCTAAAAACGAAAAAAAGTCAGCACGATTCGATCGAGTTTTGTGCTTGCAATTGTCGTTCGAACATGGAGAATTTTGACGAGCATATTCGCCACATTTTGTTTTATTACTCCAAAAAAGCAAATAAAAGCATCTGAGGCTTGGGAAAAGTTGCGCTAAGTTTACGGCAGAAATGTCATCGAAAAACGCCAGTGCCAGAACTGGTTTGCCCGATTTCGTGATGGTGATTTTTCAGTTGAATGCGGTCATCGCTCCGGTAGGCCTTCCTAGAATGATGACGATAAAATCCAAGCATTGGTGCAAGCAAATAAGCATTCAACGGAGCGGGCTACCGCTCTAAAAGTTTCCACTGGAAGCGTTCGTGGTCATATGAAATCGCTTGGCTTAGTGAAGAAGCTTGGTATTTGGGTCCCGCATGAGTTGAAAGAAATTCAATTGACGAAGCACACAAACGCCTGTGACCAATTTACCAAACCCGAAAAAAAGGATATGGTGACGGGCGATGAAAAATGGATTGTCTACAACAATGCCAGCAGAAAAAATAGTTGAAGTAGGCGAGATGAAGCACCGGAAAAGCAACCAAAGGTGGACTTCCACTATAAGAAAGTGATGCTGTCAATTTGGTAGAATTTTTAAGGGACCAGTTTTCTAAGAGCTGCTTCCGATGTCTACTGTGAGCGGCTACAGAATTAATTGATGTCATCGCACAGAATCGTTCAGGAGCTGATCAATCGTAATCGCTCACAGTAGACATCGGAAGCAGCTTTTAGAAGGCTGTGGGTCACTCGGCGAAAATTATTGTAGCTTGGTTGTAATATGTTGCCACATCTACCGCATAGCCCAGATCTTGCGCCATCAGACTTCCACTTATTTCGCTCCTTGCAAAACCCCTTGAATGTTAGAACATCAGCTCTGCAGACCTCATCAAACAGCACATTGGCAAGTTTCTTGTGGAGAAAGATGGGAAGTTTAATGGAGGAAGGAATTTGCCCGAGAGATCGTTGATTAATGTTCATTACGTATATTAAATAAACGCATCTGAACATCAAATGCAAAAACCGAATGACTTTTTGAACAACCCAGTACACCTTTTAGATATTTATTTTTATTATTTTCTTATTTTTATTCATTCATTCTGATACATAACTTAATGAACATGTAGTTATAAACTAGTGTTAAACGACACTTCAAATATATTTTATACATTATAAAGTTTTCTGATGTGGGGTGACATTCAGTGACTAAGATTAAAAGATCTAAAATAAAATAAATTTGATTCAAAAGTTGTACATTAAAAATTTTACGAAGAAAGAAGTTCAAATATATTTCTGCTACGCTAACTTTTAGATATATATATTGTATATCTTTACAATAATTCAATGCTGGCATTATCAATAGTAAATAACGATTCTTTAATTTTTTTGGTATATACATTATAAAAATTGGTTTTTCGGATGAAGTATGGAAGTTTGTTAAAATATGTTGGGGCAGTAAACATGAAAAAATTTTTAAAATGAGTAGTACGTACCAATTGGTATGTTGACAAGTGCCATGCTATTTATTCGTAAGGTATAAATTTGATTGCTTCTACTTGGAATGTTATCACTTTTCTTAAAAAATTCTCTAAGTACCTTGAAAACATACAGGTGTCTCAACGGTAGAATTGCAAGTCTTTTAAATATGGGCCAACTATGAGTACGACCATTAACACTACAAAGAAGACGAACTATATGCTTCTGTGCCCTCAAGACTGGTTTTAGTGTATTAAAGTACAATCCACCCCAACTAGTAATGCCGTATTGCAACTTCGAGTGAGCAAGACCATAATAGATTTTATGTAAAACGGTTTTGGAGCAGTATGGCTTAATAAGATAGAGTTTACGAGCTACAAGATTCATATGCGATTTCAATGGTTGAAAGTGATCCTTAAAATTCAAGTTATGATCTATTTGAACGCCTAGGTATTTAATATTTCTTACTGATTCAATTTTGAAGCACTTATCAGAGTACAAGTTGTTATCGTGGTAATTTTGTATGCCACAAGTATGAAGCGGTAAGCAGAACTTCTTACAGTCGTGTGCGTGAAAATGGAGATTATAGTCATTTAACGAATTGCCGCATATTTTAAAGTTTAATAATTTAGTTTTTTCACTGATAATTAACTTGTGAGCAGTAAACCACAGCCTTAACTTCTCCAAATCTTCGCCAATCTTGGCAATACATTCAAATTGGGTTTTAAACATGTATGTGAAAGTTATATCATCAGCAAATGCTGTAGCCAAGCCATGAAATTGCTGCTTGAAAATCGAATTGATGTAGATTAGAAATAAGAGAGGCCCGACTACAGAACCTTGGGGAACGCTATTTTTCAAAACACGAGGTTTACTAAAGATTCCGCTTAGCTTTACTTTTTGCTCTCTATCACTGAGGTACGTCTTGAACCAGGTATGCATTGAGCCTCTAAATCCAACAACATACAATTTATTCAGCAGTAACTTGTGGTCAACCATGTCAAAGGCTTTTGTCATATCTATGAACAAAGCTATTGTAGATTGATTATTATTTAACCCCTCATATAGTTGACTACACACTCTGAGGATGGCATCCTCTGTCGACAGTCCAGTTGTAAAACCAAATTAGTAAATGCAGAAAAAATTGTTTTTATCTAAAAAACTTAACATTCTGACTTTGATAAGAAGTTTCTCAAAGAGTTTCGCGACAGTTGATAGAAGAGATATAGGTCTATAGTTGGATACGAGTACATTTCTTCTATCTCCTTTTTTGAATAATGGAATTACTTCAGCACATTTGAGCGATTTTGGGAAACAACCATTTGCAACACTTAAGTTAAACAAGTAACTCATTACATCAACTACTTGTCAAACAATATTTTTTAATAATATGCTTGTAATACCATCACTTGTGCATGAAGTCTTGTTATTTAACTACATTACGAGTTTCAAAAGCTCACCAGTACTAATATTATCAAACACAAAACAATTTCTTTGCATATTGTCCTCGATTAAATTTGTTGAAAAGCTGTAGGATTCAAAGGATGGCTTTAGTTGTTCTGAAATTTCTGTAAAGTGATCGTTGAATACGTTAGAGATCCTAATGGGATCAGAAATGTGGACTTCATTAACTTTTAATTCACTTATTTCTACAGTGTGTTTTTGTCTACCTAAGATGTTATCAACAACACTCCATTCATTTTTGATATTACCATCTGCTCTAGTTAGTTAGTTAGTTAGTTGACTTTTATTTTCAATAAATGTTTTACAATGTAACGCTTAACCTAAGTGTTTAATGGTTTGGCCTGTGGCCGTCTACCAGGTTGACAAAATACATACTTAAGTTTTACATTAAAAATCTCCATCTATGATACGCTTTCTATAACAAAGTGCTACTACTGAGTAATAATATAAGACTTTCCATCCTTTTTCTCCATTTAAAATGCTCATTACTTCATCTTCGTCTAAATCATGTTTTCCGAACATTGATAGTCGAAATTCTTTTAAAATCGGACAAACACCAAGAAAATGTAAGATATCTTCTCTCTTCTTCATGTTGCAGAGGTCACAAAGTATTGGTAAATCTGGTCTATGGGGTATAAAGTTTAGTTGAACGAGTAATAATTATTACGAATAATTTTGATGTTCCTGTTTACCTTTTTGCACAATTTATCATAGTACCTCTTTAACCTTTCGTTATTAGGATGCTTAGCGACCTTTACTGCAAAGCGTTTTTTCCTATTTATTTGGTTTAGAAGATCGTTTGTCATCTAAGGTTTTAAATGTTTTGCTCTATTTGAAATATGTACTGTACTAGTGCAGGATAGGATATGTTTATGTAAGGTCTTAAGGAATCTGTCAAAGGCAATTGAAGGATCCATTTCAGAAAAGACAGACTCCCTAAATTCGTAGGTAAGATTTACTCTCAACGCTGTTCTTTTTGTAAAAGACTAGACGTCAATACGAAAGTAGAATGTGAAAAGAATTGTACTTCACTGCTCGTCAATGGCACAATGTCGCGCTCATTCTTCGGCTACAAGTTCATCATCCAAAAAGGACTCAACTTAACTAAATGACTTCTTCTATCACAACGACGTAATCCCAAATCCAAACTAGCTCATCCAATTTGTTGACACAGAGAGAATTAGACCATTTGATAACGTCGGATAATACTATCCATTCAGACTAACTTTACTCGAAATTTCCACAAATCTATCCTTTAATTGGTTATGCTGTTTGTAAATTGCTGCTTGTAAATTTTAAATCAGCCTCTTCCTTGGATTCCGTCTAATTGATTACAAATCCATCAGGACCCAATTCCAACCCAAAAAAGAAAAAACACGAAACACACAAAATCGACTGTAAATCAATTCAAATGTCACAAAGAGATTTTGAAACTTAGATAGAATACGACCCAGCTAAATAGGAATACCTATACCTTTAATGATAGGGAGAAGGGGAGAAAGGTGGGAACCCTATATAATACGTCAATATATTAAATTTTCGAAATGAATTACTTTAAATTGATGTTTTCCTCTTCGAGCCAATAAGTATGGCATAGAGCAAAAACCGTCCCGGGTACAGTGTTCGTATCTGTACTAGTCCTTAGATTTTCGCAAGTACGGTACATCTCTAGGGATAATTGCGAAAAACAATCCATCTCAAGACCCTCGTTTCAATTAAAGTTGAATTAATTTGGGGACGGTCGGCGTATTTGCTAGGATACCTAACATACCTTCCAATGCTGCCACTATGGTATCTACCTTAAGAGAGAGAAACAGTCCCTGGATATATACGAGTATGGTAGGTATAATCAAAAGGATCATGAATACAACTTGAAACGAACATGGACAGCAGTATCACGTTTACCACCACGCAACAACAGTATCATCAACAGCACCAATAGCATTCAATTCAACAACACAACAACAAATACAGGAAAAACAAGCCTCTTTGCCTGGGATTAGGATGTAAATTGAATTTTTGGGGTTAAATGTGACGCCTGAGAGGGAGTTTTCGTTTCTTGTTTGTTTTTTTTTTATTTCCCCTCGCCATCTTCTTCGATTTTTTGTTTTTTTTTTTTTTTTTTAATATGGAACAACCCTCAGCTAAAAGACCGACGCACGGGAGGAAAGACCGAAAGACCGAAAGACCGTTTTGGGGGGGAACATTAAGTGCCTTTCGGAAAATCCTTAACGGATAGCAGATGTTTAGTCCTTAATAATTTTTAATTTGCCTTTTGCGAAAATGGAAGTTTTTAGGATGGCGAATTTTGGAGGTGATTTAGGGTAGTTATCTGTTGGTCTTGGAGATGGATGATATTATTGGTGGTTAATGAGGGAATCAAATCAGAGCTTTGTAATTATATTTTTTAAGATAAGCATTTCGTATGTACAGGGGATGGTTGAGGAGGTATCATTTTTGTCGCTTTTGAGGAAAATTAATTCAATGGGCCGGCACTTTGTAGTTTTGAGACTTTTTGAGTTCTTTGAACCTGAGCAACCTCACCTTATTTACACCAAGAATTTCGGACATTGTATTCTCACAAGGAGATTAAGAATCGGGAATGCGTGCAGGGTTTCATGACGTAAGGCCGGCAGCTCATCTTATTTCAGAATCCCAAAAAGCTATTGGTTTCGCTGGATAATAATGGGACAAAACAAATACGGATTTCACGTGATTTGAATATACCGAGAGGGACGGTCAAGCATGCATGCAAATCAGGTAGGCCGAGAAAAACGACAACCACCACCGATCGTATGGTTCAGAGGATGTCGAAGCAAAATCCAGCAAAGCAGCAACTGAAATCAATGTCGAATTGAAGGAGAGAGGTATTGCAGATGTCACCGATCGTACAATTAGGAATAGGTTGAGGGAAAGTGGACTTTTTGGAAGATCTCCATTGTGATCTTCCCATTCCCATTCTTATGGGAATATGGTAAAAACGCTTAATTTTTCAAAAGAGCATGTTTTTTAAACTCCAGGGAAATAGAATACGGTCGTGTGGAGTGACGAAAATAAGTTCCAAGTATTTAGAAGCGATGAAAAACATTTCGTGAGTCAGTCAAAGGGTACAATGTAAAGTATCAATTACCAACCGTAAAGCATGGTTGGTGATGGTGTGGCAATTTATAAGAACATAAGTTAATATAAAAATTATTCTATGCTTAACTCTACTATTTTACAATATTGTTTTTATCATTTTTCTTTTTCTACTTCTTAAATTGTCTTCTATTGTACGAGGGCGGGTCAATAAGTCCGTGACTTTGATTAAAACACAGATTTTTTGATAAAAAAATAATTTTATTTTTCAACGTAGTCTCCCTAGAGCTCTATACACTTTGTCAAACGCTTCTCCAATTTTTTTATCCCTTCCAAAAAAAATGATTTGTCGAGGTCCTCAAAATGACGAGATGACTTCATCATTGGAGTCAAATCTTTTTCCACCAAGCCATTTCTTCAGGTTTGGGAACAAGAAGTAGTCGCTCGGAGCCAAATCTGGAGAATAGGGTGGATGAGGGAGCAATTCATAGCCCAATTCATGGATTTTTGCCATGGCAACTGCACATGTGTGCACCCTTGCATTGTCTTGGTGGAAAAGAACTTTTTTCTTGGCCAAATGAGGTCGTTTTTTTTTCAAATCGTCATTGAATCGGTCCAATAAGTTGGCATAATATTCCCCATTGATTGTTCTTCCCTTTTGAAGGTAGTCAATGTGGATTATCCCGCGTGCATCCCAAAAAACAGTCGCCATAACTTTATTGGCTGACAAACCCACATTGGCCTTCTTTGACGCCGATTCACCCTTAGAAACCCACTGTTTTGACTGTTGTTTGTTCTCTGGTGTGTTGTGATGGATCCATGTTTCGTCCACGGTTACAAAACGGCGCAAAAACTCCTCCATATTGCGATTAAACAACGCCAAACCTTCCTGTGAAGTTGTTACACGATTGCGTTTGTGGTCGACTGTGAGCAAACGCGGCACCCATCTTGCGGAAAGCTTTCTCATGCCCAAGTGATCATTCAAAATTGAAACCACTGAGCCATGCGAGATCCCTACGGTTTCCACAATCTCTCGCACTTTCAATCTTCGGTCGGCCAACACCATATCGTGAATTTTTTCGATTGTTTCGGGTGTAGAGACCTCAACTGGGCCTCCAGGACGTTTGGCATCTTCAGTGCTTGTACGGCCACAACGAAATTCAGTAAACCACTTTTTTACCATTGAAATCGATGGTGCAGTATTTATCAAGCTTAGCCTTGGTCTCGGTAATGGTTTTTTTTCGCAAGAAATAATGCTTAATAAGCACACGAAATTCACTTTTTTCCATTTTCTCCTCAAATTAGTGAGTAGTCTGATAAAAATAGCTGTCAAACACAAACTAACTGACGTAGCAAGTTTAAATTTTGACAGGAGTCAACTGACAAATGCCTGTTGACAGGAGCAGTGTTGCTGTTTCAGTAAAGAGGTCAGAAATTCAAAAATGCACGGAATTAATGACCCGCCCTCGTATTATTTATGTGCTTAATTCTAAAGTACATACGTGAACGGAAGAAAATTTCTTTCACTTTTCTTTCGGACGATATGTCTTTTGAGAGACTAAGTAACTGTTTTAAATAGTTACGACAATAAACTATATCATCTATATTAAACATTTTAAAAATTCCCTTCATCTTCTCCATATTTACCATCATTTCATCTTTATGTTTTTGAAGATATCCCTCCGTCAGCTGCTTAGTCCGCGTGAAAGATGTCTCTTGCTGGGTTTTTTTTAAACAGCCAACTCTGGATTCTTGATCCTGTGGCAAATGTATCCTGCCAAATGCTCCAGTCCATCGTACTGTAGAGATTCCAGTTCATCTACCGCCTCTTCAGTTGCTACGAAGTCGGGATTTAGTGTCTTCAGTAGAGTTCGACTTAAATAGCCTGTACCTTCTAAATCGGGTGTATTATCTACTAAAGTATAGCCTGTGGAAGATGTAAATACGAACGAACCTTTGGATCGAATCGTTCCAAAAAAAATTCTCTAAAACTTGTTGATTCAGTCTGTATGCCAGTAAATACGAAATACTGTATTCAGTCTTTAAGTCGTTGTACAGAAGTTTAAGAGAATTATTCATCATGATAATGCCTAAACATATCATAAGATTGTAAAAACAAAAATTTGTTTAATCCAACATTACCTTTCTGGAAGGGCATTATGGTTTGTTTTCCTTTAACCCTCATATCAAGCATTACGGAAGTCATCTCTTCGTCAATTCCAAATTGTAGCGATTCTGAAAGTCCAACGCGTTGAACTCATTCGCGACTATCCCTGTAAGGAACTCTTGCGTTGAGACACGTGGACATTGTGCACATACGCGGGCTAAAAAGTAATCACTTTTCTGCGTACGTCCACGTCTATAAATTCAGGCCAGCTGTTTTGGCACTTAATGAAACACAGGTAGATCCCCGCCCACACCTCTCAGGTCACTTTGATCTGAAGGTTCCTGGTTACGAACTAGTGCCACAATTCTTTTCTCATCGCGGTATCGCCGTTTACGTGCGTAGTGATGTAGCTTACCAAATTCCAGCACAATGTAGTTCCTGTTCCAACCCGGAATTCAATTTCATATGGTTAAAATTCCATATCCGTAAACAAATTATCCACTACTGCTTTATTTAAAGGAGCCCCAAACTGGACAGCAATTCGACTTTTAACGAGTTTGATGTCTGATTGACTCCAAAGAATTGTTTCCCTGTATCCTCATATTGAAATCGTCATTACGGGCGATTTCAATATATACGATTCTGAGTGGCTTCGACGTTGATAAACATACCGCCAACACCCTGGACTTGTTTTTAACTACTCGCCCTGATAAGTACATCGTAGATGTGCTCTCCCCTCTAGGCTCGTCGGACTATTGTGTCATATCAGCTAAATTCTCGTACACCCAGCACACAGTTAGAGAAAAGATTCCTAAAAGAACCGTATCGCAATACTAGAAAGCCAATTGGAGCGGGCTTAACACTTTCTTTAAAGATCAGCGTTTCCATTGTAAGAAGGCTGTCAGGGTTAGAGAAGTGTTTTTTCGGTCCTGCAAGACCAATCCGACAGAGGAAAACCGGAAAAAGTTTAAACTAGCCAGGAATGACTGCAACATCTTTTATAAGCGTGTGAAATTTCAATACAATCAAAAGTTGAGGCAAAAAATACTCTAATGTCCCAAAGGCAGTAAAAGCTTTTGTCAAAAACATTAGAAATTCTGCCTCATGCTCCATCCCAACGCTCATTTACAATGATATTCTAGCTGTCAGCTCTTTGGACAAGGCCAATCTCCTTGCTGCACACTTTGCGGCCAGCTCAACACTCCCAGATTGTGCTCTGTCTCCGCCTACACATGAGTGCGTCGAATCTTCAATAGGCGAATCCACTTTCGCAAGAGTTCTTAAAGATCTCAATATGCATAATTCCACTGGTCCAGATGGTATATCTCTCCTTCTTCTGAAGAGGTGTTCTTCCACACTGGCAAAACCACTGCGTAAGCTTTTTCATCAATCCTACTCTTTAGGATTCTCCAAGCAGATGGAAAACAGCATTTGTCCAGCCCGTTCCTAAAAAAGATGAATCTTCCTCTCTCTCCTCCTAAAGACCCATTGCACTTACGTAGCTTCTCCTCAAGGTCATGGAAACGCTGATAAACCGTCAGATCATGAAATATCTCGACACACGAAAACTTCGCAATGACCGGCAATATGGTTTTCGTAGCAACAGGTCCACTGGTGATTTGATGTCATGTTTCACCGAAAAGTGGAACCAGAGTGAACATCAATCTGGCGAACGCAAGGTAGTTGCACTTGATATTTCTAAGGAATTTGACAGAGTTTGGCATCAGGCTCTTTTGTCTAAAATGCGTGCTTTTGGGATCGATGACTCCCTTCTTCAACGGATTAGAAATTACCTTTCGGAACGTTCAATTCAAGTCGTCTTGGTTCGTTTCAAGTCCAACATTCACAAAATAAATGCTGGTGTGCCCCAGGGCTCCGTTCTGTCTCCGACACTTTTAATTTTCATCAACGATCTCTTGCCTGCTACCTCTAATCCTATATATTCCTCTGCTGATGATAGTACTCTCAGCTTTTCATATTCGTTCCCGGACTCACGTCCTTGCTCTTCGGTTGTAGAACGGGAACGGCTGCGTATGTTAAGCTTATTAATCACCGATGTCAACAGCATAACCAATTGGGGAACTATCAACAGAGTGGAATTTAATGCTTCCAAAACACAATGCTGTCTGCTGTCGTTAAACCGTAATTTAAATACCCAACGATTATCCATGAATGGCACATACATCGTCGAAACCGAAAAACTTTCCATTCTCGGTATGTGTGTCAATGAAAACTTACGTTGAAATGACCACATATTCGGTGTCGTCAAAAATGCTGCGAAATGTCTAGGTTTCCTCAAGCGATGTAAGAAATATTTCACCCCCTCTGATCAGGTCTCAATATATATTGCATTCATATATTCATCCGCCCAAAATTGGAGTACAATGCCCACATCTGGTCAGGTGCTTCTAAAACATCTCTGCAACTACTAGATAGGATTCAAAAACTCATTGGCGATACTAATATCACACAAACAATGGACACCCTCGAACACCAACGTAATATGTCGTGTCTCACTCTGTTTTATCGCTATTTCCACCACCAGTGCTCCATAGAAATCGCCAGTAGCATTCCGCCCCTTCAAAACTATAACCGTAACACCCGTCTCGCTATGAATGCTCATCAGTATACCCTCAAGCCCACTTTCGGACGTACTCTAAAATATCGTGATTCGTTCTTAAGCCGTACAACTCGCTTATGTCCTGCCTTGTTCCTTGTTTCCTAGTCATTATAACCTTCAAACATTTAAAACCAACTTTCACCGGTACCTCAATTTCTATCCTCCCTGACTTTCCTTCGCCCTCGCTGTGTGCAAACACTTTAAGGGCACTTAAAGTGCGCGCAAATTATAAAAAAAAACCCTCGTAGCACACCCAGCCGGGTTTATCGTGCGGATAGGATAGATATGGACGTATATATTGTCATATATCCTGTAATCCCTAAGCCTAGCGAGCGGCTAGCGACATTCGGTGTTATCGCTAGTTTGCAGCGCTAATTTAACAGTGAGTGGCGAAAGACTGTCAATAGAAGAATGGTTAATGAGTTTGGTGTCGCAACGGATAGGGTTTAAACTGATGAAGTGAGGATACTTAGGTCCAGTTCTGTGGTCGAAATTAGGTAAAGGCGTGTGTGTTAGGGATTGAGTGGTGGGAGTTTGAGTTGTAGGCGTTTAGTCGAAAGAGACACGTTGACGTTGTGGCTTGGTACGAGGTGGAATAGAGGGAGTTGGAGTATGGGTGGGAGGCTAAAGAATCAAGAAGCGAAAACAAATTCAAGGATACTTTGAAAAGAGAAAAATTAAATTTTTTTATGTCATGACAAAAATCAAGAACCCAAAATCTTACCTTTTTTAAATATGTACATGCATAAATAAATTTCTAATGGATCGTATTTCTGCAATTAGAAAATCGCTCTTTTATCATTGGCATGCCTAGTTCTTCTGAGGCCTGATGTAGAAAAAGTCTGCGTCTGTTAGTTTTTTTTTCGCAAGCATCATTATTTTCATAGTAAGTAAGGTACGCAGTAACACTGGCGATATGTGGGTGGCCGTGGCTCAAGTGGTATCGGAAGGTTCTGTGTTCGAATACCATCCTCGCCCGAAGGACATATCATCCATTTTTTCACTTAATGAAAATCAAGTAAGACGAGTAGCCAACTTCCATTAAGAATTTAGTCTCCCCATTAAATGTTGGATGCCACCCATGCAGCGAAGCACTGAGCCCAAACATCTTTCTTTCTCTCTCTATCCCATTTTTAAAAAAAAACTTAACCCATGCTGAAGCATTATAAGTGTATTCATACCCACTTCAGTGTTAAGTTCTTTTTACAAAAAAAAAACCAAAATTTTATAAAAAACATCTAGCGGCCATCTGCACGTTCGACGTTGGGTGGGATATCTAATGCACATTTGATCCATAGTATCAACGCCAGCTTTGGTTTTGCTGTAAAACTGGTGATATGCATCAGAGATCGTAGAATCATTGTGCATCGTACTGAGAAGAATCACCGCTTTGTATTTCTTCGGAACATACGAACATATGGTAATCTTCTCGTAAAATCCAAAAAGTGTTGACAATAACGGTCTAGAGTTTCAAGGTTTCATTTCTTGGGGAATGAATAGTGAGCTTCCATAACAACGGGTAAGGTCGTGAAAAATCTGTCCATACTTATGTTCCGGCCAGATCCTTGGTAAGCGGCAACCAGTACTTTCACAACTCGTTCTGTACCTGTATAGAAAATCCCTTTGGGTGGATGAGTATTACTTGCGTTGCACAACCAAACTACTTTTAGACCGTATTTAGCAAGCTTCGATGACATGTACTGGATAAAACGTTTCATCTATCTGGTCTGTGTTTGAGTTATTTGCACCAGCACCTATCAAGATTCCAAAAAAAGAGTTAATTTCAGTTAGCGTAACTTTCTTCCATACACGCGGCTCGTTCTGTGGATGCTTGCTATTGTAATCTTGATACTCGGCTTCCGCTTTTCGATTTCCAACGTCATGAATTTTTGGAATGTGCCAGAGATTTATAACATTTCTGTACTTTTATGCAGTCCAGCTCTCTGCCTAACAATATTTCTAGCCGGAGTTTACTGGTTTTAAGGCAGAGTTTTATTCCAAAGGCTACTTCGTTGTCGTTCTCCTCCTCAGGGTCGTCTCTTTCATCGTCATCATCGACCCTTCTGCATCTGCCCTTCTGCTTTAATTGTTACTCGTATATTCAGGTAGGAATACCTTAATTATTAATTAATACCTGAATAATTAAATATTGATGGAATGCATATAATTATTTTGGATTTTTACCAAGAATTTCATAGGCGGGGTACCGGGGTACCCGGGTGGCAGATGCTGTGAGTTTTTTTAGTTGGCAACACAAGGGTTAAGACTAATTTGGAGAAAGGCTAGAATCCTAACATATCCAAGCAAAAAGAATATTCTAATTTGGATTTCGAAGAGGACTTCCTACGCATAAAGAACATATCGAAAATTCCGCAAAAAGGGCAAATGTAATAGGAGGCACCCACAGGTCGATGCTCACTTTCCAGGTAATTAAAATATAAACGGGCTACAGACCAACAGATCTGCAAGTGAACTGAGTACTACAACCACTTGTATCCTTGTGGCTCCTCGTATTAGTTGTGGCGTCGAATGAGGGCTGTTGTATTATTTTTTTGCCTTCAAGTCACCTGGCAGCGATGGAAGTCATGTTGCCGAAAGGTATCCCCCAGCGCCTCTGAAAAAAATCTGTCACTGGCATACATACATACCGGATCCGTGAAATATCGCTAAAGATGACTACTCACTCCCCAAGTACAATACTTCTGCCTTGATTGGCGCACCTGAAATTAGCTTTCAATTCTCACAAAACTGGGGTTCTTCTCTTCACGAGAAGAACTAACCGGTCTGACTTTGTCATCTGTCACCAGATTGATAGATAGCTAATACTAGATGGAGTGAAAAGTGACATCCTTGACGGCCAGAATGCGCTGCTACTGCAAAAAAGGTTATGGTGCATTGAAGTCCGTTCATATTTAGGCAGACATGCCAAATTTCAGTGCGATACTGTCTTTAGTTTTGTTTTGACAGCTGATTGTTGTTGACGTGTTGAGTATGGACAAAAACGATTATCGTTCTCTCATAAAACATTATTTTTTGAGAGGCAAAACGGCGAACTAAACAAAAGAAAAGTTGGATAAATATTATGGGGCTAATGCTCCGTCAGATTACACCGTCAAATATTGGTTTCGAGAGTTTCGTGGTGGCCGCAACTCCACTACCGATGCGGTTACAGAGGACAGTGTCAAAAAAATACATGAAATGGTGTTGGCTGACCGGAAAGTGCAGGTGCGCCAGCCAGCAGATACCACAAAGATTAATACTGAGCGCACACGCCATATTTTGGGCAATATTCTGCATATGAAAAAGTTATCTGGCAGCTGGGTGACGCAAATGAACAAAAACACGAAGGCGAGAGCCCTTCGAAAGAGTGCTTGGGCTTGCTGATGCGGAATCGGGCGGACTTTTGGCGTCGATTGGTAATTGGATTTGGATCCCTCGGACTATTATCTCGAGGAAATCATCAAGAAGTTAGAAAATCGCTGGAATAAGTGTATCAAACTAAAAGGGGACTATATTGAATAATATAACAAAACATTTAAAAAAAAAAAAAAATTTAATTCCCAAGGAGGTCACTTTTCACTCCATCTAGTAGATTTTAATTAATATTTTATACTAGCTTATATCCGCGACTTCGTTTGCGTTGGTATAGTGAATAATTGATAAAAGGTCACTGACGGTTGACCAACGAGGACGCGATTGTTACATAGACTTTAGAATACTACATAAGCTGTTAATGAATACGACTTGGACGGTCCGACATTCAATCCCGACCGGAGCCCGAAGAACAAATCTTTTTCCACGCATTTAAAATCATTTGAGATGTTTAGTTTTAGTTTAAAGTGTTTTCATATCCATATCCTGAGTTGTAGTCGAAAACCTATCCGTCTGGGACCCTAGTGTCGATGCATTTAGAGTGATCTAACTACCTAGCCGAAATTTTTTGCTGATGTCGGTATCGCTGTACGGGTTCAGGGTATCTCCCTTCTTTGAGATTGAACGAGTAATGCTAAGGTTTTCTTCATCGGGTATACTTTCTTCGATACAGATTTTAGAAATTAGTTGATGTATGCTCCGTATTTAATTACCACCTGTAATCGGGTTCAGCAGCTTTGTTGGACCTGAGCTTGAAGATGGCTGTTCTGATTTCATCTACGCGGACGGAAATGGTGTCCGCCTTCGTTCAGGGAAGTTCTGACGGTGGGTTGTTGAATGAAACCCTCGATTTACGGCTTTTCGTGCTCTTTATTTTTTTTTTTCTTCTGCGGAACCTTTATTCTCTCTCTCTCCATCTTTTGATCCCACCCTTATCGAAGAAAAGTTACAAAATCTCAATGACGAATTTTTACCCGCCAGCAATATTTCTCAAAAAGTGTGTTTCTAATCTTTCGCACCCACTTTCCTCCATATTTCATCTATCTCTGCCCCAAGTTTGGAAGACCTCTTTCATAATCCCGGTTCATAAAAAGGGATCAAAGAATGAAGTAACCAATTACCGTCCCATTGCTAAGCGTTCGAAAATGTTCGAAAGTTTTTTATGTGAAGTTCTAAGCCTTCAGTGCAAATCACTTATATCACCCAGTCAGCATGGATTTCTGAAAGGTAGATCAACTACTACAAAAATGGATATTTTCTTACCTGGAGAACTGTTTTTATAGCGTTCGATTTAGGTCAGCCTTCTAAACCTCGTTTTTAGCCACTTCTGGTGTCCCACAAGGCAGCCATCTAGGTCCCCTCTTTTTCATTTTAACTATAAACGATCTTGAGAGGATTATTAAACACTGTTGCCTATCTATTTACGCCGACGACACTAAGTTCTCCAAAACTATTTCTTCACCCCAAGACTTTATTCTCCTTCAAGAAGGCAAGAACGTTTTCCACTTGGTGTATAAAAAATTGCTTTGAGCGTCTCCAAATGTCAATCTATGAGTTTGTCTTGTAAGTCCAATCAATCTTCCCTTCGACTTTATTTTCTGCATGAGTACAGGTATCCCAGATTCAATCCCTTCACGACCATGATAGAGAGTTAAACTTCCGTTCGCATATTGATGAGATAATCCTTAAAGCCAACTCATCGCTTGCAACCCTTATATGACACGGTCACTTTACATAACCCTTGTCCGACCGCTTGTCGAATATGCCAGCCAAGTGTGGTCCCCCTTTCAGCAAGTTCATATATTCCGAATCGAGAACATTCAACATCGTTTTCTTCGATTTGCCCTTCGTGGACTATCCTGGGATGATCCCTTTATCTTACCTCCCTATCGGGACCGTCTCAAACTTCTTAACCTGAATAGTCCTGAATAACGCAGAGACGTAGCTGACATTCATTTTGTAGATTGTGCTGCCCTTTACAATTCTATTTCCTTAAACACTAACCCTCGTAATTGCTCTTCAGTAGTCATGCCACTGATTTTCTTCGTTTGATTCTGACGGCATTGGACTTCTTGAGAGGTTAAGACAGACTCGATCGGCCCTAGCGATATCTAGCGATTGCAGCTATTCGACATTAAGTTTCCTCACAATGGTTCGCTGCATATCTGATGCGGATATCGGGATCTGTATCTTGGTGCATCGTAGTGATACGAGTACCAAAACACTGGAGGGTCTCTTTGCTTTGATCGCAATATGGCTGTCGATTTGTTGATTAATTGATATTGGTATCAAGGTTTGGAAACCACCTTCAATAAACCTTTTTCTGGAGGTAATGCCATGGAGGCTGTACTTTCCCTCTATATTACCAAAGATACCTTTCGTATCTAGCTAGGTATTTAAATCGCCAAGGACAATTTTCACATCATATTTTCGGGTAAGTTTGCCCTGTGCTGCGCCGTAGGCGTTTAGGTGAATAAGGCTTTTATGCGAATAGTCGTCGGGCGTTCACTTACATGCCTGAAGCTCAAGAGTTGTTCTTTAAGTGGCAGTTCCACTGGCAGAATGATCCGTATCCGAATAAACGCTGCGAACACTCTCCTTACCTTGGCGGTTGTCTGTTGCAACCTCCATAATATTAATCAGTTTGATGGTGGTCCCTTGGACGGGAACAGTGATGGAGTCGTTCGTGCTAAGTTACGCGTATTAAGCATCCAAAAGATCGGTCTGCAGGTTTGTTATATAAATGCACAGAGCTTGCATCCAAAAACGGTCAGCTTTGAAATTATGGAAAATTGGGATGTTCATCTCTTTTGTTTAGTTTTTTGATGTTGTTTTTGTTTTTTTTTTTGCTAGTTGTCTGATATGAGCTGCTCCATTGTCGGCTTGTAGTTTAGAATAGTTGCCTCTTGTGGTGCATAATAAAAGTCTCATGTGACCAAGCCGAAAGAAGACGTCAACATCACTCATATCTTTTGACAGAGGTCAACGTAGCAACTTTGTCAGTTTGTATACAACACTCAAATCTCCAATTAGCTACAGAGTAATATCCAACTCGTTGCTGTCAAACAACTGACCCAAGTTAATTTATCACACACATGGGAATTTAATTATTAACTTGTGTACTCATTTGACATGTAAAAATCTCCAATGACCCGCGTAATTAATCAAAATATTTTCAAAACACAACTAAGCTCAGTTAATTCTTGTTTACCGGTCAATTATGTTCATCAACAATTTATCCGGAATCCAATCTACCACTCGTCTCAAGAAGTCATCAACTTAAATCCCAGTCTCACTATCGATGGCAGTAACTAGAGGAGGGACAAGGCACTCAGTAACGAATACCTTCTATCTAAATCGAAGAGAAATGACCAACTTTTATTCGAGTAGAGATGACACAGCAAATCAACCGGATGACAATTTTTCTTCCTTCTTCTCCCGCTCCCGGTTCAGTGTTATAATTCAGCTCGATAGACTTAATTGAATCCGGCAAAACTCAATTAAAAGCAATTTTCTCGCACTGTATCTGAATAATTCTTGTTTTTCTTTTTCTTTTTTTTTTAAGCTGAGACAGAAAAAAAAAAGTCTTGCTAGCCTCGAAGGCAATTAAAAATGAAACAACACAACGTCCAGCAACACCAACAACAAATGACATCGAGTAAAACTTTTGTTTTCCGAACAAAACTGAACTCAGCTGAAGTGAATTCAGCCACCTACACGGCACATTGGGTTCGGGTCAAGCATCAGGCAATAGCTTCAGTCAGCTCTGAACTCTTCCCTGGGTGGACTGGTCGCTGGGTGCGGCTTCTTTTGTCAATTCTACCGAACGGATGAACAAGAAAACGGACAAAACGGACGGAAAGTATCAATTCAGTGGATTATCCAATTAAGTGATCCAGATCCAACAACAGTTAAGTTAGACTCTTATTCAGCAATTTCATTTTGTTTTTGTTTTTTTTTTTCGTTTTTTTTTTTCGTTTTTTTTTTGTCTTTATTCCGTTTTGTCGTGTCCCTTTCGGATGTGTTCAGAGACGGCGGCGCTTGTTCGCTATGTGTCAGAAACAAATGCAAATTATTGACAGCCAAGTGCTGAGTAGAGTAGGTGAAGAACGAGGATAAAACGGAGGAGTGGGTGCGTTCCGAGTTTGTTAACTTTTTTTTTTTTTTTTCCTTCACTTCATACCTCCTTTTTCTTTTCCTCTCCGGTTTCGTTTTTTTCTGTTTATTTTTCCAGCTCTTTATTTTAATTAAAAAGTTTTCGGCGATTTTTACACGAACGTACAAAAAAAAAAAAAACAAAAAAAAACTACAGAAATAACAGTAAAAAAAAAGCGAGAAAAAACGAAAAAGAAAATTTTAAAAATTCAAACGCCAAAGGGGCATCAAATTTATTTTTTTCAGGCGCTCGCCTCTTTATAAAAGGATGACGAGTCCTTCGCTATGAAGTGGGCCTTCTTTTACATCTCTACCCCTCGCCGCTCCATCATCCATCCAGAAACAGAAATAAAAACAAAAAAGAGAAAGCGAAAGAAAGACATTTTATCGTGCAACTTTTTGCCGGAGGAAACAATGATTAAAATTATTTAGCGCTGTGTACTTGTAATAACCATTTAGGGGCCCCTTGAAAGGACGATGATATTTTTTTGTGTTGTTTTTTTTTTTTTTTTGTTTGCCATCCCGCCCCTCTGTTCCGTTCAGTTTCAAATTTTTGTTTGGTGATGAAAATTTGATTGTGTTTCGGCCCTAGGAATAGATACGAGTACACATAGATACAAACTAATTTTTCGGGGATGAGAGAAGGAGAATAGGTGGTTTGTTCTCGAAATTGGAAAATGATACCGAGTGTGTAGCAGCAAAATAATAAATTACCAATCAAGATACCGAACGAAACGAAACGAAACGAAATGAAAGGAAATATGTATTGTAACGCGGGCTTAATGGTCTATACGACTACGCAGTAATTGTAATTAAAAACGATAGCAGCGAGGAGAATTTTTGTCCTCGTTTTTGTCGTGTTGCCTTTTGAGAACCATTCCAGTGCGAGTACACAACCCCCGCCTGAATGGGAGAACATTTCGGCAACAACTAACTACGCCTACAGGACCTAGGTACATATGTATGTATGTACATACTCGTTCATATCTAAAAGCCCGAGAAAACGACATCGATGGCGATGGTGAGGGTAAAGATGACACCCTTAACGTGGAATGTCATAAATGAAATGCGACACACATATAGAAGTTATAGGGGTTCATACACAGATAACACATGTTAAGTATCTCCTGCTCGTATCGGTCTTAAATCTGTTCTCACTTTGACAGTTTATTGACAACCGCAGGATGACAGATAACGTACTACAATCGGAAACGAGAATAAAAATAAAATCGGCCCAATAAAAGGACTTTTATTAAAATTTGTGTGTGTGTGTGTATTTTTTTCTTTTCTTTTTTTTTGTTTGAATCTTAACAATTTGAGTTTAAAAGGGTTTGGTAATGGCAACATAAAAGTCTTGGAATGAGTTTTTAAGTGATAAACGGTCATTTTGGGACGAGTTGTGTCGGTTATTAAATATTTAGTGAATTTTGATGGATTTAGGAAACAAAAGTCTCTCTATAGCAGTTCATTAATTATGTGCAAATGTCAGGCACTTTTTTTTTGATATATTTTCTTCTTCATTGTAATCTCCTAACATTCAAAACCAACCGTTTTCCGTACGTCATAATTTTTTTGTTAGAATTCAGTCGTTTATTTTTCAGTTTCATTTAACAGCAACACCGTCGCTGCAAGTCTGTGGGAGATCTGGGCTTCCACGAATCCTTGATATATTGTAGACTACACGAGTTAGGGCTCCGTTCTTTGAGTGTGATGGCGGCATTGTTCCTGGCCTCTAAATTTGCGCTACATGTAAAGACACATGTGCTGTATGATAATAGAGACCTTTTAGTTATAAATGAGATTTTTATTTTGAATTGAAACAATATTGCTACCATTAGTTGTGAATATGAACGAATATGACATCATTCATCAGAATTGCTTGCATTCACTTAATTCGTATGGTTCGGCTAATATTCCAGCAATTTCAGGTGGTATATTTGCCTCCAAGCCGTCTAAAGTTTCTGATTTGTTGCTATGGACCAGAGACTTAACGAAGCCGCAAAAAATGAATCTAAAGGTGTTACGGCGAATTGACAGACCTATTTCTGCCGATAAGATGATCTCCGAGCATCGTTTTCAATAGGTCCTTTGTGGCGGGCGCAACTTCCTGTTGAAGACTCCAAGCCTTCCAGTTCTAATTTATCAATGAGTATGGAGCGATTGCGGCCAACATTTACTGTAACGGACGTCTGGCATCATCTCGAAAGAAGTAGGACCTCCGGAAAGAAAACCACACCAATCAGTGTATTTTTTTTGAATACATCGGCTGCAATTGGAAAACCTCTGGTTGTACGCTTGTGCAAATACTGCAATTTTGCTTATTAACAAAACCCTTTACCGAAAAAGATGTGCCTCATCACTTATAAAGATTTTTCGGTGAAAATTCAGATCTTCTTCCAACTGAATTTTTTTTTGTATTTCGTTTAATAATAAGATTGATATCTTTTCTAGGGCTTAGATACAATATCATAAATTAGATGATTAAATATTAATAACTTCAATACAAAAAGTTGATAATAAATATTTTAAATAGCCAAAGAAGCGACAACATGATGTGCGTACAGAATAAACTGTAGCCGCTATGTGTGAAAGTGTAGTGAAAGATCCAGAATTGTCCATTCCACTATGTGGACAATTTTACGAAAAGATCTAGGGCTCACCAGTATAATATCCAGCAAGTCCGGAAACTAAAACCACGAGATCATAGTTTGGGGCGGCTGTTCACGGGTTTGGCTCTTGAGCAGCTTTATGTATCCAAAAATTGTGTTTAATGACGAGGTTCACTTTTCGCTTAATGGGTTTGTTTATGCGCCACATTGCCTTTCTAAAGCGATATAAATCCGGAAGAGAGTCGCGATGCTCAAGTAGACCCGCAAAAGTTAACTCTTAGGAGTGGTCTTCACGCTAGTGGCATTCACGGTTCTTCCGTGTCAGTAAATGTCCTAATAATAATAATGATCCATACGATGAGTAATTCCATGATGATGATGAGTGTCATCCTGCCTATGAATGCATTGACTTATTAAGGACCCCATTCAATGACAACGATTTACTTAATTTGGATGACACTCGATTACTTTTTCAGAGACTATGTTAAGTTTTTGGTGTAGGCTGACGAACCATAAACTATTGGGTTGTACCACATTAAATGTCCGACTTTCGCTCAGTCGGAAATAATAAGTTCTCGAGTGAATATCTGTACCCGAACGTTAAATTTTCTTTTTTTATAAAATAAAGTGGCACGTGTACTTGACGTGTGAGAATTTTAGGGTTCGTTACAAGTGCCGTTATTTTTTCTAGGAATTATTTGCTGTCGGCAGTTAAAATTCGAACCCTGTTCCTTTATGAGTTTAAAATGGGACATAATGCGTCATTGGCAATGAAAAATATTAATGATCCTTTTGCATGACAATGCTATTATATTTATATTTGTATTTAAATTTCTGTTCAGATATTGAGTTAACAAATTTCAAACAGCAAGATGGAACGTTATGAAAAAATTACAGAACTTAAATGATCAAGGGTTCCTAATTACGAGTATATGTACAAACTGGCTAAGTGCCTCACAAATAGAGACTTAAAGTTTTTCGTGTTTCATACTCCTCTCACTTCAGTAGGCAAGGAGTTCCACAGGCGAACAGCATGAAAAAAGAACTGGCATTCGAAGGTTAGGCACGAGTATGTTGTTCGAGTTGTCGAATGAGCAGCCGACGAGACCTTTTGAATAAGCTGATACGTGATCAAACCTTCGAAGTCCATACACAGAACAGGTGATATTGTTGTAGATAACATTAAGCCTTCTTTTACTTCCACAATCAACCTTACCATAAACCTCACATCCATATAGTAAAATTGGCAGTAAGAACGTTTTTGCCAGCATTTTCCTTATTGTAGGTGGTGTAAACAATTTCATTGACCAGAGCAATCGAAGACCTCCCCAAACCTTTCCGATAACAGCATTGATATGGTCATCCCAGGGTGTCATTAAAGATAAGTCCAAGGTTTTTAACAGTTCTGACATGGACGATTTTTTGACCAAGTTTGATCGGCGCCAAGGGTGAAACTTGTCTAGTGCCTTCCTATTTATGGCTAGGACTTTAGATTTTGTGGGGTTTAAGCTCAGGAAGCTCAACTTTCGGTTAATTTGTGCAACGACGTCTTGCAAATTATCAACAGGACCACTCAAAGCAATTGAACGTCATCGGCATCCTCGTACATATGGATCAGGGAACGTCGAGAAATAACAGGCAAATCGTTAATGTACATTGAAAACAAAATAGGCCCAAGTATTGATCCTTATGGAACGCCGCATGAAACTTTAAGGAAGCTGGAAGATTTTGCGTTAACCATAACACATTGCAATCTCTTTACTAAGTAAGAGTACATTAGCTTTTCAAAAATTGTACATGCTCTGAAGTTTT